>CM053625.1:353012490-353023596 GCA_028646595.1 Phalanger gymnotis | reverse complement strand
CTGCTTCTTTGTTTCAGTCTAGTCCCCAAACCTGTTTATAATCCACCTCAACCCTGTCTTCTCTTCACCCACAGAAATTCTTCCGGCTGAAGCCCAACAGTAACCCTCTGGAGGTATGTTGGCTGTGATTTCCAAACCTTATGGACTTGCCCAAGTGGTCTTTATCTGGCTCAGTGTTGGTGAGACAGAGACCAGATGCAAAAATTACCCCTTTGCAGAGATTCCTAGGTAGGTCGGGGAGATGGGGGTGGGATGTTCAGTCCAGATCCTTGGTGTAGCACAGGGAGGTTTTACCATTAAAAGGATGCTGTCTTGACTAGAGTATGTTTATATGTCTAGATAGATACACATATACATACATATGTGTATGTGTGTATAATTACATATGTACATGTGTGTTGTTGTTCAGTCATTTTCAGTGGTGTCCAGCACTTTGCAAGCCTATCTGGGAATTTTTTGGCAAAGATACTAGACTAGTCTGCCATTTCCTTCTCCGGCTCATTTTGCAAATAAGGAAACTGAGGCCAACAGAGTGAAGCGACTTGCCCTGGGTCACATAGCCAGTACATGTCTGAGGCTGAATTTGAACTGTGGTCTTCCTGGTTCCATTCCTGGCCCTCTATCCACTGTGCCACCTGGCTGCCTTTACATATGTGTACACACATATATAAACATATACATATATCTATATGTGTATACACATACACACATATACCCACATTTGTGGGTATATACACATACATATATGTATGCACATGTATGTACCTACATGTGTACGCATGTATATCTTTATGTATACATACATCAGTGCATACACAATTAGAATATATACATGTGCATACATGTGCACATGTACATATACACATATAGATATAGATCTAAATCTATAGGTGTACCTAATTGTGTGTACACATACACGTGTATATCTACATGTATATTTATTCATGCACATTTGTGTACATATATTTGTATGTTTATGCATTCTACATATATATATATCTCTATATATTTGTGTATACATATATGTATACCACACACACGTGTGTGTGCATGAGCATGTACACATGTATGTGTAACAAGGTAGATTGGCCTACAAAGGGCCAGTGCTTGAAGCATACACAGATATTCCCTGCCTGGTCTCGGCCTAAGAGGTGATGTACAAGCCCGGAATAAACTTGTTCCTGGCCTTGCATTCCTGAGGAGTTGTTACTGTACGATGATGAGAAATTTTCTAATTGGCTGCAGAGTTGGAAGATGTGATGACTCGGTGGTCAGGCATACACAATGGGTGACCTTCACTGCCACTGATCACAGCCACTCTAGTGGCCTGCTATGACCTCCATTCAAGTTCAACCAGTGATAAAACCTCTGATGTGACCTCTGGTTGTCCCCAACCCACGAGGTCACCTGCAGAAGGTTCACTTACCTGAGATCAAGGGAGTAGTGTGCTCACAATGGGGCACTGGGCTGCTGCCCCTCCTTGACCCCTCAGGAGCAGATCTATATAGTCTTTCCTTAAAGCCTCAAGGGAAAGAAAAGCACATAGCGGGTGCTGCGCTCCACTTTCTATGCCCATTTAGTCCTGGCTCCACAATCCCTGGATCCTTGGTTTTTACAGTGGCATCATAACTCTTGGTCATCTCACAATTCTAGTGCCCCAGTCAGATATGGCTGGAGACTGGTGCACCCCTAAGTTTCCACCTGGCTGCTTGGACTGAAACCAGGCAGGGATACCTGCACGTGCTTCAAAGACTTCTCCCCCCACCTCCAAGCCAATCCACCCATGCTCCCCACACGCTCGTGTGACTCTGGGCAGGTCATATGCCCTCTCTAGGTTTAGAGCTCTTCCTCTGTAAAGGGAGAAGAGGGTAGACTAGATGAGGCAGCTCTCAGCTCTAGATCTCACTATCTAACACTGGCCGTTTCAGGCAAAAGGGCTAGTGGAGATGTCAAGGCTTGGAGACAGGGTAGATTCCAGGGGCCCTTTCACTGCACACCTGCTAGAGCAGCCTGTGCCCACCAGAGGGCACTAGCGGCCTGCAGATCACAAAGCCCTGGCCAGTCCCACTCACTTTGAGCGGGATGACTTAGGGACACTGAAGTAGGACTTTGTCTCTGCCATAGCCCAGGACTAAACTTGACTTGTCTCATAGACCATCTGGTTTATACCCGCTGTGGTGGATGGAATCGTTTTCACTGACAGCCCTGAAGCGCTTCTGGCTCAAGGGAATTTTCAACAGATTCCCTACCTCCTGGGTGTGAACAGGATGGAATTCAACTGGCTTCTCCCTCATGTAAGACATGAGAAGGCGGGGGGGGGGGGGGGGGGGGGGGGGGGGGGGGGGGGGGGGGGGGATGGGTAGGAAGGCGGCATGACAGGGAGGAAGAGAGGGAGGTAGACTCCTAGGCCCCTCAGCATCCACACCTATGCCTGGCTGATTCCTCATAACACGTAAATGGGGGTTATTAAGAAAACAGATAAGGACAGAGCCTTGCCAGCACCAGAAGCTAGCCAGGTACTAAGTTGCTGAAGCCCCATGGTCCAGCGGAAAACAAACTGGATCACCAGAAGGTCTGAGTTCGAGTCTCTAATCTGCCACTTACTAATTGTGTGGTCTTGGGTAAGTTACTTCCTATCTCTGAGCTGACTCAGTTCCCTCATGTGTCAACTGAGAGGATTAGACAAGGCGGTCCCTAAGGCCCCTTCTGGCTCTCGCATTCTCTATTCTAAAGCCTCTTCCAGCTCTGACTTTCTGTATTCTAAGATCCCTTGACTCTCTGATGTTCTATGTTCTAAGCTCCCTTGCCTCCTGACACGTTGTGTTCTAAGCTCCTTGCCTGCTTACATTCTGTGTTCTAAGCTCTTTGCCTTCTGACATGCTGTGTTCTAAGTCCCTTGCCTTCTGACATGCTATGTTCTAAGGTCCCTTGCCTTCTGACATGCTGTGTTCTAAGCTCCTTGCCTTCTGACATGCTAAGTTCTAAGGTCCCTTGCCTTCTGACATGCTGTGTTCTAAGCTCCTTGCCTTCTAACATTCTATGTTCTAAGGTCCCTTGCCTATCTGACATTCTGTGTTCTAAGCTCTTTGCCTTCTGATGTGTGTTCTAAGTTCCTTGCCTTCTGACACTCTGTATTCTAAGCTCCCTTGCCTTCTGACATGCTGTTTTCTAAGGTCCCCCGTGTCTAACATCCTTGGTTCTAAGTTCTAAGCTGATATCCTGAGATTCTATGATCTGGACCAGGAGTTCTGGAGAGGAAATGGAGTAGCTGGAGTTTGCTTCATGTTACATCTATCCAGCCTGGGCAGCCGCTGGACACATTGTGACGGCCCCAATGACCCCTTTCTGCACCCTTCTCCCACACTATACTATCCCCACCCTCTAGAATGAAAGGGCCACCTCTGCTCCCATTCTCAGTCCTGAAGAACTAGAATAACGCTAGCTTCCTCTTCCATGACAGAGAAGAATTTGCAGACCTCTTTACATTATTTGTGCGGGTCTATGCAACAGCATCATCATAATGCATTATTATCTCCACTTTACAAATGAGAAAACTGGAGACTCAGAGAAAGGAAGTGATTTATCCAAGGTCACACAACTAACAATTAAAAGAACCAAAATGCAGACCCTAGTCTAGCATTCTTCCCACTCCCCACCATTTTTAGGTTGATTGAATGCCAGCGTTCTCCATTCCAAGAGGAACTCTGCTCCTAATGTCCTCCCTCTCTGTGAAATATAAAGTTCTGTCTTTTGAGGGAAGTATTTCAGGCACCAACAAGCAGTGAGGATAGATGCTTTTAAATCACATGAGGCTACAGGGAACCCCTTCCCTGGGCCCACTTCATAGGCGCTTCCAGGCAATAGAGCCAAACCCATTTCCCTCATGTTGATCCTGCAAATGCTTCTCCAAAAGTGGCATAAGGCTGCTCCTAGAGAGCAAAAGCATATCAGAGCAGAAAGACTAGGGGCTTGAATCCTGCCTCAGTCACATGTGACCATGGAGAAGTCATCCATAAAATGGGAGTAAGAGTCCTTGCCCTATTTTTCTCCCAGAATCATAGTGGGGCAAAGTGTTGAAATGAGCTTTTGCAAGACAGCAGATGCACCTGGCCTTTGTCTTTGGAATCCCTAGGAATGTGTGCTTATAGGCAGGGATGGGCTGGCACCAGCCCCAAAGCCCATTGTTAAAATTTCAGTGTGAGCAGTTGGCAAAACCTCTGCAATTGGCAAATGATATGAATTAGGGCTTGATTTATTGTTTCGTTGATTGTCTAGATTTATGAAAATGATGAAGAAAATGTTAATAATGCAAATTAAACTTAAAAGTGTATCTTAGGTGCTTTTTTCTGGAGAGCCAGTTGTTAAACATTTACCAGAGCACCCCTGCTAATAGGCCAAGGTGTGTGTCTGTGTGTGTATTGGGAGTGGGGTGGACATTGACTGTGTAACTTACTGCTTGTGTGACCTTAGATAAATCATTGCCCCCTTGGACCTCTTTTCCATTTCTGTAAAATGAGGGAGAGAGACTACAAGATCTTATACTATCACTATAAAACCTCTTCCGGATCTGTAATAAAACCAGAAAACTGGAGTCCAGCAGGACCTCCCACTCCCTCCCAGAAAAGAGCAGGCTCCCTCCTAAATCTCTTTAACTGACTTCACCTTCATTGCTTCCATATGGATTTGCACCAAATCTGTGGTCACCTTAGAGATTCCATTTCATCCTCAGGTCACGGAAGTTCCACTCAACCCTTGGATAATGACTAGATCCAAAATCGTTGATCTGCTATGGCAGTTCTCCTTGGTCCTGGTAAGAAGGCATGTTCTGGGGCAGGGAGACAAGACCAGGGCAAGGGGTGTCAAAAGGCAACTTCTCCTGGTGGTGGAGCACTCCATGAGATGGGCTTCTGTAACCTAGTGGACAGAAAGCCAACTGGAAACTTGGGTCAAATCACTTTCCTTCTGGATCACTGAGTAGCTGAGTCTAGTTCCATTTAATGGGGCCTCATGTGGCAGAGGCTCATCTGCTTCTGTTTGGTAGTGTGAAAGGAACCCTGGGGTCAGAGCACTAAGGAATTTTGGACAAAGCACTTCCTCTTTCTAGACCTCATGTTGAGCCTTCTTCGGAGCTTCCCAACCAACCCTAGGCTGTGTCAAGGCTGGACTTGACACTAGATGTTGCTATAAATAAAAAGGATTCAAATGTGGGCAGTCATTGGCATAGGGAAATAGCAGGGGGGAGGGAACAGGAGGAGGAGGGCAGAGATAACTTCAGCACCAACTTAATGGGACAGCCCCTTCCCCATTCATTCTTCCTGTTTAAGGATCAAATAGATATTTGTAAAGCAGTTTAGCACAGTGCCTGGCACTAGCAGATGCTTAATTAATGTTTGTTCCCTTCTCCTTCAAAGCTATTTCCCCAGTCATTATTCAATAAATTCAATTCATTCATTCATAAATTCAATAACCATGGGAGATGCTGCATGGTATAGAGCTAGGCATTAGTTTATGAAGAGGTTATATGTATTTGAATTCATATCATTCAAAGTTAAAATTATGTAAAATATAGTCATTGGTTCGAGCCCAATGGAAATATGCAATGCAAATTGAAATTCTTTACATGCAACAATCAGGACCTAGCTAATGGAAAAAGAAAAGGACTTGGAGTCAAGAGGGCCTTAGTTTGGACCTTAGCTCTTGTTCCTATCTATGTGACCTTGGTCATTGAGCCTCTAGGACCATCAGTCTGTTTTCTCATCTGTAAAATGACGGGTTGGACTGGATGACCTCCAAGGCTAGCCACTTCCAGCTCTAAACCTGTGATACTAGGAATGTTTATTATTGTTCTGTTCTGCACAGAGTCCTATACTGAGTGATAGAGAAGAGAACAAATTTAGATAAAATAATCCCTGCCCATCAGAGGGTTCTGTGACAATCAGAGAATTGCAGACATCAATGCTATTTTTTTCTTTTTCTTTTTCTTTTTTAAAGACATCAATGCTTAGAGGAACCATGATTTCGTAGATGTGGTTAGTCCTTCCTCCAGAGCGGATCTCAGCTTCTCTCTGATTACTCATACTGTATGATTCCTGTCCATGGCCTTCAATAAATCCTTCATAGAGAATTTAGCCAATGTGTTAGAGCCTTTTTCTAGGTCTTCCTCTTATCTGTCATGAAACAGACAACAGCAACAGGCAATAATATATGATGAATGCATTATTAAAGAGGTGCCCAAAAAGGGGCTAAGTGATGAGGGAAATGTCATTATCAACCAGAAAGATGGAGAAAAGCCTCCTGGAGGAAGTGGAGTTTAAAAACTAGCCAGGAATTGAATGGGTAAAAAAGGGGAAAGAAGGCATTCTAGTCATGGGAAATATCATTTTTAAAGCATGGAGGAGGGGATATTAAGGGCACATTGAGGGGAAAGAGAGTAATACAACTCAATTGCACCATAATATAGAAAGTAATGATATAAAAATCATACTGGAAAGGTGGGGCAGTGCCACATTATGAAGGACCTTGAATGCCAGGTAAGAAGCTTGAACTTCATTCAGTTGGCAATTGGGAGCCAGTGAAGATGTCTGAACAAAGGACCGATATAACCATCTATACAGAAGGTAGATTATTCTGACAATGAGTCATAGTTTGCAGGAGGGATAGAATGAAGGCAGAAAGGAGTTAGTCCTAAGCTCCTAACCTCCTCCCCCTCATTTGTCCTTCCAGAACATCACCAAAGACCAAATTCCTCTGGTGATAAAAGAGTATGTAGGAGAAACTACGTTCCCAAAAGGAAACTTTGGGCAACTGGTTCTGACTCGAAATAATGTCCTGGAGCTGGTTGGAGATGCGGCTTTTGTGGTACCAGCTATTCAGACAGCACGTCATCACAGAGGTGACCCCCATCCCCACGACAATGGCCTGGCCCAAGTTAGGCCCAGAGTGGGTCACTTCACTCACCAGATACTTTTACTGAATACAATACCCAGTGCTTGGCACTGGTCAGGGTGAGGGGTAGGGGTGGGAGAATATATAAATTAATAGAAAGGGGTCCTGTTCTCAGAAAGGGAGCTAGGGAGACAAGAACATATATTCAAATGACTACTGCAAAAGGCAAGACCTTCATTTCAAAATGTATAAACTGAGGCAATTGGACTGAGTTATCTGAAGGGTTGCTTCCAGCTCTAACGTTCTGAGTCCTAAGATTCCTTCTATATTTCATAATCTATGCACAAATAGCCTATGTTCTCAGGTCTCTCCCAACATTCTATGCACTAAAGTTTAATATTCGAAGGCCCCTTCCAGATCTCCCTAGCTCCCTCTCTGAGAACAAGGCCTCTTTCTAACATTCTATGCTTAGGTTCCTCCCAATTCTAACACTCTAAGGACCTAGCTATAACACTCTGTGTTCCAACTTTATTCCAAAGTCCCTCCCAACTAGCATATCCTATGATCAAAGATCTCTTGCAATTTTAACAGCATTTTCCATGTTCTAACATTTTGCATTTTAAGGTTCTGTCCAGCTTTAAATATGTGACGTTATACATGAGTAGTTTGTTAGGTGTCATTGGAGATGTAAGTAGAGATCGCTGTGGACTAAAATGGTCAGAGTCATAGAAGGGAGACTAAGTTGGACCTTGAAAGATGGTGGGGTATCACGGGTGGAAGAGGTCAACAGGTATGACTATGGGTGGCTGCCCATGCCACTGGTCCCTTTTTTCAAGAAGCATTGTAGTACAGTGGAGAGAATGTTAGATTTGGAGTCCAGAGACAGTGGTTCAAACTGTAACTTTAACATTCACTCCCTGTATGGCCCTAGCAAATCAAGCAGCTTCATGTCTTAACCTTGGTGAGTTAGTTTCCTCCTCTAAGATGGGGATAATAAAATTTGTACCTCTTATATTCCTTCCTTCATGCGATATGCATTTATCAAGCACCTTCTATGTGCAAGGGACTCTGCTAGGTGTTAAAAGACAAAAAAAAACCAGTATCTGGCCTTAATGACCTTACTTTCTACTGGGAGGAAATAACATGGACATTTACATAAGTAAATACAAAAATATATTGTTGTTGCTGTTCAGTCCTTTCAGTCGTATCTGACTCTTCGTGTCCCCTTTGGGGTTTTTCTTGGCAAAGATACTAGAGTGGTTTGCCATTTCCTTCTCCAGATCATTTTACAGATGAGGAAACTGAGGCCTACAGGGTGAAGTGACTTGCCCAGGGGTCACACAGCTATTAAGAATCTGAAGCTGGATTTGAACTCAGGTCTTCCTGACTCCAGGCATGGAGCTCTATGCACTGCACTACCTCCCTGCCCACAAAATATATACAATGTAATTTAAAGGCAGAGAGAGCGCTAACAACTGGGATGATCAGGAAAGGCCTCTTGTGGAACGTGGCTGAAGTTGGAAGGAGCTAAGGACCCTAGGGGCAGCTAGGCAGTTCAGTGTTTAGGGTGCTGGTGGGGCCTGGAATCAGGAAGACTTGCATTCAAATCCTGCCTCGGATTCTTACTAGCTGTGTGACCATGGGCAAGTCATTTAGCCTGTCTACCTCAGTTTCTTCATCTGCAAATTAAGGATAACGATAGCACCTACCTTGCAGGGTTGTTGTGAGAATCAAATGAGATCATTTTAAAGTGCTTAGCCTGGCACATCATAAGCACTATATAAAAGTTATCTATTATTATTTTTCTTCTTAAAAGGCAGAGGTAAGGAGGGAGTATATTCCAGGCCTATACAAAGACCCAGAGACAGGACATGGAATCTTATTAATGGGGAACAGTAAGTTGGACCAGTTTGGCCAGAACATAGACTGTGTGAGGGCAAATAATACGAAGCCGATTGAAAAAAAGATTTGAGCCAGATCAAAAGGAATTTAAATGCCAAACAGGAGAGCTATCTTAAAAGCACTGGGAAGCCTCTGATGGTTGCTGGGCAGAAAGACACGGTTAGAGCCAGGCCTTAGCCATATGAATTGAGCATCAATGTGGAGGTTGAGGATGAGATCCTGAAGTAGGCTAGTGGCTACAAGAGAGCAGAGGGAGGAAAGGCTGTCAGATGAGGAGCAGATATAAACAACAATGCTTTGCAACTGATTGGATGTGGCCAGTGAAGGCGGATGAGGCTTGAGGATGACTTTGAGGTTTTGAAACCGAGTTACTAGAAGGACTACTACTTGCTCACAGGGTTGTTGTGGGTAAATGTACTATACACTTTAAAAGTGTCACCAGATGTAAGAGATTTTTACTTGGTCTTGTATCCTGGCAGATGCTGGCCTTCCAGTCTACTTTTATGAGTTCCAGCATCGTGACCCCTATAAGATCATTATCAAAACCCGAAATGATGTAGCTGACCATGGTGATGAGATCAACTTCATTTTTGGGACTCCACTCGCCAAAGGTGAGATTATCCTTCCTGCCCAGTCCCTCAAGTAACAAAGCCCTTTAGCTATTCAGCTGGAAGGAATAGGGGCTTGTTTGAGTAGAAGGCATCATGTAGAGTAGAAGGCATAAGAAGAAGATTGGGCAACCCATGCCCAGGGCCCAGGAGCTCAGCCCCATCTTGCTTTCAGGGGTATACCTTCTGTACCCTGACTCTGAGTCAGTGAAGGCCTAGGTCAGTGAAGATATCCACAACTAAATGAAGCCCCCAAGAGAGAAGACAATGAAACTGGAGCTACTGTTCTCAAAGCCATCCCTACAGAGTTGTCAGCTGGGGGTGGCTCAGAGAGGTAGCCTAGATGAGAGTAGGAAATAGCCCTACCAGCTGATTCTAAGAAAGGAAGGAAGAACATGGTACAATTTGCTCTCCCATCTATGTTCCAACAAAAACAGAAAGGTCAAATCACAGAATGTTAGCCCTGAAGGGACCACAGAGTATAGAACAGAGTATAAAGTCCACACAGGGATGGACTTTAAAACAGAATGTCAGAGCTAGATAGAACCTTAGAACACAGACTGTTCTTAGTGTTTAATTGTTTAATCTAGCCCTTTCATTTGACAGATAAGGCAACTGAGGCCTAGAGAGAGAAGCTGAGTAGTCAATCGGTCAATAAGATCCATTAAATGCCTACTTTGCGCAGGGCATCATGCTAAGTGTTTAGTGTACAAAGAAAGGCAAAAGACAGAATCGGCTCTCTTGCAGCTCATAATCTAATGGGAGGAAACAACATGAGAACTACTATATACAAATAAGATAGATATATAGGCTAAATTGGGCATGATCTCAGAGGAAAGGCACCAGGGGGATCAGGAAAGGCTTCCTACAGATGATGGAATCTGTTCTGGGAGATGAAGGAAGCCAGGAAGCAGAGATGAGAAGAGAGTGTTCATAGGCATTTAAAAAAGCCAGCTCTGTCACTGACTGACTGTGTGTACTTCCCCACTCTGGGTCTCAGCTTCCTTAATCCGTAAAGTGAGGTAGAATAAATAATGTCTACGTCACCCTTCCAACTCTCAATCCCATGATCCTAGGTGAAATGATTGACCCACGGTCACAAAGTTACTAAGTGGTACAGCTGCTCTTGAATTCCAAATTCCCAATAAATGCTTTTTTCCCCAAGTCAGGCAAGGTTTTTCCTTTATCGTATCACCCTCCCTGCCATCAAAGACCTAAGAATGCCCTATAACTGCACTCTCAGTTACGCACGGTACCCCATCCCTAGCCTGGTCGTTTAGGCTCACCTATGTCCCAGATGCATCCAGCCTGGTTCAAAGCCCTCAAGGTGAGGTTTTCTAAGTCTTCTCTCCCCAGGCCTCAGGAGAAGTCACTCTAATTAATTGTTCCATGATAAGATGGCAGAGGGTGATGAGTCAATGAGATGTGAAGCCAATGTGATCTTGGGCAGCCGAAGAAGAGAAGTGACAATCCCACTATATTCTACCCTGGTCAGACCCTTATCACCAATCCTGAGTGTCACATTTTAGAATGGATATGGACAACCTGCAGGCAACCAAGATGGTGAAAATCAGTCAGTCAACAAATATTTAGTAAGTATGAGGCGCTGTGCTAAGCATAAGGATACAAAGGCAAAAAAACATGGTCCCTGCACTCAAGGAGTTCACATTCTAATGGAAGAGACAACATGCAAATAATTAGGTACATATAT
>CM053625.1:352984297-353011990 GCA_028646595.1 Phalanger gymnotis | reverse complement strand
CTGGGTGGCACAGTGAATAGAACACCAGGCTTGGAGTCAGGAAGATTAATCTTTGTAAGTTCAAATCTGGTCTCAGGTACTTACTAGCTGCATGACCCTGAGCAAGCCACTTAACCCTATTTGCCTCAGTTTCCTCATCTGTAAAATGAGCTGAAGAAGGAAATGGCAAACCACTCCAGTATCTCTACCAAGAAAACTCCAATGGGGTCACAAAGTGTTGGACATGATTGAGAAAGGACCCCAACAACAAAGATAAATATTTTAATATATACATATTAAATGGGAAGTGGTCTCAGCAAGAAAGTGCTAACAGCTCGGGGAGAGGAGAGGGAGAATGGCAAAGTCTTCCTGCCCAAGGAGAGATGTAGAGAATGTACCATACAAGAATCAGTTGAAGAAACTGGGGATATTTAGTCTAGAGAAGAGAGGATTCAGGGAAGGACAGAGTCACTTCTTTTTTTAAAAAATAGTATTTTATCTTTTCCCCAGTTACATTTCATGAACAGCCTTAGCATTCATTTTTACAAGACTTTGAATTCCAAATTTTTCTCCCTCCCAACACCTTACACCATATACCAAAATAAAATCAAAATGGTACACGATTTAGACATAAAGCATGATACTATAAGCAAATTAGGAAAGCAAGGAATAGTTAACCTATCAGATCTATGGAGAAGGGAAGAATTTATGACCAAAAAAGAGATAGAGAGCATTATGAAGTACAAAATGGATGTTTGATTACATTAAATTAAAAAGTTTTTGCACAGACGAAGCCAATGCAACCAAGATTAGAAGGGAAGCAAAAAGATGAGAAACAATTTTTAGAGCCAATGTCTCTGATAAAGGCCTCATTTCTTAAATATATAGAGAATTGAGTCAAATTTATAAGAATACAAGTCATTCTCCAATTGATAAATGGTCAAAGGATATGAACAGGCAGTTCTGAGATGAAGAAATTAAAGATATCTATAATCATATGAAAAAATGCTCTAAATCACTATTGACTAAAAAAATGCCAATTAAAACAAACTCTGAGGTACCACCTCACACCTGTCAGATTGGCTAAAATGATAAATGTTGGAGAAGATGTGGGAACATTGGAATACTAATGCATTGTTGATGGAGTTGTGAATTGATCCAATCATCCTGGAGAGCAATTTGGAACTATGCCCAAAGGGTTGTAAAACTGGGCATATGCTTTGATCCAGCAATACTACTTCTAGGTCTGTATCCCAAAGAGATCATAAAAATGGGAAAAGGACCTACATGCACAAAAATATTTATAGCAGCTCTTTTTGTGGTGGCCAAGAATTGGAACTTGAGGGGATGCCCATCAATTGAGGAATGGCTGAACAAGTTGTGGTATATGAATGTAATGGAATATTATTGTTCCATAAGAAATTATTAGCAGGCATATTTCAGAAAAACCTGGAAAGACTTACATGAACTGATGCCGAGTGAAGTCAGCAGAGCCAGGAGAACATCGCACACAATAACTGCAATGTTGTGAGACAACCAAATTTGATAGACTTAAATCTTCTCAGCAATGCAAGGATCTAAGATAATTTCAAAAGATTCATGATGGAAAATGCTGTCCACATCCAGAGAAAGAACTACGGAGTCTGAATGCAGATTGAAGCATACTATTTTCTCTTTGTTTTTTCTTCCTCCTGGTTTTTCCTTTGGTTCTAATTCTTTACAATATGACTAATATGGAAATATGTTTAAGAGGATTGTACATGTAGAACCTATATTAGATTGCATGCCATCTTGGGGATGGGGGAAAGGAGGCAAGGAGAGAAAATTTAGAACTCAAAATCTTATAAAAGTGAATGTTGAAAACTAAAAATTAATTAATTAATTAGAATTTTCTCCTTCCTCTCCCCTCTTCCAAAAAATGATAGGCAGTTTGATACAGTTTATACATATGCTATCATGTAAAAATATTTCCATATTTGTCACAGTTGTAAAAGAAGAAGCAGATCGAAAGGGAAAAAACCATGAGAAAGATTAAAGTAAGTGGAAAAATATGCTTCAATATGCATTGAGTCCATCAGTTCTTTATCTGGATGTGGATGGCACTTTCCTTTGTGAGTCCTTTGTACTTGTGTTGGATCATTGTATTGCTGAAAAGAGCTGAGTCATTCATAGTTGATCATGTTGCTGATACCATGTACAATGTTTTCCTGGTTCTGCTCATTTCACTTTGCATCAGTTCATACAAGTCTTTCCAGGCTTTTCTGAAATCTGCCTGCTCATCATTTCTTATTGCACAATAGTATTCCATTATATTCACACAACACAGCTTATTCAGTCACTCCCCAATTGATGGACATCACTTCAATTTCCAATATTTTGCCATCATGAAAAGGGCTGCTATAAATATTTTTGCATATATAGGTCCTTCTCCCTTTTTCATAACCTCTTTGTGATAAAGACTTAGTAGTGGTATTGCTGGATCAAAGGGTATGCACAAATTAGTTGCTCTTTGAGAACTGTTCCAAATTGTTTTCTGGAATAGTTCCAAATTGCTCTCCAGAATGGTTAGATCAGTTCACAACTCCATGAACAATGCAATAGTGTCCCAGTTTTCCCACATCTTCTCCAGCATTTATCATTTTCCTTTTCTGTCATATTAGCCAATTTAATAGGTGTTAGGTGGCACCTCAGAGTTTAATTTGCATTTCTCTAATCAAAAGTGATTTAGAACACTTCTTCATATGCCTATAGGTAGCTTTAATTTGTTCATCTGAAAACTGCCTGTCTATATCCTTTGACTATCAACTGAGGACTGGCTTGTAGTCTTATAAATTTGATTCAGCTCTCTCTATATTTAAGAAATGAGGCCTTTATCAGAGACCCTTGCTGTAAAGATTGTTTCTCATCTTTCTGCTTTCCTTCTAATCTTGGTTGCATTTGTTTTGTTTATACAAAAGCTTTTTAATTTAATATGATCAAAATGATCTATTTTACATTTTGTAATGCTTTCTATCTCTTATTTGGTCATGAATTCTTCCCCTCCTCATAGATCTCACAAGTAAACTATCCCTTGCTCTTCTGATTTGCTTATGGTGTCACCTTTTATGTCTAAATCATGCCAAAGGTCTGTCATATTTAACTTTTCTAATACTCTATTTACCTCCTTAGATTCTTTCTTGTTTATTTTTAATTAGATTTTTTGAGTTCTGAGAGGGGACAGTTGAGGTCCCCCACTAATACAGTTTTGCTGTCTATTTCTTACTGTAATTCACTTAACTTATCCTTTAAGAATTTAGATGCTATACCACTTGGTGTATATATGTTTAGTATTGATATTGTTTTATTGTCTGTGGTACCTTTTAGCATGATGTAGTTTTTTTCCTTATCTCTTTTAATTAGGTCTGTTTTTGCTTTTACTTTGTCTGAGATCAAGATTGCTACCCCTGTTTGTTTGTTTGTTTGTTTGTTTGTTTCACTTCAGCTGAAGCACAATAGATTCTACTCCAGCCCCTTATTCTGTATGTGTCTCTCTGCTTCAAGTGTGTTTCTTGTAAACCAAATATTGTAGGATTCTGTTTTTTGATCCACTCTGCTATCTGCCTCTATTTTGTGGGAGAGTTCATCCCATTCACATTACCATTATGATTACTACCTGTGTATTTCTCTCCATCCTATTCTTCTTCCTGTCTGTCTTCTCTCTCCTTTTACCCTTTCCCTCCTCACCAGTGTTTTGCTTCTGTCTACTGTCTCCCCTGATCTGTCCTCCCTTCTGTCTGTCCCCACCCTCTCTTTACTTGATCTCCTCCCCTTCTACTTCCTTGTTGGGTAAGACAGATTTCTATATTCAATTGATTGTGTATATGATTCCCTCTTTGAGCCAATACTGATTAGATTGATTAGATCAAATGATGCTCCTCACCCACCCTCCCATCTTCTCCTCTACTGTAATAGGTCTTTCACACCTCTTCATGTGAAATAATTTACCCTATTCTATCTCTCCCTTCCTTCTACACCCAGTGCACTCCTCTTTCTCATCCCTTAATTTTTTTATGTCATTCCCTCAAAGGCACCTTATATTGGTGCCCTCTGTCTATGTATATTCCTTCTAGATGTACTATTAGTGATGCAATTCTTAAGAATTACAAGTATCATTTTCCTGTGTAGATATGTAAATAATTTATTGAATCATTTATGTTTTATTTACTCTTTTTACCTGTTTATGGTTCTCTTGGGTCTTGATATTGGAGATCAAATTTTTGGTTTAGTTCTGGTCTTCTCCTTACGAAAGCTTGAAATCCTTCTATTTCATTAAATGACCATTTTCTCCCTTGATCTATTATGCTTAATCTTGCCAGGTAAGTGATTCTTGATTGTAGTCCTAACTCTTTTGCCTTCCAGAATATCATGTTCCATGACCTCCAATCCTTTAATGTTGTAGCTATCAAGTCTTAACTGAGACTCCCTGATAATTGGATTGTTTTTTTCTGGATGCTTATAGTATTTTTTCCTCGACCTGATAGTTCTGGAATTTGGCTATAATGTTCCTTGAAGTTTTTATTCCGGGATCTCTTTCCTGAGGAGATCAGTAGATTCTTTCAATGCGTATTTAAATGCCCTCTCATTCCTGGACATCAGGGCAGTCTTCCTTGATAATTTCTTGAAAGATGTTGTCCAGGTCCTCCTTTTAATTATGGCTTTCAGGGAGACCAATGATTCTGATGTTGTCTCTCCTGGATCTATTTTCCAGGTCAGTTGTTTTTCCCATGAGGTATTTTACATTTTCTTCCCTTTTTTCATTCTTTTCAATTTGCTGGATTGATTTTTGATGTCTCATAGAGTCATTAGCTTCCACTTGCCCAATTCTTGTAAGTGTCGTTTTCCTCAATTAGCTTTTGTACCTTCTTTTCCATTTGGCCAACTACACAAGGAGTTATTTCCTTCAGTGAGTTTTTGTATCTCTTTTTCCATTTGGCCAATTCTACTTTTTAGGCAGTTTTTCATACTGTTGACTTTTTTCCCACAATTCTCTTGCATCACTCTCATTTCTCTTCCCAATTTTTCTTCTACCTCTCTTATATGATCTTTAAGCTCCTTTTTGAATTCTTCCATGAGTTCTTCCTGGGCTTGAGGGCACTTTCTATTTTTCTTTAGGATTTTGCCCATAGAAGTTTTGATATTGTTGTCCTCTTCTGAGTTTGTGTCTTGGTCTTCCCTGTCACCATAATAAGATTCTATTTTTGTTGTTCTTTGCTCATCTCTTTTTTTAATTGGGGGGGTCCCTTTCTTTTAAATTTGAGCTCTGTATCCCAGGTGGAAGGGATACTGTCTCAGGCTTCTTGTTCCAATGACTCCAGGCCCTGGCTGTTTACCTAGTGTTGCGCTGATGTTGCCCCGAGGCTCCCAGGGGACCCTTGTGTCTGATGCTGTCCTGAGGGGGTGGGATAAGGGGTGGTTTGTGCTGCTGGGGGCCAATAGGGGTCTGGCAGCTTACCTTGTGATGAGCTGGTCCTAGAGGTGGCGTCTGGCTTGCATTGAGGACCAGTGGGATGTTTCTGCCTTTCCCTGGAGCTGAACTGAAGCATGTAAAGGTCTGGCCACTAAAGGATGCCTGTTTGCCAGGGCAGTGCTAAAGTAAATGGAGGTCTGGCCTACTTTCTTGTCATGCTGGCAGATTCCTGTTTGCCCTGGGCTGTGCTGAAGCATGTGGTGATTCTCTGAGCTGGAGTCTGCTGGTTCCCCTGGCTATACTGAAGCATGTCAAGGGTCCTGGTGTTGGTGTTTGCCTGCTCCACCATACTGGTCCTCAAGATTTGCTGCTGGCTTGCTGGGACTCTTCCTGTCCTAGAATGCATTCCCCTTTCACCTGAGTGAGACGGACCTTTCTTGCCAATCCTCCAAGTTTCTTGGGCTAAAAGATTGTCTCACCCCAGTTTTTGCTGGTTCTGCTGTTCCAGAATTGGTTTGGGGGCACTATTTTAGGGTTGTTTGGAGATGAATATGGGAGAGTTACAGCAATTTACTGCTTACTCTGCTACGTTGGCTCCTAGAAGTCCGACACAGTCACTTCTTTAAAGATATGAAGAACTTATCAGATAGGAAAGGAATTTGTTTTATGTTTTCTGCTTGGGTTGAGAGGAGGAAGGGGTGAAAGTGGTAAGAATATAGATTTCTGCACCTAACAATTAGAGCTATATATGAAAATAAAACGGGCTGCCTTTCATGGCTGGGCAGTGCAGTAGATGGAGCGCTGGGCCTGGAGTCAGGAAGAGCTTTGTTCAAACATGACCTCAGACACTTATTAGCTGTGTGGCTCTGGGCAGTTTGCTTAGCTGCTATCTGCCTCAGTTTTCTCATCTGTAAAACGATATTAATAGCACCTACCACTCTGAGTTGTTGTAAGGATAAGACAATATTTGTAAAGCAATTCGCAAGCCTCAAATGCTAACTATTATTATTGAAAGGCAGTAAGTTCCCCATCTCTGGGCTTGTTCAAGTGGAGGCCAGAAAATCATCTGTGAGGCATGTAGTTCTGGGTGCATGTGCTCCAGATGGTTGTTGGATTAGAGAAACAACATAATACAGTGGATAGAGAGATGAACATGCAGTCAACAAGACCTAGGTGCAAATCCTGCCTCAGACACTAGCTGTGTGACCCTGGGCAAGTCCCTTGATCTCTCCATGCCTCTGTTTCCCCATCTGTAAATTAAGGAGGTGTGGGCTTGATCTCTCTTCCAATTCTAAATTTATGATCCAACTCTCCCTTCCCATTCTGAAAGTCTGTAATTCCATGATTCTAAAGGAAGGTAACACATTTTTGTTTTAACAAGGACCTTTTCTGGAGACAAATGCTTTAAACCAGAGGCACAATTTCATACTTGAAGGGTGGGACGGAGGAAGGTATGTGCAGATTTCATGGGAGTAGAAAATGTCTTGGCAGATACTTTTCCAATTATGCTTCACCAGCCCCGGGTTTCTGCCCATGTGTGTGTCCTGTGAATCTGGCTGGGTCATTAGTTTCAGAACACTGGCTGAACACACTCCTTCCTCCAGCCTTTAAACAGAACTCCATTGCCCTCAATGTTTCTCTTGCCTCTTTCCTCAGGGTTTACCAAAGAAGAGGAGAAAAAACTCAGCAGAAACATGATGAAATACTGGGCCAATTTTGCCCGCACAGGGTGAGTGCAAAAGCTGGGCGTTGAAGGCAGGGGGCCGGTGAAAAAGGCCTTCCCTGATATTTGATGGCATTCTCTCCCACTTGCAGGAACCCCAACAGCCATGGGCTGATGGAATGGCCACGCTATGAGAAGGAAGAGAAGTATTTGCGGCTGGATCTAGAACAGAGCATGGGAATAAAACTGAAGGAGAAAGAGGTGGCTTTTTGGACAAGGGTCCAAAGCCAGCACCACATCCGAGATCAGCACAGAGACGAGGCTTGATTCTGGTGGTGCTGCTGACCCTGGCTTAAGCCTAAACTAGCTGAAGAGCCAAGGGAATTCCTTAAGACCTGGTCCCTAAGGCTGGGGGATGAGGGCAATCCTGGCATACTCTGGGGAGAAGAGGAATTATCAACAGAAACATTTGGGGAAACTGAGGTCCCCCTGAGATGACTACACTGATAACTAGAGGTTCTTGAGGAGAGAGGTCACTGGTTTCTATCCTAATTGGATATCTCAGTTTCTTCCTCTATAAAATGAGGGGGTGGGCTAGTTCATCTCTTCAGTCCCCTTAGAAGGTAGCTCCCAAATGCTGACTGTCATGACCATCCCCCCAAAGCAGCAGCTGTCCCTGCTCTAGACTTGGCTTCCTGCTCTCCCTTTACTGTAACCTACATCCTTATTCCTAGGAGGCCAAGACCTACCTTCTCCCCTCTTCCTCTGCCCCCACCACACTTTCACCAATTTTGAGATGCCCAGGAAACCCTCCAGCCCATATTCTGTGACTCAGTGTGCCACGTGCCCCCCAGACACTATCCACGGAGAGGGTGTCACGGCATCCTCACCTCCACGACCCCCAAAGAAACACATACAAGTATGGGAGGGGTCTATATATCCTGGGAGACAGTGTCATCCATAGGAAAGAACACTGGGTCTGAAGGAAGAAGACTGTGCTCCAAAGACACCTCTGCCACTACCTACCTGCGGGACCGCAGGCAACTCAGTGAACATCTCTGAGCATTGGCTTCCTTATCTGACTTCAGAAGTCTCCTCTGGCTCTAAATCTATAATGAGCTAGGAATCTCTAAATCAGAGAGCATTTGGATGTATATAATCAGAAGACCCAGGCTCACATCAGTGGAGGGACTTTGAACAAATCACTGAGCTTCATTTTCCTCCTTAGTAAAATGAGGAAATTGTACTACTGAACCACTTAATCTCGACCTCATATGGGCAGCTAGGTGGCACAATGCATAGAACACTAGCCTGGAGTCAAGACCTGAGTTCAAATCCGGCCTCAGATACTTCCTAGCTGTGTGACCCTGGGCAAGTCACTTAACCCTGCTTGCCTCCATTTCCTCGTCTGTAAAATGAGCTGGAGAAGGAAGTGGCAAACCACTCCAGCATCTGTGCCAAGAAAACCCCAAATGGGGACACGGCTGAAATGACAGAACAACAACAATCCAACCTCATCTCTCCTTCCCACTCACCACCAACCTTTCACACCCGGTAGGCCCCTCACTGACCCTACGTGTACCATATTCATGCCTGTTACTCCTTTGCTAGAAGGGCCTTCCCACTATCTCTTGCCTCTCCAAATCTTTCCCATCTTTGAAGTCCCAGTTCATGCTAACTCCTTTATGAAGTCTTCCCCAAACACCCCAAACCCCAGTGATCCCTTCTTCCTCCTACTACTTGTACATACAGGTCCCTGGAAGGCAGGACAATGTAGCAGAGAGAGCATGAAACTTAGGAGATCCTAACAAGGCCCTATTTATTAACAGATCTATGTAGAAAGGTGTATGTGCATATACAGGGTATTCCAAAAGTCAAACTGTAGCTGTGAGCAGTAAGCTTTAGGCTGCACTTAGACTTAGGACACCCTGTATATATTCTATAGCAAACAATAAAAACTCATTTTACAGCGTTTTTCTATCAACCAACCAATATGTACTTATTAAGGACCTTCTGTATATGCTGGGGATACAAACACAACAAATAGAACCAGCCCCACTTGAGTTTATATTCTAATGGAGGAGACAGCAAATATATAAGTACATACAGTGTAAACTTAAATAGACTAAATATAAAATAGTTAAATTTAAAGCAATTCAAGAGGAAGGTTACTAGCAGCTATGGGGAAGGAGGGGAGCATCAAGAAAGGCTTCATATAGAAAGTGGTGCTTGAGCTGAATCTTGAAGGAAGAGAAGGATTCTTCTATGAGGTGGAGGGGAGCACAGCCAGCAGGCAAAGGCATGGAGGTAGGAAAGACATACCATGTGTGAGGAGCAAGGAGAAGGTCAGTTTGGCTTGATTGTAGAGTACAGGCAGTGAAGCAATAGCAATTGCATTTACAAGATTCTTAGAAGCAAAACCCCATTGGACGGGGTCCTGGAAATCACAGAGAGGGGACATTATGGGAAACATTGTAGAAATAAAAGTCCTGCTGACCCCACCACAGATACTTCCTGGCTGTGTGACCCTGGACAAGTCTCCTTACCTCTCTGAACCCCAGTTCCCTTGTCTATAAGACAGGGATTATCATACTTGCACTACATACTGAAGGATTGGTATGACATCTCACAGAGTTGTCGTGAGGATTAAATGTCAAAATATATCTAAGGCACTTTGCAAACCTTAAAGTGCCATATAAATGTCAGGTATTACTTTTTAATAATAATAAACCTTAAGATACCATAAAGATATGATTCATAAAAATCCCAGAACATTAACATTAGAGGGCTCTTAGAACATAAGTTCATAGTACATCCAATAGCTATTCCCAAGCACTGCGGGTGAGACCTAAGAAGACCAAAGGTTGGGGCAAAAGGACAGGAAGGGCCAGGTGACCCCCCACCACCACCATGTAATATGAGAGTTAATATAAGGGGTTCAAAAAGACAGATCCCAAATATGTATCCTAAGCTCTGTAATTTTTATCTTTAGCTCTAATGGATACGTATGTATTACTGGTATTCAAATGTATTTAGATAATGTTATGATTAATAAAATATGAATTCATTTAAAAGCATTACACATGTAGAGTATCTTTTGTCATTCCCTATTTTCTTAATCAACAAACTCTAATAGTACAATTATCATCATGTGGATCTACCAAAAAAAATTATTGGGGGTGGGGGTTCCCAAATGGCTAAACAAATTGTAATGGATGAACGTAATAGAAAATGATTGTGTTTTATGAAATCAAGAACATGAGGATTCAGAGAAACATGGGAAGACTTGTATGAACTGATACAGGGTGAAGAAGAGCCAGGAGAACCATATAGAGGACATCAATAATATCAACCGAACACTAAAAGGCACAACAAACAATCTTGTTTCCATAGGATCAAAAAGTTAACATTTGTAAAAAAGCACATGGCAAAGTAGTTGGCACATAGTAGGGTCTGTATAAATGTTTATACCCTTCTTCTCATGGTGAAAATGATGAACTATCCAAATGGTACAGTGGGGTCAGGAAGTACAAGAAGGTGGTACGGGTGATTCAGCTGAACCTGGAGTCAGGAAAATCTGAATTCATATGTGGCCTTAGACACTTAACTAGCTGTGTGACCCTAAGCAAGTCACTTTACCCCATTTGCCTCACTTTCCTCAACTCAAAATGACACAAGGATAAGAGTAATAATAAGATGAGGATAATAAAAGTTAGGATAGTAAGAGCACCTGCCTCCCAGAGTTGTTGTGAGGACCAAATGAGATCTTCGGAAAGTGCTTTGCAAACCTTAAAGAAAGTGTTATATAAATGATAGCAGCTATGTGGCACAGCAGATAGAGTACCAGGCTTGGAATTAGGAAGACTCATCTTCCTGAGTTCAAATCTGACTTCAGACACTTAACTAGCTGGGTGACCTTGGGCGAGTCACTTAACCTTCTTTGTCTCAGTTTCCTCGTCTGTAAGATGAGCTGGAGAAGGAAATGGCAAACCATTCTAGTATCTTTGCCAAGAAAATCCCAAACAGGGTCACGAAGAATTGGACACAACAGAAAAACAACTGAACAACAAAATTATTACTTTTTATTAGATTCCCTCTTTTCAGAAGAGTGATGGCAGGTTACATTGTCCAAATTACCAGATATGAATATTTTGTTGGGTTTTTTATGCTTAACTACTTCTCTTTGTTACAAGAGAGAATCCAATGATGATAAGGGGATACACTAGGAAATGATGACAAAATCATATAGACCGGCAATTCATCCTTAAGTCAGTAAGAGACAAAAGACATCAATATAATTTTTAAGGGAGGGGGGCAACATTTTAAAATAACAAAAGGGCATTGCATTCATTCCTCCCCTACAAAAACAAACACACCTAGGTCTTCATATTTTTAAAAGTTGGGAACACTGTAGTTACCCAATCCCTGAGTAGACATTTCTTCTTTGTCCTACCACGTGTCATACTCGATTGTATATGATACGACCTCTAGGAAGTGATGTGCTGATAGGTGTTTAACAAGTATCTTCCCCCCCACAAAAAAAAATATATATATATATACATATATATATGTGTGTGTGTGTGTGTATGCACACACGTACATACACATATGTGTTCATGCATGCATATATATACACATAGACATACATGCATGTGTGTATATATACACCATATGCTTCTAAGTTTAATCTAGATAACATTTTCTCCATCCCTTTCTTAAATTTAAATAACCAACAAAACAGTAAATCAAACCCTAATTTGTAGCTTGCCATTTTCTAAAGCATAAATGCTCACACTATAAATTTAACAATTGATCCCCTCAAGCTTGCACAAGCTTGCCCTTAGTAGACTGTAAAGTTCTTGAGAACACGGGCTGAGTGCCTTTGTCACAGCCAGATTTTGATAAATATTTGCTAAATCAAACTGAATTGACTGTTGGAGCTCAGAGCAATCCTAGACTACAGAATACTAAAACATAGAACACAGAATGCTGGGTATGGAAGAGACCTTAGATAATAGAATGTTAGAACATAGAGTGCTAGAACCAAGGAGGGGTCCTTAAAAATCCTCTAGTCTAAGACCCTTATTTTACAACCAGGGAAACAGACTCAGAGAGGAAGAATGAATTGCCGAGGATAGGCAGCTAGTGAAGGCCTGTAATAACTAGACCCCATATCCCAATTCCTCTTTATGCTACATCGTGATTATTCAGTTCTTGAGAAGGTATAAGGTAGTGGCTACTATGACTTTGAGTCTGGTAGTGGTCAAGGTCTTGAGTTTAAGTCTGGCACATAGTAGATGCTTAATAAATGCTTGTTGATAATAATGCTTGTTGCCTTAAAATCCTGTCTCTGACACATTCTAATATATATGATCATGGATAATCACTTAACTCCTCAGTGCCTTAGGTAATTCTCTAAGACTATGAATTAAGGATGAGCTACCATTCTGTATCAGTGGAAGGATGAGACTTTTCCAATGGGTTGATCACATATCCATTGGGACCATCCACAGCCCCCACTTTAAAGAATATTAATGAAGTCCAACCTCCCCCTCATATTTTTTACTGTTAATTTTTCTTGTTTTAGTTCCTTTTTGATGAGTAAGGATACATTTTTCTGAAGAAAAAACAAAAAAAGCCATATAATGAATATGCGTAGTCAAGGAAAACAGACTGCACATTGCCCACGTCTAGAGAGATGTTTCATTCCGAATCTTGAACCCACCACCTCTCTAACAGGGTGTGGGTAGTATGTTTTATCATTGTTCCTCTGGCTGGAATCAGAGCTGCTCATCCTATCTATCAGAGTTCTAAAGTCTTTCAACATTGTTTATTTTTACAATGTTGTTGTTACTTTGTAATTTGTTCTTCTGGTTCTGCCCACCTCTCTCTGCATCTATTCACACAAGTTTTCCCAGGTTTCTCCAAATCCATCCCTTTCACAATTTCTTATGGCACAAGAGCATTTCATTATACTCACATTGGGCAGCTAGGTGGCACAATGGTTAGAGCACCTGGCATGGAATCAGGAAGACCCATCTTCCCGAGTTCAAATCTGAATTCGGACACTTACTAGCCAAGTAATCCTAGACGAGTCACTTAATCCTGTTTGCCTCAGTTTCCTCATCTGTAAAATGAGCTGGAGAAGGAAATAACAAACCATTCCAGTATCTTTGCCAAGAAAATGCCAAATAGCATCATGAAGACATGACCGAAAACAACCCAACACTAATATAGCATAATTTGTTCAGCCATTCCTCAATTGACAGGCACCCTCTTAGTTTCTAGTTCTTTGCCATTAAAAACTTATTGCTATAAATGTTTTTGTACACATACGGCCCACTCTCATTTTACAGAGGAGGAAACTGAGGCCCACAGAAGTTGAGTGGATTGCCCAAGGCCACATAACATTAAATAGCAGAGCCATGATCTGACACCGGGTATCCAGACTCCAAAGTGACTATTTCTCCTGCTCCATGATGCCTTGTAGGCAGATAGGCACAGTCTGATGGGCTGGCATAGTGCTTAAAGATGTAATGAAAATAGCTGTAGTAGGCTAGAAGCTTAAGATAAAGACAGTTAGATCCCATAATGGATAATAATAAGGATAATAGCAGCTGGCATTACATAGCGCATTAAGGATGGCAGAACAACTTTACCTACATTGCCTCAAAACAACCTGCATGAAACAAAAGAGGGCTGGCCTAGAGACAGCCCCAAATTGGCAGTGAAATATGGTACAGAGCAGCGATGTTGGATTCAAATAAAAGGATCCCTACAAATTGCAGAGTGACTCAGAGAACCAGAAATGAACATTACTTATGTTGCGTCGTATTTTTGTTTATATCGTTTAAAATTTCCCAATTACATTTTAATCTGGTTAGTTCTGCCCTCTGATCAGGAGTTTAACACCTCTGGAGAACATGTACAATTTGAAGTCACAAACGTGGGTTCGAATTCTAACCCTGTTACTATATTCCAAGGCTTTTGACAGTCATTTTCTCTTTCTGTGACTCAGTGTTCTCATCTGTAAGAAAAAGATGGTTGAACTAGAGAACAATATCTGGCATTCTTACAGCACTTTAAGGCTTGCTGAGCACTATGTCTGTGTATATATACATGTATATATTAATATACTCACATATGTATATATATATATGTTCACTTGCACATACTCATATATTTTGTGTGTATACATACCTATATATACATATATATATATACATGCATATATAATTTCATTTGATCCTTGAGACAATGCTATGAGATAGGTGCTAGTAGTATCCCCATTTTACTGATCAGGAAACTGAGACTGAGCATCATTAAGTGCTTTGCCCAATGTCATGCACCTAGTAAGCGTCTGAGGTAGGATTTGGATTTAGGTCTGTCCTGCATCCAAGTCCAGAGCTCTATGCATTATGCCACCCACATGCCATCATCCCTCCCAGTTCTAAACGGATGGTCCTATAACCAATAAAGTGCCTGCTAGCTCTAAATATTCTACAGCTTCAGGGCATGACTGCCCTAAAAGGGTGCTCAATCAGCAATTGGAGCTTTGAAGACTCAAGTCAATAAGCATTTATTAAGCACCTGTTAGTTGTGTCTTACTCTTTATGACCCCATTTGGGGTTTTCTTGACAAAGATACTGGAGTGGTTTGTCATTTTCTTCTCCAGATCCTTTTACACATGAGGAAACTAAGGCAATAGGGTTAAGTGACTTGTCTAGGATCACATGGCTAGTAAGTGTCCGAAGTCAGATTTGAAGTCAGGAAGATGAGTCTTTCTGACTCCAGCCCCAGCACTCTATCCACCACACCACCCAGCTGCCCCACTTATGTGCCATTCCCTGTGGTAAGCACTGGGAATACAAAGAAAAAAAAACCCAGTCCCTGTTCACAAGGAGTTCATAGTCTACTGGGAGAGACAACATGCAAACAACTGTGTACCAACAAGCTACACACAGGATAAACTGGACATAATTAAGAGAGGGAAAGCACTAAGATTAAGTAAGACTGGGAAAAGCCTCATGTAGAAGGTGAGACTTTAACTGAGAACTGAAGGAAGCCCGAAGATGAAGAGGGAGAGAGTTCCAGGCATGGAGTTAGGAGACGGGGTAAGAATGTTGGAAGTAGCTTAAGCAGGTGATGTTAAACAGGCACACACCCTGGCAAGAAACCTACCCATTCTAGAACTCTGTATCCCAGGTCTAGGCACAGCCTGCACGTATTTGATACCTAGTAATGATGATGTCATAGTCCTAAAATAGTGTAGGATAGAAGGAAGAAGGATGGATTTGGAGTCAGGAGACCTAAATTTGAATCTCAGCTTTGCCACTTAATATTTCTACGACCTGTTGGGCATGTCTTGTAAACTACTCAGAGCCTCAGTTTTCCTCATCTGCAAAATGGGGAAAACAATATTTGTGCTAACTCACAGGACTGTCATAAGGAAAGCACTTCATAAAAACTAGACCACCTCTGATAAAGTGTGATCTTGGTTGAGTCACTCCCCACTTCAGGATCTCAGTTTACACATCTGTAAAATGAGGTCTGATCACATCTCTAAAATCTCTTCTAAGCCTGTACTCTCTAAGGATAGCCTTTAGCCACGTACCTCCTAGAGACAATCCTGGATCCCACACACCTCGAGGAAGACTGAGCTGTTCCCTAGGAACTCATGTGGCCATTCCCTAGGAACCCATCTGCCCATTCTGGGTGAAAGGTGTTTCCTTTTGGGAAGGAGCCTGTGTTAAATGAAGCCCCACTGTATCCCTGGCTCAGTTCCACTTGCGAGGCCCCAATTTCCGTCACACCCTGCTCCACATGGTACAATTCACTGTCTGATAGTATGTGGTTTTCATCCCCTGTAGGGCTAGCGGTGGGGTGGGGGGGTGGATATTAATAAGCCGGCTTTTTACCGAAGCTCCCGCCCAGGACCAGCCCTTAGAGAGAACAGGGGTCTGATGTAAGAAGCTTAATGGACTCTAGTTGTTGTCTTTCCTGAAACCCAGAAAGGCTTCGGGGAATCCATTTACCTGAAATGGCCCAGCCCATCAGGCTCCAGGCTCACCCACCCTCCTGCCTGCCTCTAGGCCCAGGGCCCTGCCTCCATGGCTGGGATGACACTTCCCTAAGAAGGCGGGTGACCTGTGGAGGTTACAGCCTCATCTGACCCCCTTCTCCTCCTCAGAGCGAGAAGACTGGAGCTCTTTGTCTCACTGTTTGAAAAAAGCCCTGCCTTGCTTTGCTCGCCCAAGACAGGCCTTTCAGAATGGGTTCAGGACCTCTCCAATTTGAGTCTTCATTAATTCCATGTTGATGGTGTCACTGCTAATTAGCTGGTCCACCCAATCCTCTCTGGCACCTCCGGGCTGACTTTGTGGCTTCAGCGATGTTTCCTATTCCTTTTCATCCTCTGATTGGCCATTCTGCTCACTTGCTTTTCAGACAGCCTCCTCCAGAGGCCCACACTCGGGTCCTTACGCCTCTCATTATCTCATACTCCAGTTCAATTTTTGTGCTGAACGAGGCAAGAAACACTTTCCTAAAGTTTAGTATCTAAGTCACTTCTCTTTTCTGAGCCTCAATTTCCCCGTATGCAAAATGAGAAAGAAAGGAGAGACAGTCTCTAAGATCCCCTCCAGTTTCAACCTTTTTTCTTTATTCTAATGTTCTGTCATTCTATGTTTTCTAACATTCTGTGTTCTAAGCCTCTTTGTTCTAACATCCTGTGTTCTAAGCTTCTAGCTCTGACATTCTATAGCCTATCATTCTACGTCTTTGAGATCCTTTCTGTTTCTAACAAGCAACGTTCTTAACACTTTAAGTTCTAAATATTCTATATCCCAAGGCCCCTTCCATTTCTAATATTCTAGGTTTCCATGAGTCTACTCCTTTGAGGAAAAAAAGCACACATCCACTGACACACACACAGTCTTCACCTCTGCCCCTCGTTTCCATGCCCAGCTGCAGTCCTGGGCCACAATGCAATAATAACTCACCTCTCCATAGTAGATCAAGTGCCAGCTGTGGAGTTAAATAGACATGAGTTCAAATCCAGCCTCAGACACTTACTGGTCGTGTGACCTTGGGAAAGTCACTTAAGCCCTGTCTGCCTCAGTTTCTTCAACTATAAAATGAGGATAATAATAGCCCCTACCTCCCAAGGCTTTAATGAGGATCTCAATGAGATTTAAAGTGCTTAACCCAATGCCTGGTACATAGTAGATGCTTAATAAATATTAATTTCCTTCCTTCCTCCCACGTCTAGGATTCTTTCCACCTTACTCTGCTCCCTCAGGACAGTCTCATAAGGTAGGATATGCAGGTATTATCCTCCAAGTTTGACAGATAAGGAAAGAGGGGTGAAAGTGATTTACCCAAGGTCACACAGCAGGTAAGGGATAGAATTAGGATTCTAACCCTGGCCCAATTCCAAATCCAGCCCTGTTTACCCTAGGAACCCAGCAAGCAAGCACACACACCTTCTAAAAAAGTGATAGTTGGCATTTACGTAAACTGTTAAGGACTTCAAAGCATTTTACATACATTGTCTAATTTGATGCTTTCAATGGCCCTAAGAAGCCTGTAATCCAAGCCTTGTTGCTCCCATTTTACAGATAAAGTGGGATCCGATGAGATAATTAGCCCTACTGAAGGGCATACAATGAGTCAGCAGCAGATCAAGGAGTTTAAGGCACACCCCAGAACTCCAAGCCCACCCTCCCTTCACACACTTGCCCACTTGTCCATGTGTGCCCCACAGGGGCTGAGCACTGCCCTCCAAAGTCAAAGAATACTTCGATTCCCAGAGGCAGGCACTGGGGAAAATGCCTCATGCCCTCCCCTCTCTCCAGCTGCTGTAATTATCCGTGCCTGGGAGAGAGGAGAGGAGGCTCCGGGAAGGTCCAATTAGACCAAATGTAGACTATGAGCTGTCATTCCATTAGTAACCCAGGGAGGAGAAACAAACCACACTGTTGGCTGCTCAGGGCTACTCAAGGCTGCTCATTCCACTAGCGTCAATTTGATAAATCTCAAGGCTCTTAATGAGACA
Organism: Phalanger gymnotis; assembly: GCA_028646595.1. Taxonomy (NCBI): domain Eukaryota; kingdom Metazoa; phylum Chordata; class Mammalia; order Diprotodontia; family Phalangeridae; genus Phalanger; species Phalanger gymnotis. The sequence continues at coordinate 352,993,846 of CM053625.1, read as the reverse complement.
CTTGGGGAGAAGGGTAGGGAGAGGGAGTTGGCAAAAAAAATTTAAATAAAAATAAAAAGCAAGAGGTAGATATTCATCAGAGCTGGCCTCCTTGCCCATGACAGATGGGTCACAGGTTCCCAGATCAGACCTTGGTCAATGGAAAATGACCACCCTAGGGATGCTGTCACTAGCCTCATTCAACTTTAAATGATTAGTCCTGGCTTGCCAGAAACCCAGCAAACTCACCTGCAAAGGGAATCAGCCCCTAACTAACTGTGGATTTTGGGCAAGTAATTTCCTCCCATCCCGGGACCTCAGTTTCCTCATCTGTCAATGGAAAAGATTGGAGAATGCTAGAGACAGTAGAGATCCTTTAACTCATCACCATCCCTGTCCCATTTTGTGACATGAAAATGGAGGTTGAAAATAGGTGGAAATGGTGGGTCTTAGATCCAGAATCACATACCATAACCAGTTAACCCTAAAAATTCAACTCACAGTAAGATTGAATGGTATAATGGCACTTATATCCCTGCTTTTTGCCCAAAATAAATGGACTTTTTAAGAAGGGTCTTCAGAACCCAGAGAAGTGACTAATGGTGAAAGGAGCTTCTGGGTAGAAGTGGTCTCTCCAGGCCCTCGGAGCACCCTGCCAATTCTGTGGTGCTGCAAGGAGGGCCCTTGGAAAATTCCCTCTCCTGCCTGTTTATACAGAAAAAATCATTGTCTTTCTAAACACCATGGTGCTTCCTCCATCCTCCATCCGCCATCCATGACCTTTATCTTTCATTGAGTATCTCTGTAATGGGGAAAGAAGGGATTCTACAACAAAGCTGACATAGGGCCTAGAGCAGGGGAGGCACTTGAGAAAAAGTGAGCAAACTCCTAACACAATTACTTGAGAAGTTAATATGGTGAAAAGAAATTCTTGGCTTAGAGTCCACAACCTTAGTTCAAATCCAGCCTCCAATAGTTGCTTGGCTCTGACTCAGACATACCATCTCCCTTCTCCACCAGCTATCGCTCATGCCTAGAATGCTGTCTCTCTAGACATCCACCACTTAGTTTCCCTAGCTTCCTTCAAGACTCACTTCAAATCACTGAGATAGCATGAAGGCCAGTTGGTGTGAGAATCAAGAGAAACAATCAGCTTCTATCTCATGAACACCAACGCCATCTTGTACTGCCACCTGTATTCTCCTCCATCTTGTTGGTTTTTCAGTAAGTCATCCATGGGAAACTAGGGCATAAACCATCTACTGTTTCCAAAATGCAGGTGAATGCAATTAATCAGCGTCTCTCAGTTCTGGGAATCGAAAGACACCGAAACCTACTAGTCCCCCTCCCAACTCCACTGAGACTCACTCTTTCCCCCTTCCAAGTTGGAAAGCCCCTAATCTTTCCTCCAATTAGAAATCACATTACCCAATTTTGTATTCTGATTTGTATCCTGGCTGATTGTTTTCTTATAATTAATTGGTTTTATTTGATTAATAGTTTTTTAATACATGAAAATCTGTCTCACTCTGTATTCAGGTCTTTGGACTGACTGGGGAGTCCACTGACCCGTTTATTATGCCTGCCATGCTAAAAAATCATACTGCTCAGACTGCTTCCTCAGTTATTATTAATTAACCACCACAAAACCCCACCTTCAGCAGGAGGCCTTTCCCATTCCCTTCAGTGACTAGTACCTCTGAGAATACTCTCCATTTCCTGTGTGTGTGTGTCTTATATGTTTAAAAACACACACACACAAGCATTTATTTAAAACCTACTATGTGCTGGGCATTGAGCTAAGCACTTTACAAATACTATCTCATTTGATGCAAAGAACAATTCTTGTGAAGTAGATGCTATTATAAGATTTATCTTTTTTACAGTTGAGGAGGCTGAGGCAGACAGAGATCAAGTGACTTTTCCAGATTCACAGGCCTAGCACAGACAGACCAGAAGTGGGATTGAACTCAGATCTTCTGCCTCCAGGTCCGGTTCTCCACCCACCACACAACCTCTTTCCTCCTCCATTGGAATGTAAGTTCTTTGAGGCAGGGACTGTCTTGGCCTTTGTATTTATGGTATTTAGCATGGTCCCTAGCATACCCGCAGACAGCATTTAACAAATAACCCTAAACCTTTTCTGTATTTAGCTACTTTGCATATATTTGCATTTATTAACTTTCCATTTATGCTGTCCATATTAATTAATTTGTTTGTTTGCTTATTTATTTTACATGTCCTTGTTGTCTCCCCATCTTGAATGTAAGCCCCTTTGTGAGTAAGGATTTAGGTGTCTCAGTGGATACAGTACTAGATCTGAAGTCAGGAAGACCTGAGTTCAAACGTAGCCTCACTGTGTGACCCTGGGCAAGTCATTTAATCTCTGAGCCTCATCTGTAAAATGGGGACAAAAATAACACGTTATCTCCCAGGGTTGTTATAAAGATCAAATGGGACAAGATTTGTAAAACGCTTTGTAAACCTCATAGAGCTACATGAAGGCTAACTACTATCATTATTTTATTTTGTACTTATATCTGAAGTCTTCAGGTGCCCTTATTCGGTCTCCTAACACAGCACCTGACACACGAGGAGGCACTTGATAAATATTCATTGGTTGGTTGATCAACTGACTAACTTTCTGAACCTTGAGACAGATTTTCTGCCTCTGGGCTCAGCACTCTCGCCCCTCTCCTACTGAACCAAATCTTACTTGTCATCAGGAGACTTGGATTTGACTCCTGACCCTGACCCTACCTTACTACCTATGAATAAGCCACCCTCTGAGCCTCAGTGTCCTCATCTGTGAAATGGAGATCATAGTGTCTCTGTTCATTGCCTCACTGGGCTGTTTTGAAGGATGTGTTTTATAAAACATAATTATTCTCTAAGGCTGTTCTTTAAGGGCTCAGAAGTTGGCAAAATGATTCAAGGGTTCCTGACCCATGGGAGTTTCTTACTAGAGGTCATGTGGCATGGAGGAAGAAGGGTTGGTTTTGGAATGGAAAGACTCGAGCTTCTGAATTGAGGCTTTGACATTTAGCCATGTGAGTCTCAGTTTCCTCATCTGTAAAATGGGGATAATAATACAGTACTTGTACAACCTCACTCACAGAGGTAGCTTTTAAGAAAGTCAATGAATTAATGGAGGCAAATTTGATACAGAATGTTCTCCCCTCTTGCTTCTCAATTCTGGGCTCAGTTCTTTGTTCATCTGAAGTACACAAACTAATTTTATAGGCTGCCCATTCAACTGGAGGAAAATTTACTTATAGCTTGGGTTTAGGCTCAATTTCAGGATTTCCTCCAAAAAGGAAGAGTAGAAATATATTTAATGTATAATTCAAAATCCCTTATGGGATAGGTAGTTTATTACTACACACTCACAAAAGAAATACTAAACATAAAAGACTCGGCTCACATTAAAAGAATGATTTAAAACAGTATTCAGTAATTTAATTAATAGCTACTGCTAAAAAAATGTCCTGGGAAGCTGATATTTAAACCTCATCAGAACACAAAATTATTTGCAGGACTGCTAACTAGGCATTTTACATTTCACTTCGGCTCTATTAACCAGACAACTGCTGCTAGAACAGTCAGGCTTGAGCTAATCTTTTTTTTTTTTTACACGATGGCCATCCTCTCCAGGAGGACTCAAAGAGTTTCCAGAAAGTTTCCTTTAGCCATCATTCAATTCCAACTTGATGGGACTGAGGACCTCCATATCCCTCAAATTCACAAGGTCTTCTCCAAGTCTGGACACATTCAACTCAAAGACAGAAACTTGCAAATACAAAAGAGGAAGCCCGAATTGAAGTTCAGACTCAGTTGATTCCATGTTCCATGAGGAAGCTCCTTTCCCCACCTCCTCTCATATGGAGTTTAAAAACAGAACACACTACTTGCCACATGGGAGACTTAAAGCAGAAAGAGCGAGCCAGAAGCTGTTTCTTTTTTTACTTGATGTGGTGTGTCCCATAACCCCACCACCATCAAGCGACCACTCAGGGTTTGCAATGTCCTACCGCGCGTCACCGGTCACTCATTGTCTGCCAATAAATACTTAATAAGCACCTACTATATGCCATGTTCTACACCGCACTAAGAACTGGGGACTCAAACCCAAAAACAGAAAGATAGTCTCTGCACCCAAGGAGCTCGTAATCTAATTGGGGAAGAGTACACAAAAGAAAAAGAAAATGGTGGGAAGGAAGGGAAGATACCTGGCTTAGGGACATGATTGAGAAGTCCAAACAAGGGCAGCCAAATTGGACACCATGTGAACAGAAACAAGCAGCAAAACTCTCACACACTAATCCAGAACCAGGAAACACCATTCTGAAGATGTTCCATGAAATGGCCCTGTTTACACTAAGATAAATCATCCAAGGCCTGTGTATTTGACTAGAAAAGGAGGTGAACCTGTTAGAGCAGTGGGTAGCAATCTGAAGGACTTATGGAAAGACATGCCTAAGACACGAATATGGATAAGATCTGTTGTAATACACGGGCAAGGCTTTCACAAAATTAGAGGAAATTACATGCATGCGTTGCAACCTGCATTGGTGGAAGAAGAGGCATATCATGAGATTATGAGGGCCATTGTCGTGTTAATAAAGCAATGGGGATGAAGCCAAAGTGATAAGTAAATGGCAGCTATTATTAGCATTTTTCTTATTCTCATCTTGTATTTGATGACATCCAGATAAAACTGGTCCTGGGATAAGTCGCCATGTTATTTATTGTTCTTGTTTAATGTTCTGCAAACTGCTACACACATGGATAAAAGGACTGTTTTGGAATTGGCGCCACAATGTTGTCAGCCCATCTTCTATAGGCTCACTGAAAACATCTATATAAAGCATACACACATATATATCATATATATAGGTATGTATATATAAAATCATCTCCTTTGTTTTCTGTAGCCTCAATGAAAACTTTTCCAAGACAACTTCAATAACAGTAGTCTATATCTCTATCTATATCTATTTAAAATCATCCCCTCTATTGCATTATCACCATTTCATTGGCTCCATAACATCATCACCAAAATTAATTTTTATCATCTTGTTCAATGGAGTTAAGACAGAAATTGTCTTGTAAGAAGTAGCTGTCATGTTATTTTTCTTTCATATTTCAGATAGATAGGTAGATAGAATCTTAGTCTATTCTGATATTGACATGTTCCACAAGGTCTCTGTATTTTGAAGGCTTCTCATTTCACATAATTCAGAGGATATAAGTATTTGGTGTGGTGAAATTTATTTAAAATTTTGTTCTTAAATTTTACAGCTAAATGTTATGTTTAGGCAACATAATCAATACTTCTTATCCATGATGACACTCCCATATTCTAGTACAATTTACTTGGTCAATTCTCAAGGACATTTTGAGGTTAGTATTTGTAGTGTGAGGATTTGTTGGCTGTTCCTTTGTGAAGGATGGAGAGTTTCCAATATATGTTCCTGGCCATGTGATCAGGTCCTACCTATTTGGTAGGTGCTAAATTTCGGCAATCTGCAGTACAATAGTTTCCCCATAAAACTGATGTCATTGGTCCTATTCAAAAACAGGACAAACAACAACAATCAGAAAAAAAAGTCCAAGCTCCTTCAGGACAACTTTTCTGAAATGGCAATGACCTAATTTCCTATCACTATCATAAGCCACTATGTTTATATAATTAAATTCATGTTTTAGTCATTCATTCATTTTGTTCATTGCTTCTTCACACCAGTATTGTTGGTTGAGTTTATGCTGACTCATAAAGGTCCCTTCAGCTCTATTCTTAGATTATCACCCATTTCATTGACTCCATAACATCATCATCATCATCATCATCATCATCACCACCACCACCACTACCATCGTATTTTAATTACCTTGTTCAACAGAGCTCAGATATAAATAGTCCTGCAAGAAGTAGCTGTCATATTACTATTCTTTCACATTTAATGTTTTATGGACTATTATGATATCTGATGATAAAAACAGTTGCTTTTATAATCATATCTACTAAAATATTTTAAGTTTTTTGTCGATCACCATTATGTCATGGCAATTAGGGACAACAATATAGTCAATGATAATAACTCTATTACAATACAGTTTATTGATGGAGTTCCTGAGGATATTTTGGGGTCTATATTTGTAGGAGGGGGATTTATAGTCTATCAGTCCATGAAAAATAATTAGTTTCTTTTTTTCCTTTTTTATTAATTAATTTTTTTTTAGTTTATAGCACTCAGTTCCACAAGTTTTTGAGTCCCAAATTTTCTTCCCATCCCTCTCCTCTTACTCTGCCACCAAGACAGCATATAATCTGATATAGGCTGTATATGTGCCTTCACATTAAACTTCTTTTCCCAATAATCAAATTGTAAAGAATTATAACCAGTGAAATGAACCATGAGAAAGATGTAACAAAACCAAAAATAAAATTTTTAAAAAAGAGAGAGCAAATAGTTTGTTTCAATCTGCATTCAGATTTCATAATTCTTTCCCTGCATGTGGATAGTCTTTTCCGTCGTGAGTCTTTTGGAGCTGTCTTAGAACCTAGCATTGTTTGAGAAGAACCAAGTCTATCAAAGTTAGTCTTCACAAAAGCAATGTGTCTGTGGTTGTGTACAATGTTCTCCTGGTTCTGCTCCCTTCACTCATCATTAGATCATATAAGACTCTCCAGGTTCTTATGAAGTCCATCTGCTCCTCATTTCTTATAGCACAATAGCATTCCATTACATTCATATACCACAATTTGTTTAGCCATTCCCCAATTGATGGGCATCTCCATGCTTTCCAATTCTTTGCCACCACAAAAAAATAATTAGTTTCTGATACATAATTCTAGACACCAGTTCATGTCCTATTTTGTAGTTTTTGCAGCCCACACTTAATGTTTTGCAAAGGTTTTACCATTTCTTTGTTTAATCTGCTTTAATCACCTAATCCAAGCTCTTTTAAGATAACTTTTCTATAAATTCAAGTGGTAATGGTCTACTCCTGAGTAACCAACGTTGATTCCTCCACTTCCAGAAATAAATCTGCATGAGTTAAATACTTTTGTTAAATACATTTGTTAAATACTTCTTTGTCAACATGTTATCTGAGCTCATGCAAACATTACACATAGAGGGTCTTTTGATTCTCTTCTTGTATCTTAACCATTTTATTGGCTCCATCCAAAGATAAATCACTTTAGTCAATCTCAACTAACATCATGTACCTGTTATCATATCAGCCTTTATTATTGTGTGGTAAAGTGATATCTGCTAGTTGCAATAAGTATTTCTGTAGATTTCTGACCTGTTTATCATATGTTCTAAGAATACTTCACTCCTCTTCTTTTGTGTTCTGTTTTTTAGTATATTTTCCAGATCTGTCTTATAATGCCAAAAATACACATTAATATTGGTATTGCATAAGTGCTAATTAGTTTCAATTCTTCCACTTGGAATTCAGGTTGTCAATAAGTTTCTTAGTATATTTCACATCTTTCTCCTTTGGGATGGATGTGCATTGCTTAAAAGGAGACCAAATAACTTGTAGATACGACCATCGTCCACAGGTTCATTATAACTTCTGGGTTCAAAGTCAAAGTCTTCAGATTCTATTTTCCCCAGGTGCACATTAAAAATATTACATTTACAGAGTCCAAATAATAGTTTGATATCACTGGAGATGAAGATGAGCTGTAAATGGTTTTGGTGGAGCCGTACTTTCCTCACCAGACTCGGCCACAAGGCTTTGGTGGCCTTCTCCCTCTACCTACATAGTCCCCTTTTCCCATTGGTGACTTTCTCTTGGAACCTCCATTTTGATGAAGAGCCCAGATTAGCCATGCTTCACTCTCTAGGCTTTGCCTTCATATCTTGGCATGGATACCTTTCCTCTTTCCCCCTTTTCAGCTCCCGTTGTTTTATTTTACTCCCATTGGAATGTAGATTCCAGAGAGCAGGGATTCTCTTTCTTTTTTGCCTGAAATTAAATCCCCAGCATTTAGCATAGTGTCTGACACATAAATGTTAGTTAATTTGACTTGACTTGAGACATATGGCTTGATGTCATCCATGTACATAAAGTGGTTAATGAGATATTTGGCCTCAACTCCTTTAACTTTAAAGACATATATAGGTCTCTTTAGGAGAGAAAATAATGGATTTAAGGCTATGCAGAACCACAATGAGTTTAAATTATCTCCCTGAAAAATGCCATGTTTTATGTCAATTACTCTTGACATTATCTTGTTGGTGTCCTATTTTATTGAAAGATCAGTTTTCCATTCCATCAAATACTCTAACATTCTCACTAGTCCAGTATATTTTATACATTTGTAGTACATGAATAAGCCACAAATGTGAAACTTATTCACAGGCTTTTAAATAATTGACAGAGGCAATGTAAACATCATAACAATTTAGAATAATTTGTTCAATAATTACCAAACCAATAAGTTCCTCTTCATAGCCCTGGACTTTTTGGTATACACTTTTTGTTTAACATATTGTTTTCTTGTGTTGTAGAAGTTGATTTTTTTTAAGTGATACAAGCTGCAAATGCTTGGTATAAAGTACATAATAAACACATAATTCGTCAATATTTGGAGAGACCACTGGTCTCTCGTATTTTGGTAATAGCTATGTGAATCCTTCTGTTAACAAAGAGGCATTAGAAGAAGCTGGTAGGGGGCAGAGCCAAGAGGGTGGCTGGAAAGTAGGCATTTGCTTAAGCTCTCCCCGAAATCCCTCCAAACACCTGTAAAAATGGCTCTGAACAAATTCTAGAGCTGTGGAACCCACGAAATAGCACAGGGAAACAGATCTCCAGCCCATGAGAGACTGGAAGGTTTCCGGGAAGGGGCTATCCCACGGTGCTGGGAGCGGAGCACAGCCCAGCGTGGGTCGCGCCAGGACAGACCAGACCCAGAGTCAGCCAGCCGGAACAGGCCTTGGGGCCATGAATCAGTGAGCTGTTGCAGTTACCAGACTTCTCAACCCACAAACGCCAAAGAGCAGGTTAGAGGGAAACTGCAGGATCGAGTTCAGAGTAGTTGGCCACCAGCCCTGGGGGTGGCAGAGGTGGTATGGTGGCAACAGCAGGAAGCTCCTGAGACTGCTTCCAGAGCTACAGTGTCAGCTGCTTCCTAAGTCCCTGGCTCACACGGTGGGAGGAATATAGCAGCGGATCAGAGCGGGAGTGCAAGGAGTCCTTTGTGGGCACAAAGGCAGATTTTCTTGCTGTGCCCTGCTTGGATCTGTATTGTGGTACTGGTTGGCAGTTCTTGGGGGAGGAGGAGCACTGCTGTGACAGAACCTGGAGTGATGGTGGAGTAGAAGTAGCTCTGAAAACAGCAGTGCTTGGACCCTAAAGCTTGGGACAAAGTACTCTCTACTCTACAAGCAGTCATATTCTGACAAAAAGCTCAAGGGTCAAGTAGTTGGCTGGGAACATGAACAGGCAGTGAAAATGAACTCAGACTCAAACATAGAATCAAACTCAAACTCTAGATTCCTTTTTCGGTGACAAAGAAGATCTAAACATATAGCCAGAAGTCAACAAAGT
>CM053625.1:352954138-352983797 GCA_028646595.1 Phalanger gymnotis | reverse complement strand
GACCCCAAAAAATACTGAAGAAAATAACACCTTAAAAAATAGACTAACCCAAATGTCAAAAGAATTCCAAAAAGCCAATGAGGAGAAGAATGCCTTGAAAGGCAGAATTAGCCAAATGGAAAAGGAGGTCCAAAAGACCAATGAAAAAAATACCACCTTAAAAATTAGAATTGAGCAAGTGGAAGCTAGTGACTTTATAAAAAATCAAGATATTATAAAACAGAACCAAAGGAATGAAAAAGTGGAAGACAATGTGAAATATCTCATTGGAAAAAACCACTGACCTGGAAAATAGATCCAGGAGAGATAATTTTTAAATTATTAGACTACCTGAAAGCCATAATCAAAAAAAGAGCCTAGACATCATCTTTCAAGAAATTATCAAGGAAAACTGCCCTGATATTCTAGAACTAGAGGGTAAAATAGAATTGAAAAAATCCACTGATAGCCTCTTGAAAAAGATCCCAAAAAGAAATCTCCTAGGAATATTGTCACCAAATTCCAGAGTTTCAAGGCCAAGGAGAAAATAATGCAAGCAGCCAGAAAGAAGCAATTTGAATTAAGGGATTGAAGGGCTTGGAATATGATATTCCAGGGGTCAAAGGAGCTAAGATTAAAACCAAGAATCACCTACCCAGCAAAACTGAGCATAATGCTCCAAGGCAAAATATGGATTTTCAATAAAATAGAGGACTTTCAAGCTTTCTCAATGAAAAGAACAGAGCTGAATAGAAAATTTGACTTCTAAATACAAGAATCAAAAGAAGCATGAAAAGGTAAACAAGAAAGGGAATTCATAAGGAACTTACTAAAGTTGAACTGTTATGTTTACATTCCTACGTGGAAAGATGATGTGTGTAATTCGTGATACCTTTCTCAGTATTAGGGGAGTTGAAGGGAATGTAGACAGAGTGCACAGGATGAGTTGAATATGAAGGGATGATATCTAAAAAATTGAAATAAATTTAAGGGGTGAGAGAGGAATATATTAAGAGGAGAGAGGGAGAGATAGAATGGGGTAAATTATCTCACATAAAAGTGGCAAGAAAAAGCAGTTCTGTTGGAAGGGAAGAGGGGGCAAGTGAGGGAGAATGAGTGAATCTTACTCTCATTGGATTCAACTTGAGGAGGGAAAAACATACACACTCAATTGGGTATCTTACTTCACAGAAAAGTAAGGGGGAGGGGATAAAAAGGGGGAATGATAGAAGGGAGGACAGATGGGGGAGGGTAATCAAAAGCAAACATTTTTGAAAAGGGACAGGGTCAAGGGAGAAAGTTGAATAAAAGGGGACAGGATAGGATGGAAGGAAATATAGTTAGCCTTTCACAACATGAGCATTGTGGAAGTGTTTTATATAATGATACATGTGTGATCTATGTTGAATTGCTTGCCTTCCTAGGGAGGGTGGGTGGGAAGGGAAGAGGGAATTTGGAACTCAAAGTTTTAAAAGCGGATGCTTAAAAAAAAAGTTGTTTTTTGCATACAGCTGGGAAACAAGATATATAGGGAATGGGGCATAGAAATCTATCCTGTCCTACAAGAAAGTAAGGGAAAAGGGGATGGGGGAGGGAGTAGGGTGAAAGAAGGGAGGGCTGACTGAGGAATGGGGCAATCAGAATATATGCCATCTTGGAATGGGAGGAGGAAGGTAGAAATGGGGAGAAAACTTGTAACTCAAAATCTTGTGGAAATCAATGTTGAAAACTAAAATACTAAATAAAAATGATAAAAGAAAAAGAAAAAGCTGGTAAAGTGTCTTGCTGGTAGTTCATGTGCCCCTGTGAAGCATTTTAGCCAATAATTAAGTGTCTTTTCAGGCCCCTCAGTTTTCCAGTATTGCAGAGATGCCAGAGGTTTAATCACCCCTCTAACATTACTGTTCTGTCATTTATTATATTAATGGAATGCAGGCTTTATGTTTCTTGTTTGATCCAAATGACATTTTCATTATATTAGACCTCTTGAGATCATAGAAACAGCAAGAAATTTCCCACATCCTCTCACTTTGCGGGCTCTCTCTCACTTCAGATTCTTTTGCTTCTCAAGCCTTTTAGCTGATCATCATCAGAGGCAGAGAGAATGGAGGATGCTGTAAAGGGATTATGAGATGTGAAGAATGACATTCACAAATTGGAATGGAAATGGCAAGGATGGTCAAAGGACTAGAAATACAAAGGAGGACTGGTTGAAGGGAATGGAGATATTTCGTCTAGAGAAGAGAAGCCTCAGAGTGGGAGGTGATGGTGGATGTCCACTACCAGAACAGCTTTCAATATTAAAAAAAAGGGAGTAGCTTATTCTGCTAAGCCATAGAGGGCTAAACTAGGACCTTTGGGTAGAAGAGGGAGAAAGGAAGATTTGAGCTCAATAAAAGGAAAAATGATAATAATAATTATCACAAAATGGAAGGAGCTACATTGGGAGGTAGGGGTGTCCTCCTCACTAAGTCTTCAAGCACAGACTGAATGGTGACTTTTTAGGGATGTAATAGAAGCAATTCCTGGTCAATTATAGTGGACTAAATGATCTCTGAGGGCCCTTCTAGTTCTGAAATTCTGTCATTCTGAAATAAACTATACTGGAAAGGGCAATGTTCAAAGAGGAATTCTACTTGACCTCTTAGGAGCTTTTCACTCTGCCAACTACCTTCTTCTGGATACGCTCTCCTGTCTTGATGGCCATGTCATTCTTCTCTCGGGGTTTTCCTCCTAACTGTCTGACCATTCCTGCTCAGTTTTCTTTGCTATGTTAATATCCTGCTCTAAAATGTGGTATCTCCTAAGACTCTGTTCTGAGCATTCTTCTCTATACTCTCTCAGCGATCTCATCAGCTTCTATCAGTTTTATTATCACCTCTATTCAAATAACTCCTAAGTCTATATATTTGGCCCGAACCTCTCCTCTAAACTCCAGACCCACATTGTGGTAGTAGTAGTAGTAGTAGTAGTAGTAGTAGTAGTAGTAGTAGTAGTAGTAGTAGTAGTAGCAGTAGTAGTAGTAGTAGTGGTGGTGGTGGTAGTGGTGGTGATAGGGGTGGTGGTGGTGATAGGGGTGGTAGAAGCAGCAGCGGCAATAATAATAAACATTTGTATAGTGCTTCAAGGTTTATGTACATTATCTCATTCGAGCCTTACAATAACCCTATGGGATAGGCACTATCCTCATTTGCTAGATGATGAAATTGAAGAAGCTAAGTGACTCACCCATGGTCATACAGCTCATAAGTATTAGAGGTAAGTTTGAACCTAGGTCTCCTGACTGCAAGTGCATTTCTCTTTCCACTGTTCCACACTTCCTCATCACTAGTTGTCTGCCAGACAAGTAGCATGTGCTCCATCAAGAAGGGCAAATCTAAAAGTGCACTAAGGACTGGATTCTCACTAACTAGCCCCTCATTACACATGCACTCCACATCCCAGTCACTTTGGCCCACTAGCTATTCACTGCACATAGTATACCAGCTCCTGCCTTCATACCTTTGCCAGGTTATCCCCCATGACTAAACTGGACTCCTTCCTCACATCCACCTCATAAAATCCCTAGGTTCCTTCAAAACACAGCTTAGCTGCCACCTCTTACCCAAGGCCTTTCCTGATGCTTCCGCTTATAACTATCTGCCCCTCTGCAACCCTATAGACCACCCCATCAGGATATTAAAGACCATACCCTTGGGCAATTAACCTACTCAGCTTTAGCACTCCCACCTTAAAGCTAAGCCATCCCCAAGTGGCATAGCCCACTATATCTAGCCAGCCTCAGATTATAAGACCATGCTTCTAGCCCTCTAATTTCTGCAAGTTCCACCCCTTTGCTCCTAACTTCTGCCCTTTGGGTTGAAACAGAATAAGTCCCAACCTTTATCCACATAAAAGTATATCAAATACTTGAAGAGAGAACCAGTGGAGTGGCCCAGGAGTCTGTGCTTGGTCCTGTGCTCTTTATATTTTTATTAATAATTTAGATAATGATATAGATGCCACCACCAAATTTTCAGATGACACAAAACTGAGAGAAATAGCTAACACACTAGACAATAGGGTGAGAATATAAAAATAACTCAACTGTTTAGACAGGGGTGGAAAACCTGCGGCCTTGAGGCCACATGTGGTCTTCTAGGTCCTCAAGTGCAGCCTTTTGACTAAGCCAAACTTCACAGAACAAATCCCCTTAAAAAAAAGATTTGTTCTGTAAAACTTGCACTCAGTCAAAAGGCTGCACCAAAGGACCTAGAAGGCCACATGTGGCATTGAGGCCACAGGTTCCCCACTGCTGAAGAGCATCAAGCTAAAGTTAATTAGATGAAATTTAATCACTTTAAATGTAAAGTTTTACAGCTAGGTTCAAAAAATTAACTTTACAAGGATAGCAGAGATATAGCTAGGTATTAATCCTGTTGCTCTAAGTTAGCTCACAAAAGAGCGATGAATAAATTCCCTGCAGGAAAGATACTACTAGCAGTTATAAGTTAGCAGAGAAGTCTCAGAAGACAGCACAGTCTAGAGATACTCTCTTCTTTATTGGTGGACATGTCATTCTTCTCTCTGAGTTTTCCTCCTAACTCTCTGACTGGTCCTACTCAGTTTTCTTTGCTGTATTAACATCCTGCTCTCAACATACTAAATATGGTTATCTCTGAAGAAGGCAGCCCAACAACTGACATTAGCGGAACTGTGGTGCGCAGAAAGAAGCAGCTTCAGAGACAGATGTTTCAACTGGAACACAGCCCTGTGATGGTAAGTTCTCTGGGTTACACATACTCCATTTCCTCCAGGTAGTGGGAGAATCTATGGGGAGTAGGCTTCTGTATACGGGAAATTTTGCTATTATTTAGTTTGCTGTTCTGTTCTAATTAAATATATCTTGCTTTCAATTATTGCATAATCTGTTTTTGTCCAGTAAAAGGAATGCATCAGTAAGAACACATGAGAGAGATTTGAATGAAAGATCCAAAGAGTGCCTTGATCCTGGTTGCAGCTTTCAGGGACTCATGTTGAGAAGACCCTGATTATATGTATTATAAATTACGTAAATTATAAATTGAAGAGCCAGGCAAGTACACCATTCAGGTGGTGTATGCCTGGAATCTATGCTACTATGAAGGCTAAGACTAGTGGATCCCTGGAGCTCTGGAGTTCTGAGCTTAGATGGGCTATGTCAATCTGGCTTCTGTACTATCTGACAACAAAATGGTCACTCCTCCCTACCCTGAAACAGAGGAAGGGCCACCAGACACTGCCTGAGAAGGGGTGAACTGGCTTAGGGCAGATCAAAGTTCCCATGCCGATCAACAGGAGGATTGGGCCCATTAGTGGCCACTTCACTTGAAGCCTAGGTAAGCTAGGATGATCCAGTTTCAAAAAAATAAAACAAAGTAAAATTTTACAATTCCATTAGAAAAGTACTAACAAAGTGCAATGTGAGCTGTGACAATCATCAACAAGAGTAAAGCTAGGAAGGCTTCCTCGAGGAGGTAACATTGGAGTTGGGCTTGAAAGGATGGGTAGGAATTCAACAGATGAAGAGGTGAACAGTGGGCATTCCAGGCCCTGAGAATAACAAAAACACCAAAACTGAAGAAAAAGAGAGAAGTTCAGGCCAAAGTAGAATGTATAAACACCACTAGTTTTAGGAAGTCCATGGATCTGAATCCACTCAAAACCATACCTCCTGAGTCCCTACCTATAACTGCAACCAGAGAACATAATTAGTTCAAAGCAAAGGCATTTAATGAAACAGCAGAATGAGGAAAGTTACAATATAACATTTCCTGGAGCGCACTCTCCCATAAATTACACAGGTCGTTAATGGAGAGGGTAGGTACACATAGTGATCACAAATAAGGATTCACATATAGGGATAGCACGGGGCATATCTACAGATAGGTAACTCAGCATCAGACTCTGAAGAACCATTTATTTGTGTCTTCTGTTGGTGTCGTCTTATTGTTCTTACCAGGTCTCATCTCTACCACACAGGCCCTGTTTAGCACAGTAATCTGCTAGATTTTACTTGGACAGTATCAGATAATCTCATGGTAGTTTCTAGGCATATAGTCTACTTTGGAAAATTCCCCCTCTGGGTTTCTTGTCTTCAGGTCTACCTGCAGGACATCTCATTTCTAGGCTGCTGGTTTATAGTGGCTAAACCTCTTCCTGATCCAGGTAGATTGATACCTCTTAATTCACAACAACCACACCCAATTAACAAAAGCCAGGAAGAATATGCCCAGGCTAAGACTAAATCCTTTGTTTTCAAAACTTGTGTCTATGCCAGGATCACAGACTTCTTTTCCAGGCAACTGTCTCACTTTCCCAAGATCCTTTTGGGCTTAGCATGCAAATATATTTGACCCAGGACCAAAGTTAAGATTAGAAGACAAGGTCATATTCTCCATCTACCTAGCCAGCATGTCTGACTTTATTATGTGTATCTAATAACAACAAATTCATTGATATATTTTGTCCAGGAAAAAAAATTAAATTTTAGTGTCTCTCTAATAAAATGTGTGGAGGGAAGTAACATGAGATGGGGCTGGGAAAGGTGGCACCAAGTTGTGAAGGGTCTGGAACATCCAGCAGAGAGTAGCTTGGATGTCAGTCAGCAGTAAATAGGACTAGTTAATTGATAATCAATCAGACACTTAAGCTAAATGAACATGTTTCATCATCTGTGAAGTGAGGGAAGTAATACTTGCATCATGCCCTCAACAGTGAAGTTGCTAGACCTTCACAAGGCTTAAAGCACTAATAAATATGTTATTATTTTACTCAGTAACTCCTCTCTCTATGGAGAAGGAGGAAAGGTACATTGCCAATTTAATAATAACAGCTGATGTTCGTATTGTACTTTAAGGTTTGCAAAGTGTTAGCTATACACTTTAGTAGCTTAAAACTGCCTTAAGACTTCTGGAACATGCTATATTTATCTCAATTGGTCAACTAGTATTTTCAGTCTATTCTTTTCAACACTGTGAAGGAAGGATGGAAGAGCCCTCTGAAATGAGTGGGGGGAGGAGGAGGAACACCTGGGGTGGGGAATAAACAAAAATAGAGAAAGAGAGGAGAGTGAAGAGAAAGAGAAGGAGGGAGGGAAAAACATAGAAAGGTAGAGAAAGGCAGAGTCAGAGAAAAGAAGTCTGGGAAAAAGGAAGACCCCAGACTTAGGTACGCAGTCCCTAAGTCAGGAAGGGGGTCTGGGCCAAGAATGAGAAAGGAGACCTCTAGGCTTGCCTGGGCACTCTGAGACAAACAGAGGTGAAGGTGGGAGAGACAAGACAGAGCCTTGGTGCCAAATGGGCCCAAGACGCTGGAAGTTCATGGGAGAGAAAGAAGCATCTCAGAGCAGGTTTAATTAAAGATAAACCACGAGTATTATTGGATCAAACAAGTTGTGGCAGTCAGGGGAATTTGGGTATGAGGAAAAAGCAAACCAGAAGAAGAAGCCAGAGAAGAGGGGTTAGAGAGAAGGAGGGAAGGCAAAAGTGCCAAAGTTTGGTTCAAGATTAAAAACCGTGGGAAACATTGTTATATAAAAAGCATCTTTAGTTGTGAATTGATCAGGCCCTTTTGAAAAACAGAATGGTATTATACAATAAAATTTGGAAAAACTGCACTTTGATCCAAAGCCCTCATTTTTAGATTTGACTCCAAGGAAGGTAGCAACATGAATAAAGGATCCATCTGTTTGCAAATATTCACAGAAGCAATATTTGTAAGAACAAAAAACCCCAACCAAACCAAAACAAAAATCATAAACCAACTATGTTCCCCAAACAAAAAGTTTGACCCTAAATAAGAGATATGAAAAGATACCCTCCCCTACCCCCTGCTCTTTTTTAGAAGTCAGGGTCCTTGGGCTTGAAACATTGCATAGACATTTAACGTCAGATTTTTTCAATGTCATGACTGGTTTTTAGTAATAAAAAAAATTTCTTCTTTCTAGTTTTCTTTTTTCCCCCACAAAAAAAAATCTTTCTTAGAGGCGTGGCTCTCTTTGGGTGGGAGTAGGGAGAGGGGAGAAAATATAAGCAATGTAAAAACCAAGAATAAATCAATAAAAAAATCTATGAAAAAGAGTCACAACCTGGAAAAATAAATATTTGTTGAACTAAACTGAAGTTACCCTTCACTTGGAAAGCCCTCTGTACAGATTCACCCATTCTCTCCTCCTTTACTACAACTCTGAAGGAGAGGTGGCCATTCTCCTTGCCAAAGTCTACTCCTGTTCCTGTGGCCCGGATCCCATCCCTTCATGTCTCTTCCAGGAACTTGCCCCATCAATCATTCCCTCGCTCTCATTTTCAGTCTCTCCTCTTCTGGCTTATTCCTGGCTTCCTGCAAACACCATCAGGTCTCCCCATCCTTAAAAACTTCTTACTTGACCCTGCCATCCTATGAAACCATTGTTCTACATCTCTCCTCACTGTCACAGTAGAATTCTAGGGAGGGGAGCTGGTGAATGTCCATGCTCACTGCTTCTACTTCCTCACCACCCTTGCTCACTCCCTTGCATTTGACTTCCAACCCTCCCATGGAATTGAAACTGCTCTCTCCAAGGTTTCAGACGATTCTCTTACCTGCCAGATCGGAGACCTTTTGTCCATTCTCATCCTCCTGACACTGATAAGCAACCCCACCCTCCTCCTTGTCTTGAACACTCTCTTCCATTGGCTTCTATGACATTCCTGGTTTTCTTCTTAACTCTGACTGCCCCTTCTTAGGTTCCATTGTTAGATTATTGTCTATTTTTTTTTTATTCATTGGCCCTAGACGCTTACTAGCTGTGTGACCCTGGGCAAGTCACCTCACCCAGTTTTTCTCATCTGTAAAATAATTTGGAGAATGAAATGGCAAACCCCTCCAAAAGGAGTCCCAAGTCACACATGACTGAACAACGGCAATGATTCATTGATGTGAATATTTCTAAAAGCTCTTCCTGGATTTTCTACTTTCCTCTTTCTACACTGTCTCCTTTGGTAATCGCAGAGCACAGAACTTTCATCATAGCAACCACGTGACAAATGTTTATTGAATTGAAGTCACTTTGCCCTCTCTTGGCCTCAGTCTCCTCAACTGCTAAATGGGACGGACTCTTAGACCAGACCATTAAAGTTCTCATCCAGCTCTGACAGTCTCTGACCCCACGAAACACCCAGCAGAGGCCAGCCTCCCTAAAGAGACGCTATTTGATTGGATAGTTATCAACGTATTCATTCATTCAACAAACACTTACTAAGCACCTACTAAGCATAAATTACTGGTAATAAAAAAAAATTAACAGTCCCTGACATCAAAGAGCCTGAAGTCTGTTGGGGGAAACTTCTGATAAATAAATTCAAAATATATACAAAGTAAAACCCGCTGGAGGAAATGCAGGCTGATACCACCTCAGGCTGGGCCACTAGGTGGCGCAGTGGATAGAGCACTGGCCTGGAGTCACGGAGACCTGAATTCTAATTTGACCTTAGAGATTTTCTCCCTGTGTACGCTGCGCAGGTCACTTGGAGACTGAGTCTCCAAGACTCAGTTGCCTCATCCGTAAAATGAGGATAATAGTAGTACCAATATCTCAGAGCTGTTGTGTAGATTAAATGAGATAATATATGTGAAATGTTTTGGGTTTGTTTTTTTCCCAAACATTTAAGTCTATTATTTATATGGAGGTGAGGAAGAAAAGGAGACAGAGGCTGAATGACCATGGAAAAGGGAGCTGGCAAGGGAACTCCTTTACAAATTGCACAGCAATTTCTTGAGTGGCAAGTTTCAAATTACAGTTTTGGATGACAAATGCATCCCCATCAAGATTCTCTTAGCACAATGGAGATTATCCCTGAAATGCTGTGTGGTCGCACTTCTTCTGTAATCCATCATCCTAATTCTAAGCACCCTTGCTTGGTTTAGCTATCTTCTGAGATCCTTCCAACCCTGAGATTCAATTCAAATGGATTTAATTCAACATTTGTTAAGCATGTACTGATGTGCCAGGCGTTGATGATGCAAAGATGACAAATGGAATAGTCACTGGCCTCAAGTCACTTATAATTTAATAAGGAGGAGAATTGGAAAGAACCCTAGATTGGAAGCCAGGAGACCAGATGTCCAGTTTTAGCTTTGCCACCTGCTATCTATGTCACCTTGTTACTTTCCACTTCTGAGATTCATTTTCCCCATCAGAAAAATAAGATGAGAAAGTCTTCCAAGGTCCCTTCTGGCTCTATCATGAGAAGCCCTAAGGATGCCCCGTCCAGATCGCCCATCCCTAGGACTTTCTGTTTTAGGATCTCCCTTGAAAGAGGAACTCCTCTCCTCTCCCCATCCAAGAAGACTTTTCCTGTGCCCCCATTCTCTTGGATTCCTCCTCTCTGCTAATTTAAGGCAATCAGGGATGTAGAGGAAAGATTCTAAGACTTAGAATCACAAGACATGGGCTTTAGTCCTGGCTCTAATGTGTACTAATGTGTCACCCTGGCTAAGTCACGACCAATCTGTACTTCAGTTTCCACATCTTTAAATGGGATAGTGGGATGTATGGGGTGTTCAAGGAGGACTAACACCTCCGGTACGAGGGCTTGCCTAGCCCTTTTCAGAGATGCTCATCCACCTTTGGGGCCTACCTGGCATTCAGTTCCCACCTATGGCTCCAAGTAGCATCCCCAATCCAGTAAAACTATCTCGTCATAAGAGTTAAACCAGGTTGAGGGTAATCAATGGGCCTCAAACCCATCAATGAGTTAGGGGCATGTGACAACTGTCTCCAGAAGAATGGGTAGAGGAGAACAATTTGTTCCAACAGCCATGAAGGCAGTTGAAGCAGGCTCTGTGGAGAGTTCAGAGTTTGATCAGGCATCAAAGACACCAACATCATTCACTGCATCCCAGGCCATCACAAGTCATCTTGACTTTTATCTGGCCCCCAGACTTCAATGACCCTGGAGGACAGAGTGAGGCTGAAGACTTTGTGCAACTCTATCTCGTTTAAGTCCAATTCTTGAGCAAGTCAAGGACAAGATAGCACTCTGTGATGTCACTGGTCCTTTTTGAAAACAAAGCACAAACAACAACAAACAGTGTAGTAAGAAGAACACTGAATTCAGAGGACCAAAGCTCATGTCTCGACTTTGAGTCACTACTCAGATGACCCTTGCTATCTCTAGGCTTCATTTTTCTTTCCTATAAAATAAGAGAGTCAGACTGACTAACCTCTGAAGCGCCCTCTAGCTCTAAATCCTGTGATATGTACCAAGTGTGATAGAAGGTGTGGGCAATGGAGAGATACAAAGTACTCTAGGAAAATTAGGAGAGGGATATTCTATAATTAGATATGGAAAAGTGGTTCACTTGAGAATGCTATTCCCATAAGAGAAGCTACTCAGAGGAATATAGAGAGACCAACAACCCTGAATGGTGAAGAGACTTGGAGGGGAAAGGGAACCTTTTAGAAGAGAACCAGTCTGCCAGATCACTTGGAATAGTCTGATCAGAGTGTGAAGGGGTTAAATAAAAAGGCACCTTGGACCCTACAGTCCAAGGAGAGTAGAGACTGGTATACCCATTTTTTGTAAATGAGAACATCAGGGTACTGATGGAGCTAGGGAAAAGCAAATCCTGTGATAGCCCCTGCTCGGTTCCAGTCCAGGAACATGGGATCCAATAACAGCCCTTTTCTATTCCATGCCTTAACCTGAGGCTGGAAGAAAGCCACACCAACTGCAGGCACCCTCTGCAAGGCTTGTAGCTGAGGTTACATCATCACCTTCAAGGAGGCTGGGAGGGTGGAAATGGATGGAGCGGATCAGGAAGGCCATTACAATTCACTGCCGAGTCAAGTAGCCCTGAGGTAGAAGAAAAGTGTTTCAGGAAATTAGCAAATGTGGCAGAAAAATTCATCAAAAAGCCCAGAGGGGGGAAGGGATGGCTGCCTCCTGGGGGAATGGGTTGGGGTGGGTCAGGAGGCTGACAGCTCCAGTTGCTGGCTGATTCATGGCTCCAGTCTAATGAGGGGAGATCCTGAACGTTTCACTGGTGCCTGGCAGAGAGAAGCTGGTGGCAGCCAGGAGGAGAAGATCATAGGGTCATAGGATTATAGGAATCCCAGCTTCAAGGAACCTTTGAAATCGTCCAGTCCAAGTCTCTTGTTTTTTACAGAGAAAGAGACTTAGACCTCAGTGTTCTACCCTTGTAAAACTGGGAGGATAATCCTTTACCCTGACCACCTCCCAGAATTGTTGTAAACTTTAAATGCAATGACGCCCGTAAGAAAACAACCCTGAGAAAAGGGTGAAATAAATAAACACCGTATGGGGGGGTGTTTATTTCTAATGGTACATTTATTTTTAACTGTATGGGCAAGCTCCACCCAGGAAACACATTAGGCAAAAAGATGTTACAGGTGGCGATTCATTACTTAGGAACAGTGTTCAGATGGGTGACGTCAGACAATATTCCAGGAGGCTTCATTACCTTACAATAAAATGTAGTGTCTAAGTATATACAGATAGATAACCAAGGTTCAGTCCTGGCTCAACCCCTTACTATATGACTTTGGAAAAGTCATAGATCTAAGTAAGTCCCTCCTGGCTCTAATATTCTATATTCTAAGAAACTCCAGTTCTGATGCACTCTGTCCTAAGGTCCCCGATAGAACAAATGTCCCTCTGATTCTATATATTAATGATGCTATTTGGAAACTACATTGATGGGGTAGCTATCATATATAATCCCAGACAGACAGCCTCTGACCCTTCCCAGCCCTACCACATAGGAGCCATCCATCTGCAGATCTCAATTGGAATCCAACCTTTTCTACAGCAAATAAATCAGAAGGAGCCGGAGAGTCTAAATAGCTCTGGGAATCTGTGACAAGACTACAGACCCCCTCCCCCCAGGCCTGCGGCAGCTGCCATAACAGAATAATGTCTGAGCCATAAAGCGATGCTTTGCACCAGTCATTCCACACCTGGTGTATTGGTTTGAGGTCTGGGCACCATATTTTAGTGCAATAAGTTAGGGAGTAGGGACATAGAGATTAATAAAAGGAATCCTATCTTTCATGATACCTGCAATCTTTTAGGCAGGGCTAAAACAAGAGCAGAAGTAATATAATAATAAGATTATAATAATAAATAAATAACATATTCCTATGAGAGGGAAGAGCCAGGATCTGGGAAAGACCTTACCTGGAAGGTAGAAGATGGCAGGGGAATATCAGATGCTTCAGGAAGAACTGGTACCTGAGAGGGTCATTGAAGAATGGGGTAGAGTAGAGATTTGAATAAGTGGAAGTGAAGGAAAAGACAGGATATGGAATGACAAATAATCCAGTTTGACAGAAGCGTGTGGTACCTGAAGAGAAAGAATGGAAGGAAAGGTGAATAAAGTCTAGATCAGACAAGGCCTTAAATGCCAGGCTAAGGAATTTGTCTTATAAGCCAGGGGAGCCATACTTTTGTGAGAAACCAGTCTATGTGATCATAGCTTTACACAATCCTTGCTGGGGGGAGGGGATTTCTCCTAGGTACCTCATTTATCTGTTTCCCCTCAAGCTCTCCTTAATCTCAACTTCAACCCTAACTAGTGGTGATACCTGCAGCTCCCTGTGAAATAAAGAGCTGAACCATGTGGCAAAGGTCCCTTCCACCTCTGAAATTCCGTGCTCCAAGTATCCTTCCAATGTGAACTGGCTACACTTGTCTTCTGACTCCAGCATTCAGTGTTGTGGGGGCACTTCCAGCTCTCACCTTCTATGTTCTGCCCAGGAAAGAAGGAGACAGCTTCCAAGGTGCTGTTCTTTCAAAAGCCCAGGAAGCTTTCTCTGCCCAAAAGAATCCTCTTTCACTTGCTCCTCAGGTGACCTTTCTGGTTTCTTGAGTCTCCCTTTTTTGAGAAAGGCTACCTCTGTTCTAGACTCTGTCATTTTTTGCCTAAGACTTCCCTCCTTAATCTGGAATATTCTATGCCTAGAACCTTCCATGCCTCATGGTATAGCAGACACCTGGGAGGTCACTCCCTAATATCTCCCTTCTTGTGACATCAGAAGTAGGCAATCAATTAGACATGCCTGAGTGGGGCCCTTTGCCATCATTAGGCTTCCTCTAGGGTCCTGAGTTACCTGTTTCACAGAGTCACCACATTTAGAGTTGTACCCTTTCCCTGCCCTGCATCTGGAGGTATCCACTGTTACCCAGGTTTTGGAGGTGACAGTCCTGATTATAACCTGCTCTTGTTCTGGAGGTGCCAACAGCCGCTCAGAGCCTAGGGAGAGTTTGGCATGACCTAGGTGTGCCAAGCCCAGGGAGTAGCTCTATCTTTTTGCCCCCTTCTTCCTATTTTCCCGGTCTGAAGATAACACGAGACTTGGTGAATTCTTCCCCCTCGCCCCGCAACTTTCTCCACACCACCTCTAGCAAATAAGAACCAATGTTATACTTTTCCCTGAACCCCTCTTTCCTAGCCTCTACTCTCCCATACCTCAACCCTTTTATGTCTCAAATTGGGCCTGATGCCATCCTTTGTACATTTCTAAAAATGTAACAAAGGCCTTCTGCTAATAGCAATCACTGGCTTGTCTAATGATTCTGTGAGAATTTCTAAGTCCCAAAGCAGGTGCCATGAACTGGAACACCCTAAAAGAGACAACAGGGAGAGAGCAGAGCTCTTTCTGAGAGCACACTTGATAGAGAAAGGAGGGAATGGGAGAAAGCATTGGGTATAACTAAAGTAGACAGGATCTAAGGCAAAGGAGACAAAGGCCACACAAAGGGGGTCTTGGCAACCAACCAGGGAATTTGCCATTGGAGGTCAAGACTAGATCCTTTCATTTTGCAGGGGAGAAGGCTGAAGTCCAGAGAGGGCACAGCATTTATTCAAGGTCATGCCATTAACTTGGAACCAGGACTAACATTGCTTCCAAGTCCATCACTCATCATCCTTCTCATTAAACTAAACGGCCTCCCTCTCTCTCTTTCTCTCTCTGTCTCTCTCTCTCTCTCTCCGTGTCTCTCTGTCTCTGTCTCTCTCTGTCTCTTTCTTTGTCTCTCTCTCTCTCTTTCACACACACACACACACACACACACACACACACACACTCCTGTCTCCTTGAATCTTCAAAAACATTTAGACCTCTCTCCGCTTTCAGCATTACAACAAGGAGAATATACTAAGATCTGCACATAGAAATCAATGGATCAATAAACGAGGATGAATAATTCAACGCTTTCCTCTCATTTCCTTTCTGTTCCCAACCCAAACTCAGTTTCATTGACCTGTTTTTCTCTCCCCTCCCTGCTGGTGACATCTCAGCCCCATTTCTTCCCCTGATTTCCTTCCCGAGTGTTCATTACAATCTCCAGGCCTGACTTTGGGTTCAGACCTGGGATTTGTGTTTCCATCTGTCTTTTCAGGGCCCAACACCCTTTCATATTGTTTAATGAACAAACAGCCCAAGCCAATCTCACCAGCCCTACCTCTCCCTCAAAGACAAAGGTAGAGAAATTGATAGAACTCTTCATCTGGCACAACTGGTTGCCTGCATTTTCAGGCAAGAAGCAGCATGTTCCCAAACCTGCTCCATTAAAAGCTTTCTCTCATCCTCAGCTAGACCTGACCTAGACATGATCTAGGCTTACCTTAGACTTGACCTGGACCTGACCCAGACTAATAAGGTGTTGTGGTGAAACCACTTTATATCTCTGTCTTTAAATCTTCTTACACTTTCTGCTTAGATATTTTTAAATTGTTTGGTCTGGAAAGGATTCTGACCTTTTCAGGAAACAGCTTCTGGTATAACCTCTATAAAATGAGGAAATTAGGCTAGGTAATTCCCAAAGGTCCCTTGGAACGCTAATATTCTGTATTCTAAGGTAATTTCTTGTACATTTCCACCAGTAAGGAGAGAGTCCTATACCAATGGGCTTTGGGACAGAAATGACATTCTAAGTTGTAAAGGATCCTCTGCCCTTCGTGTTCCTTATTCTAGGCTCCCTTCAAGCTCTGATGTTCTATGGATCTATGATCTTTATGATTCTAGTCTCTGCATCAGACACCAGGTATAAAAGCTGTTGATGGCTAAGGGAACTAGACAAATTTCAGTTCCATTAAATATCTTAATTATAAGGATTAGACTTAATTCGGTTTGATTTCAGAACTAAGAGTAATGGGTAAAAGTCGCCAGGAGGAAAATTCCTGAGGCAAGGGCAGCTTCCTTATAGAAACCCCTTGTCTGATACCTCCCTTATAGGTAGATGGGGAGACAGTGTTGACCTTCTTGCTTAATGTCTTGAGGCTATGATAGAACATGACCATAATCTCTGTCTGTTACTGCTGTGACCATGAAGGCCAGGACATTGGACCAGGGAGTTAACCTAACAGGGCTCAGTCTTTAGGCATACAAATCCAGGTCCTCTCCAAATCCAGGGCTCTCTAACATGCCACACCACAGCCTAGACCAACTCTCTCATTTTACAGAAGAAACAATAATTTATTCCAATAATTTATAATAATTTATTCTTATCATTTATAATAATAATTTATTTCCTTAAAAGGTTAATAATTCTTCCAGACTAAAGCTTTTTTTAATTGATATTTAAGTGTGGCCAGTCATGTAGTGAGAGAGGGTTAACAGATGGACAGCCTGCTCCACTGGTACTAGTCATATCCAGAGAGGGCAAGAGAGAGGGAAAGAAGGAAGGATGAAGGAAACAAGCATTTGTTAAGCACTTATTATGTTCTAGGCACTATGTGAAGCACATAGAGTAGACCACCTGTGGAAGATTTATGCGAGGGCATGGACAAGAGTGGAGGCACTCAGGCAGCCCAGTGCTGGGAAGGAAGACCACAGTTCAAATCCGATCTCAAACAAATACTAGTTGCGTGACCCTTGGCAAGTCACTTAACCTCTGTTTGCCTTAATCCACTGTAGAAAGAAATGGTCAACCACTCCTGTATCTTTGCCAAGAAAACCCCACGGACAGTGTTGGTGTGCTACGGCCCACAGGGTCACAGACTCAGACACGACCAAAAGACTTGAACGTACGTGGACGAGAGTAGCTCTGAAAAAGGAAGGAATAAGGCCTGCCGAAGGGAGTATGTCCATTGAGGGAGCTATGGGAGTATTAAGCAGAACTAACGGGTGAAATGTTCCAGGGAAGTGTCGGGGGCTGGTCGTGAGCAGCACTGTGTGTGCAGGCCGCAGATATCAACTGGGACACTTTTCTCCTCAAAGCAATCAGTTCCCACACTGGGGGAGGACGGCAGAGACAGGCCCTTCACCGCCCACCTCAAGGTGCAATACTATCAATAAAAACCACAAGCGCACAGGTAGATGCTGCTGGGGGGGGGGGGCGGGGTTGGGGTGGAAGTAGGACACAATTCACTGGTTCTGTGGAGGCCCAGAACGTTGGAGCCAGAAGGATTCTTGGGACAAGGAATGTTATGGCTCATAGGGAATTTCTAGTACTTTTTTTTTTTAAGGTTTGCAAAACACTTTACAAAGGTTATCCCACTTGATTCTCATGACAATCCTGTGGATCAGATAATGACACTAATAATAACAACGGCTAACATTTATAGAGCACCTACTGTGGGCTAGGCTCTCCACTAAGCACTTTACAGTTATTATCTCATTTCATCCTCAAGAAAACCCTAGGATCGAAGTATTATCCCCATTTTACAGATGAGGAAACTGAGACAAATGAAGGTGAAGTGACTCAACCCAGGTCACACAGCTAGTAAGTATCTGAGCCTGGATTTGAACTTAGGTCTTTCTGACTCCAGGCCCATCACTGTACCCACTTAGTTGCTTCACAGGTGCTATGATTAGCATGCCTATTTTACAGATGAGGGAACTGAGGCAGAGATTAGATGACTTTTCCAGGGTCACACAGTACCTAAGTGCTTAATCCAGGGTTTGAACTTTTCTTTCTGACTCCAAGTCCAGCCCTCTATCCACTAGGCTACCTTGTGTAGTATTCCCCCCTACCATTTTACATATTGTACAGAAGTAGCTAAGCCAGGACTAGAACCCAGCCCTGCTGCCTCCCAGGCCAGAGCTCAATCCACCCCACCACAGCCGCACTGCCGCCTCCTTCCCCTTTTGCCCAGACATAGACAAAGTGCAATCTCAGAGCATGACAAAGAAGCCTCTTTGGAGTCTGGGGAAGATTTGAAAAAGTCAAACTTGTAATTACAAGGATGAAATCATCTGGATCCTTTTAAGTAAACTGGCTTATTGATCCTAACATTGAAGAAATGTATTTTAAGAGAAACAAGTTGCTCTATTTATTTCCTTGGGCTGGAGCTGGGGGGAAGGGAAGGTTGCCGAGCAAGATTTCCCTGCAACACAAAGGTTTCTGGAGCTTTGTTCTCAGGGCAGACAGCATAGCCACTCTCCACTGTGGCCCAAGTTTTAGTCTTAAAAAATAAAACCAAGGGCAGGGGCTTAACTTCAGGGCTAGATACACATGGGTTTCCAACCATCCCCAAATGAGCCTTATTTTTGGTTCGAGTTGTCGTTTTTATTTCAACATTTACAGTATTTCCTCAGTGACCAAAGGGAAAATATTGACTTAAAAAGTCAGCAAGAGAAGGGCCCTGGTGTGGTGACCACACCTACATGAGGATCCTGAACAAAATGCTTCACCTCATCCTCTCTCAACCTGCAGGTCAGTGGGCAGAGAAGGGCGGTGACATTCTTCTTGGCCACCATGATGAAGACTCTCTTTCTTTCCAACTCCAGGGGAGAAGCAGAGGGCAGGGAGCTTACCCTACAGCTCAGATCCTTCTTCTCCTGTGGCTTCCACTGCCCCCAGACATCAGGGACTGCCAGAACCACTAGACCTCAGCAGCAAAGGCCAGATTGAACAAACAGTCCTGGTTGGCCTGTTTATGAGGATGGCGGGTTAAAGGTGAATTGGAGGTAGTGTGGGATAGTGAAAAGAGCATTGGACTGGAAGGAAGAGACCTGGCTTCAGACTCCACCCCTGGCATTTACTGCCTGTGTGACCTTGGACAAGTCCCTTCATCTCTCTGTGCCCCACTATAAGAGGACTAGATTGCATGGTTATTATGGTCCCTTCCAACTCTAAACCTTTTCACTTTCCCCCTTCCTCACTTCTCTCCTCCTTTCCTCCATTCTTTAAGAAAGAGATGCCCCTTTTTTTGCCAAGGTCAACATCTCTACTTGAGTGGTTTCCCACCAGAGTCTGATCCTTCTATTATCTATTCTTTCTCCTCTCCTGGATTTTTCCATGGAAATGAATGAATGCATAAAAAGCGGAAAGCGGTGCAAGAGGTGGAAAGCATTTACTAAGTGCTTTCTATGTGCTAAACGCTATGCTAAGCTGTAGGAATATAGATACAAAAAGCAAGACAGTCCCTATCATCAACGAGCTAGCACTCTAACATTGGAGACAAATGTGGTGGTGTGATAGCCAGGAAGGAAGTTATAGTCTGGGAAGGCACAAGGATGGTGAGTGGAACAACAGGGCAGTCAATGACACACATTTTTCAGAGGAAATGGAAGTGTTGACTTGGCTACAGTTCTCAGAGGAAAAGATGGAGGAGAAGAAGGAGGAATGGGCTTAGCCTCAGGGTGGCAAACGGCCAGGTGAAACACAGACCACATGGTCCCTAGGATTAAAGGGTCAAGTGCTTTAGCTCCTCCCAAGTTGGATGTTTGAGGGAGGGCCCTAAACAGAAATTACCTGCCTTCCTCCAGTGGTCTTCTCTCGCCACTGGATCCAGATGGCTCAGGAGGAGGGAATGAGGCTGGTGACTTTGCACAGCCCTCCCTCACTTAAATCCAATTCACTTGCAAGTCATGGCATCCCCTTCCTGATGCTATGGTCCTCTTCTAGAATGAAGGACAAACAACTCCAGCCACTGACAATCTTCCGGAACTCATTCCTCAAAGTTTAGCATATTCTCACCCTGTCATACTCTCACCATCCCAATGCTTCTGTATCCCTGGAGATCATTGTACAAACCCTGTTCCCCTCTCTCCCTTGTTCCCACTCCCTTCAATACAACCCCAAACTACCTTCCAACACCCTGTTTAAGATCTGTCCACCCCTTCCACTGGAATACTTGCTCCATAGTTAACAAATTTGCTTTCACCTCAAATTTTTTCCTTTCTCACTCCTGTCTTCTGGCACTCACTGAGACCTGGCTCTCATCTGGTGACATAGTATCTTGAGGCACCCTTTCCAGTTCTAATTGCAC
The DNA here is from genome assembly GCA_028646595.1 of Phalanger gymnotis. Lineage (NCBI taxonomy): Eukaryota > Metazoa > Chordata > Mammalia > Diprotodontia > Phalangeridae > Phalanger > Phalanger gymnotis. The sequence goes on along the minus strand of CM053625.1, from coordinate 352,963,580 downwards.
AATGGTGGAGTAGCAGCAGCAGCTGTGACAGGGAGGGAGGGGGGATTTTCAATGCTTCAGCCTATAAACATTCCCAGATCTCCCCTGGCCTTAAAAAACAACAACTTTATTTGATCCTGCCATTCCATTAAGCTATAGTGTTATATCTCCTTCCTTTCACAGTGAAACTTCTAAAAAAAAACTAACTATATTCCTTGCCTCCATTGTCTCACCTCCCACTCACTTTGCAACCTCTAGAAATCTGGCTTCTGATTCCTTCACTGAACCAAGACTGCCTATCATTGCCCACAGACCCTAGAGTCAACCTCTACTGATGATCTCCATTCTCTTGTGGCCTCCACAGCTCAAGTACCAAATGGGTAATTCTGGGATTCATCCCTCCAAGGTATTTGTCCAGATACTCCCTTGGGTCAGAACAGTTCCATCTGACTCACCTAAGCTCCATGAGGATACCAACATGCAGTTTCCTCATCTGAATTATAATCTGAATCTTCACTATTGGAGCTACCATCTAGCTCCAAGAGTTCACTTGCAAGCAGCAAAAAGATCCTCCTAAGAGTCTACTTGGCCTGTCCTCCATCATTCTTAACCTCCTGATCACCAGGGAGTCTGACTAACTCCCCTATGGACAATGGGCAGTTGTGATGTATTGTCCTTGCAGGTCCTGGCCGTTCTCCAGGGCTATTTTGTACTCGGGCAGATTGCCCAGTCTTTCAGCTACTTGGTATGGGGTGGCTTTGCAGTGTTCTATTATCTTGTGTTTTCCTAGGATGCTGATTTCTTATCAGTACTCTATCTCCTGGCTGGAAATCCTGCCAGCAAAATCAAGAGTCACACCCCTGTTCATTCTTTTCTAAGCTTTTCTGAGCTGAGGACAAAGCTGGGCAGTAGGTCTCATTCAACTGATCTCTCAACCAAGAGTTGTACTACTTGTATAACTCTATGCCTTTCCCCAACTTCCAAGACCCCAAAGCAAAAATCAGTAAATAAATTTGCCTCTCCCCCAAACACCAATAAATAAAAAATAAAGCCTGTGGTGCCATTTTTAGTGGCAGTATATGTATGTCCTTCACTGAGCCTTTTGTTCAAACCTCAGAGATCCCAGGATCTTCAGCAATATGTAATTAAAAATTAAGAAATTTTATTAAAGACGAAATTTTACTAAAAATAAAAATGCTTTAATTTTTAAAATTCAAGTTTTCCTGAGGATGATGAGATATCATCTTAGACTATTCAAGATTCCTACCAAAGCTAACACCTCCTTGAGTAGCTTGATCTCAGAATCTCAACGTTGGGTACAGTGGATCCTGGCACACAAGCCGTACATAGGGCAATACCTTAGTACCTGTAGGTGAGTTCTTGCTTCCTAGTTTGTTCTACCTGCACAAACTAGGTGAAATGGTCTGTCATCATATGTACAGGGTATTCCTGAAGTCTGCACACATAGGCAAAAATGCATATTTTCAAGAAATGAAATTAATTATATTTTTATTTAATTGGAATATTAACAAATAACATCTTCAATATGATTTCCATCATTTGTGATGCAAAGGTTGATGCGCTTTGCAAGATTCACATGAACTCAGTGCAATAACTCCACATTGCAGTCAATGCCTATGTATCCAGACTTTAGGAACACTCTGTATTATATTAGTCACATTCCTCCTATCTCTCTCCAGAAAATAAAGAAGGCTATCCACACAAGCTTAAAAGGTTTGCTGGAACTCACACTCCCTAGATAAGCAGTACATATTAATAGTGTACTTTTTTGAACTTGTCAAGCACAAGACTTGCAGTTTCTATTTACCTTTGCCGTCATATTAGGCCAGCAGAATCTATTTTGTACCAGCACCGAAGTTCTCCTTAGATGAAATAACCCAAATTATCATGTAGTTACTTCATGGATAGCACAGCTGCTTTCTCGTGCCTCATGTTAGATCTGGACTATGACGTTACACAGCTCCAGCTTGGGCCACTGACTCAACTAAATGGCACCCTTTGGCAAATTTCTTGGTCTCTATTACTTCTGATAAAACTCCATCATAGTTCATCCTACCACCATGTCATCCAAAGGCAAATAAAGCAGGGAGAATTGGTTCAGCACCAACCAAACTGATCTTGTCTGATGGCACACTCTCTGGTGGGAGTCCCAAACTTTCAGCCAGATTTTCATGTGAAAGTGGCCTCGTTCCTTGTATGTTACAAATTCCCTTCTTCTCTTCCTTGAGAATCAACCCTGCTTCAGGTCCATAGGGTCCATCAGTGGCTCCATCCATGTTAGTCTTCCAGAGGTAGGAATGTACAATAAACTCATAGTTAGCTAATGTCTCTACTGCTCTCTGTAGGGGGCATCCAACATGGTACTTCTGGGTGGATTGTTAGCCATAAGGATAGGAGTTAGCTCTATGAATGTATTGGTCTAGAGCAGAGGGCCAAATCCAGCCTGCCACTTGCTTCAGTCATTATTCACTTCTTGCTGAGATATGAGGTGAGCTACATACTTGAAATTCTGTGGAATTCACAGCTGTCAATTGATGGTTCTAGATGACTTCTATGTAATTCTTTTTTTCTCATGCTCCTTCATCATCTTTCTAAATCTGATGAGTACCTCTAGATACATCTCCAAAGAGTTCATATCATTTAGAGCCCCTTCCCAATGTAACCCAGCAAAATCCTCTCTCCTGGACTCCGGTCAAGCGCTCCTTGTCCAGTCTTCTGAACTATTTCTCCATGTTTCTAGTACCGTTCAGGTATTCATCTATTTAAACAACTCATTGCTCATGTTTTGTTCAGCCACTTTTCAGTCATGTCCAACTCTCTGTGACCCCACTTGGGGTTTTCTTGGCAGAGATACTGGAATGGTTTGCCATTTCCCTCTCTAGCTCATTTGACTGATGAGAAAACTGAGGCAAATAGGATGAAGTGAATTCCTCAGGGTCATGTAGCCGGTAAGTGATTGAGAGCCCATAAGTGGATTTGAACTCAAGATGATGAGTCTTCCTGCCTCCAGACCCACTGCAAAACTGATGGATAGGACAAGTACTTCTTTTGTGCCAAGCACTTTATTAAGCACAGGTGATACAAAGAAAAAACTAACAAGATATATTCTTTGCCCTCAAAGAGCTTACATCCTAGTGAGGGAAGAAAACACAGAATGGGGTTCTGGAGCAGCAGGATCATATGGAAACTGCTGGGAGATCAAGTAAAGGCCTGAATCAGGGCAGTGTAATGCTGGGAGTCTGGGAATCTAAAGGCTAGAACTGAGATGGCCAAATCTGGAACCGTGGTCTGGAGATGGCCAAGAAGCAAGGTGAAGGTCTGATAACTACACATTAAAAGCAAAGGTGTTTAATAAAACAGAGTGACAGTCAGTAACCTGGATTAAAATCAGACACTAAGGTCTTTCCATGCTCATTCCCAAGTGACTGATGTAAATTTCCCCAAAAACGTATCTCCTTCATGAATACTCACCTCATTTCCAATTAACCCCTTAGTCCAGGGGTGGGGAACCTGTGGCCTCGTGGCCACATGTGGCCCTCTATGTCCTCAAGTGCAGCCCTTTGAATGAATCCAAACTTCACAAAACAAATCCTTTTATTAAGGGGTTATTAAGGAGACTAAGGCTTCCTCTGCAATACAACAGAGAGGGATAGATCAAGCACTCACAGCAAAAAGGTGTTTCTCAAGGCTCTGGGTCCTGCTCATTTGCTCGACCACTCCCCAGTTTGGTGCCCAGCTCTCCTTCTTACCTCCAGTTGGCTTTTCACCTCTATCTCAGCCATTAACTAGCTATGTGACCCTGAGCACCTCAGTTTTCCCATCTGTAAAATAGGGATAAATTGGGATAATGGCAATAGGGCTGTGGTTGAGGATCAAATGAGATAATATTTATAAAGCTCTTTGCAAACCCTAAAGCCCTATATAAATGCTAGCTATCATTATTATTATTATTATTCACTCCTATGCTCCTTCTCCAGTGACTCTGCCCCTGGCCTTGAGTCCCTCACCCTCCTTGTCAATTCTTCTCTTCTTCTGCCCCTGGCACCTAGCCATTTGTTCTTCACCTGATCTCTCTACTCAGACTTTCTCTAGGATCTCATTCCCCTCCCAACATTTCTACCGCCCTTTCAAAAATGGGTGCATATGGAGCTGCTAAACTCACAGAAAGACCTTTGGAGGAAGTGGTTCCCCAAAGCCAATATAATGTCTGTCCCCTGGGCCCACCTAACCTCACATGGCTGTTCTAAGAAAGTACTTTGTACACCTGAGAGCACTATAGAAATGTGGCCTCTTAGTATTACAACAGGCAAGGTCCAGCATCATACATCGGAAGGATATGGAAAGGTGGAAAACACCTCCTACCTAAAGAAATAATTGTCCCATTGACCCTATGGGAATGTCTCTCTCCTCTGCACCTCTAGAACATTTTGTCTGTATCTCTTTTCTAGTACTTAACATGCACTGTCTGGCGTTATAGTACTTTTCTAACTGTCCTTCCTCCTCTTATAGGCTGTGTGCTCCTTGAGGAGCTATTCTTATTTATCCTTCCATTTATGTTTTTTACTTTTCCTTGCCTCCATGGTCCTTGATAATTAGGCTCCAAGCTACCTTCTTCCTTCTTCTACATCACTCTCCTTCATGCCTTCTACATTATAGCCAAAATGAAGTATAACTTATTCTCCAAACATGATTCCCTCTCTCTCTCTCTCTCTCTCTCTCTCTCAACTTTAACACAAACCATCTGCCTGGGTGACACACATTTCTACTTCATCTTTCCCTCTCAGGATTGTTATCTAAATTCAAGACTCATTTCTGATGCCAACACCTCCTCTACAAACACTTTTGCTGGTCTGAATGCAGTAGAAGGTGTACTACACTTGGAAAAACATGTCAATCAGTCATTACTGAAATTGCAGTTGGCAACTGACAAAATGGCCCCCATTTATGTGATTTCCTTGAGTTTATGTGAGTTTATCCCCTTTCTGAATGAATAGGTAAAAATCGACCCAAGAATTGGATGATCATGTAACCAAGCTTGGTAAAAATGGGGATTCTCTGATTCTGGCATGGTAGAATAGCTTTCTTGAGGAACATATTCTCGAGGGCAGTGATAAAGAGAACAGAACCTCAGGTACAGCTAGGTGATGAGATAGAGGACCAGTCCTGGAGTTCAAATCCAGCCTCAGACACTTATTAGCTGTGTGACTCTGGGCAAGTCACTTAACCCTGATTGCAGAGAGAGAGAGAGAGAGAGAGAGAGAGAGAGAGAGAGAGAGAGAGAAGAACCTGAATTTAGTTTCTTCTTCAATTGTGAACTGTGTGCATAACTCCTCATTGCTAAGTATTTAGAAGAAAGTGACAGAAAAGGAAGTGGAGACAATGCATTTAGAGATCTTTTTCTTTTTTTCTCATTTTTTTTCTTTTTTTTATTAATTAAGATTTTTTATTTCCAGTTCACAACACTCAGTTCCACATGATCCAGAGCTCCAGATTCTCTTCCCTCCCCCGTCCCCCTAGAGATCTTTTTCAAGGCCTTTAGCTGAGAATAAGAGAAAAGATAAAGGAAGATAGCTACGGGGGTTGATAGAATCAAGTGGAGGGTTTTGTTTTGTTTTGCTTTTTTAAGGATGAGGAAGAGACAATGAGCATGTCTGTGCACAGCAGGGAAAGAGTCAGAAGGTAGGAAGACTGAAGATTACAAGGAGAGTGGGTATGACAGTGAGATCAATCTGCTGCAGAAGATGAGAGGCCAGGGGATGGAGTTTCAGGTAGAAGAGTTAGCCTTGGTAAGCAGATGGGCATCATATTCATCAGAGGCTGGGGTAAAGGTGGAGATAGTGGAGGATGAACTCAGAGGGATATCATATGAGAAGAAAGAGGCCTATGATCTGAGTTCAAATTCTAGTTCTGTTTATTACCCATGTAATGAGGGAGCTAGGTGTACAGAACACTGGGTCTGGATTCAGGAAGACCTGAGTTCAAATCTAGCCTTAGGGTAATTACCAGCTGTGTGGGGCAAGTCACTTAATTTCTGTCTGCCTCAGTTTCCTCATATGCAAAATTGGAATATAATAGCACCTGCCTCCCAGTGTTGCTGTGTGGATAAAATGAGATATTAGTAGGGCACTTCATCAACTTTCAGGCACTACATAAATATCAGCTATTATTGTTAGTAGTAAAGTCACTTCCCCTTATTGGGCCTAATTTCCTCATCTGTAGAGAAGATGATCTTAAAGGTCTCTTCCAGCTAAAAAGGTCTATGATTCTATAAGTGGATACTTCCTATAAATTTAGAGCGTTCAAGAGAAGTAAGGTGTATAAAAGCTCTGATTTACAGAGCCTTGGAAGACCCTGATAACCCTTAGGAGATATCCCTGGCTGCACTTGATGCTCCAGGCTGAACTATTCCTCATATCTAAGTGAGTCTCCGAGGTCCTGCTCTTTGGGAAGCGTGGGAGACGGGGAGGGGAACAGGAGGGATGGGCAGGTGAGGAATCCTGCAGAGGCTATTTGGGCAATAGCTTTGCCTCCATCTCCTTCCAGTCTCCTCTCCTCTCTTTCTTCCACACTTGACGCCCACATCCTTCTGCTACTTCTCCCATGACCATGTTCCCTTCCCCAGCTCAGGTTCTGTTTCCCCAAATACACTTTTCCCCCCACTACACATATTCTCACTTCCTCTTTAGTTTCTTACTCCAATTCCTACTTCCTCTCTCATTCTTCCGCCTTCCCACCCTCCACCCTAGCTCTCTCCCTGTCTACCTTGGGTCTTTAGGTGGGAGAAATGTCAGTTCATTATCATTGTACTATTTTTCAGGCAGTGTAGAAGAAGGATACTGGACCTGATGTGAGGAGACCTGATTGTGAATCCCAGCTCCTGCACTTATTAGTTTTGTGAGCGTGAATGAGCTCTGCCTCAGTTTCCTCTTGTGTAAAATGGGAATAATACACTTGCATCCCCTTCCTCACAGACTTGTCGTGGGGAAAGTACTCTATAATCTGGGATGGATGTATGGGAAGAACAGCACCTCTGGTGTGAGGGCTTGCCAAGCCCTTCTCAAAGCTGCCCATCCCCTGGCATTCAACTCTCACCTGCGGCTCCAAAAGAAGCCACAGTGGCCTCACTCAGGTAAAACCATCTGTCAGATGGGCTAAACCAGGTTAAACCAAGTTAATTGTGTTGGGGGTGGAGTCTACCCAGAGCATGCGAAGACTTATCCCAGCAGGGTGGTTGGATGAGAACAATTTGTCTCAAAGGTGGCTGAGACAGGTGGTGTGGAGCATTTAGCGCTTGGTCAGACATCAAAGATGCCAAGGCCATCCGCTGCAACCCGGGCCATTGCCAATCATTCAGACTTTTGTCTTGCCACTGGATTTCAATGACTCTGGAAGACAGAGCGAGGCTGATGGCTTTGTGCAACTCTGTCACATCTAATTTGTTAGAACGTTGACATCACCCTGTGATGTCACCAATCTTCTTCACAAAAGATGGAAAACAACAATTTTATAACATTAAAGTTGTAGAAATATGAGTTACTGCCTCCCCAGGGAAACTGTAAGCTCTCTTGAAAATGGGGGTGGGAAACAGCAAAGAGGCTCCATCTTGTATATTTTACATAGCCCTTATAGCACCTATTACAGAGGTGGGGAACCTGCATCCTTGAGGCCACTTGTAGCCCTCTAGTTCCTCAACTGATGAGAATCCAAATTTCATAGAACAAATCCCCTTAATAAAAGAGAATCTGCTCTTTAAAACTTGGACTTGGTCAAAAGACCACCCCCAAGGACCTAGAAGGGCTCATGTAGCTTTGAGGCCACAGGTTCCCTACCCCTGACCTAATACAATGCAGGCCACATACATGAAGGAAATTCTTGTAAATTGAGTAGAATGCAGGTTCATTTTGGCCTCTCTGGTCCTCAGAAGACGTTGACTATGGTAGTGATACTACCAGTATCCCAACTTGAAATATTGTCAAATCGACCAACAAACTTGCTTCGTGACCCTGCGTGAGTAATTTGCTCTCTTTGAGTCACAGTTTCCTCAACTGTAAACTGAATAGACTGGATGCTCTAACATCACAGCTATGTTTTAAGGTTCCCTCCACTTCTAAAGTTCTATGTTCTAAGTTTCCTTCCACAATGTTCCTGACATTTTATATTCCAACATTCCATGATTCTGTGGTCCTAGGAATATTCATTCTTTGTCACAGTGTGCATTTGAGTAAATATTTGTAAATGACAGGGTGCTCTGGCTTTCTTTGTCTTTATTATATATTCCATAACTTTTTGACATCTTCATTCCCCGGCCCCTTGCCTCCCTACATCTGCTTCTGATCCATTCATATCTGCTGCAGTTTCCTCTTCCAAGTCCAGAATTTACCCCCTGACTCCCAGCAAGCATTGGTGCATTAGGTGTGGAGGCCAGCCTCTGACAATCAGGTGCAAACCTAACCAATGACAGGAGCGCTTCAGGTTTTGGACCAGACATGTCCTGGAGAGAGAAAGCTCAGCCTGTGGCCAAGCAGATCAGTAAACATTCTGCTTCTGAGGGCAACAAAGCGGCCCGCCCGACCACTGAGAAGATGAGTGAGCAACTCCCAGAGAATATCACAGCCAGGAATTGAAATTATCTAGTCACTACACCACCCACCTCTCCTTTCCAGCCTTATCTCACATGATATCCTACCAAGCTCTGTACTTCAGCCAAATGAATCTGACACAACAGACTGCACTCTCAGGTCTCCCTGCCTTTCCCCAGGCAGTTCCCAATGCCTGGGGTAACTGATTTTGCTCCCTTTTGCTGAATTTCTACCTATCCTTTAAAGCTCAATCCAAATGACACCTCCAGGGAGTCTTCTCCTGGTTGACCTTTGTTAAGTACCTTCCTTCATATGGATTTTGTTTCTGCTGCTCTCTAGTTCCCTTAAAATAGGATATAGTTAATTATAACTATCCTTGTGCTATATCCCCCTACCAGGCTGCACCATCCTTGAGGGCAAACACTCTGTCAAACATATAAACTATAAATCTCCTCCAGCACACAGTAGGATTGAATGTAGACCTGTGATTTCATTCGTACATGGGTAGGAAACCTGAGGCCTCCAGTCCACAGGTGGCACTCTAGTCCTTGAGTTCAGCCTTTTGCCTCGGTCCACATTTTACAGAACAAATCCTTTTATTAAGGGAATTTGTTCTGTGAAGTTTGGATTTAGTCAAAGGGCCTCACTCAAGGACCTAGAGAGCTACCTGTGGCTTTGAGGTTACGAGTTCCCCTCCCTTGTCTTAAGGCAACTCTTTCCACCAATGCAGGATGGTGCCTTTGCTGCAATTTATAAGCTTAGAGAGTTGCCTAGCTCTAGGCCCTAGAGCATTAAGAGGTTAAGTTCGGGCACCAGCCCTGGAGACAGGAAGACCTGAATTCAAATCCAACCTCAGATACTTA
>CM053625.1:352912214-352953638 GCA_028646595.1 Phalanger gymnotis | reverse complement strand
GCTGATTAGATCAAGGATCCATGTATTCATCTGGCCTTACCATAGTTGGATGTGCTATGGCAGACTTAGACCCATGACTTAAGGTGGGGAAGGGACCTTAGAGTCATGGAACTTAGCCCTTTCGTTTCACAGATGGGAAGTGAGAGGAAGTGAATTGTGCTAGTTCACATAGGAAGTTAAGGGAAGAGTGGTGGTTGTTGCTGTTCAGTTGTGCCTGACTCTTCATCACACCCTCGATGGAGTGGTTTGTCAGCCCGTTTCACAGATGTGGAAACTGACACATGGTGAAATGACTCGTCCAGGGTCAGGGAGCTAATACATCTAAAGTCTGATTTGAACTCAGGTCTTCCAGGCTCCAGGCCCAGCACTCTATGTATGCACTGTGCCACCAAGCAGCCGGCCATTAACAACAACTGACCCCCAAAATGGGGTGGAATTCCCCATCATTGGAGGGGTCCAAGTAGAGGCTATACAGTTCCTTGTCAGGGGTGTTGAAAACAGGTATCATGCTTTGGGTGGAGGTCAGCTACTGACCTCTTAAATCCCTTCCAGCTCCAGGATAAGCCAGGCCTTCGGGCACCACCCCGCCCAAGTCCTGGGCTATAGGCATACCACAACATTGCCCATGTGTCCCCTTGAGCTGTGAGTCAGGGGGTCCGAGGGTCATCTGCTCCCTACCCCCACCAACATCTAGGCCTCTGCCCACTCCCTTGAAGCCCGAGAGCTGCGTCAGCTCTGTGGTCTCCTTGGGCCAGGTCTCCTTGCTCCGCCGGGGTGCAGGGGAACCCCCAGACCAGGCACACGCGGCTGTAGCCCGGACCGGCCACAGCGGCGCATGCGTGGCGGCTGGAGCGTTATGAATGGTGTGACTTGTTTGCCAGGAGTTTGGGAGCAGGTGGGCAGGGCGGGGAGGGGCGGGGCAGAGAGGAGGTGGAGTCGGAGTCCGAGAGGGCTGGGCTGGGGGAAGCCAGCGCATTATAGCTCGAAAAGGTGGCCGAGATGGATGGGCTGGGGAGGGAGGAAAGGTGGGGGTGGTCAGAGAGCGCGAGCACGCGCGGGGAGGGAAAGAAAGAAGAGGAGTGTCGTTCCCCCCCCACCCCCCGCACCCAGACCCCGGGAAGTGGGTGGGGCTTGACTGCGACCAGGAGGGGAGGGAAGGGGCGGTGGGCAGGGTCTGAGAGGGAGGGAATGGAAGATGGGCGGAGCCTGAAGGGGGTAAGAGGGAGGAGAGAGTAGTGGGCGGAGTCTGAGAGGGAGCCAAAGGAGGCGGGGCTTGAGCGGGAGCCCGAGGAAAGGAACGGGCGGGGGCGGGGCCATCGGGGAGGAGGCGGAGCCAGCGCGCGGGCGCCGAGGGGCTGGGGGTGGGGGGGAGGAAGTCACCGCGGCGGCGGCGGCGGCCGAGGGGGCGGTGCGCGAGCTCAGTCAGTGCAAGGAGCGGGCAACGGCCACGGCGGCGGCTGCTGAGGCGCCCCACGGAGCCATCCCCATCCCCACGCGCTGGAGCCGGCGGGGCGCGCGAGAAACAAAGGGAAGCCCCGGGGCAGGGGCAGGGGCCGACCTTAGAGCGCCCGCGACGGCTGGGGCGCAGCGGGAGCCCTACTCCGGGCTCCGACCTCGGGCAGGCAACCGGTTGGCGAGCGGGCGCCAGGCTCGTCTTCTCCATTGCCCCGCCGCCACCGCCCCCGACGGGCCCGCCCCGGGGCGAGAAGATGCCGCGGGTCGTCCCGGACCAGAAGAGCAAGTTCGAGAACGAGGAGTTCTTCAGGAAGTTGAGCCGCGAGTGCGAGGTGAGCGGGCCGGGCTGGCGGCGGCTCCTGCGGGGCGCGGGGAGGAGAGGCCCGGAGGGGGGAAAGTTTGGGGCGCTTGTCAAAACTCGTGTCTCTGCAACTTCCTGGGCGGCGGCGGGGGCGGGTTCCGTACCCCTCCCCCCAACCCCGCGTGGGGCCCCGGGGGGCGCCGAGCGATGCCCCGCCGCGGCGCTCCGGCCCAGCCTCACCGCGCCCTCTTATCTGCGCCCGGGCTGGCTCCTGCGATTTGACTTGTGATTTCTGGCCGCTCTGTTGTCCGCAGATTAAATACACTGGCTTCAGGGACCGGCCGCACGAGGAGAGGCAGGCTAGGTTCCAGAACGCCTGCAGGGACGGGCGCTCGGAAATCGTAAGTGTCCCCGAGTCCTGCACCCCCTTCCTTCCTTCCTTCCTCCCCCCCTCCTCCACCTTCACCACCCGCCGGGTTCCCGCCATGCTCCTGCAGACCCCCACCAAGTGCTGAACGTTCGGTTTTCAAAATTTCCAGTCTGGGGCAGTTCTCCTCCTCGTTTATTACTTCTTTTAAAAAAAAAAATACATCTATACATACATATACCTGTTGAATTTCACTTCCTTGCAGACTGTTAGTGGAAAACGTAGTCCAACGCTTCTGCAACCCGGAACTGTGCGAAGCTGTGAAACCCGTCGTACTTCCTATTCAGATTTTGAAAATATGAAACCAGATACCGACTAGTTTGTGTTTTAACAAGGAGACGGTTTCCCTGTTGTCTCCGTGTTTGCGGCCGTGTTTCCTAGGTGCTGCCTAATAAACAAGTTTGCCATTGAATCCCTTTTTAAAGTGAGTGAAGGGTATTAGGAACAACAGGAGCCAAGCTAAACAAAGAATTGATATTTTCAGTCAGTAGGGCAGGGTAATATTCGGGTAAGGTTCTGTTGATTTAAGAGGAAGGGACCCTTTTGTAATTCGTGGGTTGCGTAAGACTTTGAACACATCTAGAGGACCGTTCCATTATATATTCACCCCATTAGGTGCTAAGCTAGGTATCCATCCTAGAACCTTTTGTGATTTGGGAGCTCTTTATTGGAAAGGTTTCTGGAAGAGAAGCCCTCACTTGGAACTGAAAAACTAATCTCTAATCCAAATGTCCCCTTTAATGAAGAAGTCATTTCCGTCCCCTAAAGAAAGTATTTGTATGTCCTGGGTCTATTCGCGTTGTAAACATGTAGAAGATAAAGACTACTGAGCCTTGGAGTGATGGTATTAATGACTCACATTTATATAGAACTTAAATTCACTTTACATAGAACTAGAACCTCAGGTGGATCACAAGCACCTTGTGATATAGGTATTAGGTTACTTCTCTCCACTTCAAAGATGAGGAAACTGAACCTTAGAAAAAGGAAGTGACTTCACACAGTCACACATCTAACAAGTCTCCAAAGCGAGTGCTTTTTCTACTGTACTCTGCTGCCAGCTTCCTTCTGGTGTTAATAATTGTTGAGGATGGATCATTTAAATCCACAGGTCTTCGCCAAACTGTCCAGAAACCTTGATCTCCTCTATCACCCACTCCACATATGCCCCCAAACCTTCATGCCTTATGTTTTTAATTGGCTACATGAAAATAGAGTTAAGTGAAAGAGTATCACAGAGGGGCAAGTCCATAAGAACAGGATGTGTTAAAAATGGGCTCAAGGCCAAACTATATTAATTATTATTGGGGAGAAGGGGAGTAGGAGGTACTGATGATAATCACCACGAGCTGTTGTAGCTGGGTTTAGGCCTCTTGTTTGTGTTTCTACTCCAGTTGGTGCAGTTGAGGGTGCTAATGAGCAGTAATAGGGCTAAGTAGACAGAGGGGAGGGGGAAGCCTTAGACCTAGGCCCTAATAGGTTATTTAGTACTGATCATCAGCTAGAATCATCAGCTATCAAAGCTGGTAGGAAACTTAGAGCACATATAGTCCAACTCCATTTTACAGAAATAAAAATGGAGGTCCGTAGAGGTATGATGATATACCCAAGGTCACACAAGTAATAATAGGTGGGTTTCACATAGATCTCCTCACTCCTGGGCAAGTTTTCTTTCTACTAAACCATGCTGTCTGTAAACTTTGAAAATAACAAAGACATTTATCTAATATAGTTGAAACTTAATGGGGGAGGACATAATTTTGTCCACTTCATCATGTGGAAAAGACAACCCTAACCAACTTAGGTTAGTTAAGTTAATTAGGTAAGAAGGGAGTGCTAAAGAAATTACAAATGTGTACTTTTAATCTCATGAAGAATTTATGAAGTTCTGCCATTCAAAGTGAGGTTAAAAGGGAGAAATTTTGCAGTATTTGGGTATGGTGGAGAAGGTAAATCTTAAGGTGCAGAATTTTGGAAATGATAGAACTATCATTTTTTTTTTCATCGACTTATTAATCTCATGGAAAGAACCTTATTTTACCTCACTAGAACCGTAGTCTTTCCAGAATACTGGATAAATGAGATCTATGTATTATTTCTCATCCATAAAATGTGGAGAGTCCAACCCTCCCTAGCTCATGGGATTGTTGTGTGAATAAAAGGAGCTAGTTGATGGAAAGCACTTTCAAAAATAAAAGCCCAGTTATAGGACTGAGCTATGATGTAGTGGGAAAGCCCTGGAATGAGTCAAGAAACTTGTATTCTAATCTTGTCTCACACTCAGTGTGATTCTAGTCAAGCTATTTGTCTGGGCCTCAATTTCCCCAACTATGGGGGGGGGGTGGTACTAAAGCATCTCTAAGTTCTCTTCCAGCTCTAAAGTTCTCTAATGTACATGTACTTAATATGTTGACAAGGGTAGCATCCTGTAAGTATATGGGACCATCTTCATAACTCTGCTGTAGGAGTTAGGATTAACGGTTACCTTATAGACCAGTCATGTTATGTGAAACTTTTACTGCTTATAGCTATGTTTTAAGGGTATAAGTTGACCTAAAGTAGGTCCTAATCATCTTAGTAAGCTGTGTTATGATTCTCCTCTATTTCTTTTGAGTTTCTCTTTCTGGAGATACATCAGATTTTTCTGATTTAAAAATTATAAGCCTCTTCAGTTCTAATAAAATTGCAGGAAGATCAGAAAAAGTAGATTGCAGTTTATAATTTGATGCTTATAAGGAGAACATAATTAAGTTAAATATTTGATTTTGTTGAGTGATGCAGTTTTTATATTTTGGACTAGTTTAGTTTTTTTTTTTAATTCAAAGAAATAATTCTCAACATGTTTACTACTATTAAGGGTTATATGGCAATTTACATTTTAAAAATATTCCAAGAAGGTTGTTAAAGTTCATTTTGAACTGAAATTTGAACTACTCATCCAAAACATACATGTATGAGCTGATTTTAAAGGCTTCGTATATTAATTTTAATAATGGTATCCTAGGTTCTGTGGTACCCATTGGCTCCTGTGATTTTTGATTCATGAAGAGCTTATTACAAGGGAGGATTCTTTGGAGGGAGAAGAGCGCCATTGAGAAGTGACAACATTAATAAAACATTTAATAAAACAACAGCAATGAAAAAAAAATCCAGCATTTGCCCTCTAACGATCTGGCTGTGGTTTCTTAGGGGTCTTTTTCCCCAGTATGAGAAGAGTGATCATTAGTACTAGATTTATTAGTTAATGTATTAAATTGCATAGCTGCCCAACACAGCTCTAAATTCTGCTCCACTTACTGTCTTGGTGAATGGCAGCTCAAAGGAGGACGATAGGAGCAAATGAGAGAATTTTTTGATATTGCTGATGAATTTTATTAAAGGATATAAGGCTTGGTGATATTGTGAGACTTCTACTCTCTAGGTCCCCTCAGAACAAAAATAGTGAGGAGAAAAGTGGAATCTATGAAGCAGAATTTATTCCATTTCTATTAGGTTCTTTTTAGTAATGATTTTGATGATTTATACCTCTCATTGGTTGTGAAACCAGAAGCAGGCAACGTTTTAGAGCCAGAAACTGACTTATTTTAAAGTTGAATTGCAAAAGTGTATATTGCATTTCCATACAAGATGTGGCTTTATTTGGATATTTAAATTTTATACCATAAAACTGGATTAATACTGGGGGAATTTTTAACTATTTTGATTTGTTTCTCTTGACATTTTGGTATACTGCTTGTAAATTTTTAAATCTAGACTGGTTTATTTTAACCATCTTCTCTGCATGTGGAGGGTTAGGAGAAGGAAGACTAGTGAGAGAATAGGCAGAAAATTTTTTCCTGAAATTAGCAATTAAACAAGAGTTAAAGTGGTGAATCTATGGACTATATTAATCTTTACCTGGCAGAGACTGTCAGCTGGGGTCCATTGGAATTACTAGATAAGCCATATTAATCAAGTTCCATTTGCTAAAATTGCCACCTGTATTTACAAGTAGTATTGGAAGACTAACATTAGTGGATATTTAATACTGTCTCTGCTTTGAATAAAATAATAGTAATTAAAAGCTGACATTTATATGAGGTCTTCAAAGCTCTTTACAATGAAAATCTTTCCATTTGCATTTTTTAGGATGCTGAAAGTATTTTCTGCTTTCATCAGGCTTAACAGTTAGGGTACATTTTGTGTGGACTATTGTCCATACTTCACATGTATAGGGCAACTAGGTGGTAAGTGGATAGAGCGCTGGTCCTGGAGTCAGGAGAACTTGAGTTCAAATCCAGCCTCAGATGCTTGACACTTACTAGTTCTGTGACCCTGGGCACGTCACTTAACTCATTTTCCTAGCAAAACAAAAATCAGTCGGGGTCTTTGGGAAAAGTTAAAGAATGATGTAATCTTGAAGAACGACCACAATATTGAGACAAGTGTTTAAAATTGTATTATCTATTCAGATAAAGGAGCTATATGTGGGAAGAGAATGGGACTTTGCAGTGAAAAGCCATCAAGGGGTTCTGTTAGTAAGCAGCATTTAGTTTATGTTCTTAAGTGACAGACTTAAATAGTATTATGAGATGTGGCAGAGATGTCCCTTGAGGAAATTTGTGCTTATAGTATATACATATGTGTGTGTGTGTGTATGTGTGTATTTTTAAACTGTCTTAAAATTGTGCTGCTATAATGGCAGCCATAAAATCTATTGGAAATCCTTTAAGTGAACTATAGTTATAGTGCCATCACAGAAGATACAATTTCTTCCTTTCACAAATGTCAAAGCAAAAGCATAACCACTTTTTAAACAGTGAGCCTTGATCTTTATTATAATAAACCAGCCAGATTTTTAAAAATTGTGTGATAATGTTGGTACTTTTGTGCATAAAAATCACTTTTAGTTACTGTCTAAATGTAGTAAGAGTGAAGAATCAACATATTCTTAGTCATCTCAGGACTTCATAGGATTTTGAGCTGGAAGGACCTTAGAGATTCTTTTCGTTCCATAGATGAGGTAACTGAAAGCCAGAGAGGAGAGTGGCTTGCTTCCAATTGAGTGCTAGTGAGAAGGAAACTGAGACCCAAAGAAGGGACATAACTTGCCCAAAATTACACAGATTTTCAGTGGCCAGACTCAGGTCTTTGACTCTATTGGTTCTTTCTACTTGACTTTTTTTAACCAAATCATGCATATTTTAATTATTAGGTAATTTTTTTAAAAACTTGTTTCAGCTCATTAGAAATGTGATAAATTTCAATCTTAACTAGTGTGATATCTTGGAAAAATGCTAGAATTGGAATGGAGGCCTGGATAACCTCATCTCCAATGCTAGTGATTTCCTTTAATATAGAGAACTCTCTCTCTCCCCTCATTGTAGGCAGGCACCTTCTCTGCAACTTACAGTCTTGGAGAATTGCCTAGAGCAGAGATGTCAAACATCCTGCCAGAATATACAACACCACTAAGTGTAACAGGAACCAGATTAACATGTAATTAACAAAATACAGTAATACCTAGATAATATGAATATGATTTTATAAGTCAGTATATGGCCCAGGCACCATTGGCCTAGAGTACTAAGAAGTTATGGGACTTGGCCAGGATCACACAGCCATTATGTTTCTGCAACAAGACTTGAATCCCAGGTGTTATTGGCTTCAAAGTCAACTCTCTGTCCATTAACCATACTGCCTCATCCGCCATATGGGAATAATACTTGTATGACCGCCCTTATACTACTTAGGTTATTATATGTTGTTTCCACCATTTGGATGTAAGTTCCTTGTGGGTAGGGACTGTCTTTCTGCTTGTATTTGTATTCCCAACCCTTAGGATGGTGCCTGGTACATAATAAGTGTTTAATAAATACTTGCTGACTTGTCATTATAAAAACCCTGAAAAAAAAACCTACTAAAATAAGGGACCACTCCTGAACTAGAATACAGAGAGTCAGACTGTGTGAGTTGGAATCTTGACCTTCCAGCAGTCCATATGGTCTTGGACAAGTCACCAGATCTTTCTGGGCTTATTTCCTCTGTAAAATCAAGTTATTATTAGACTAGATGATTTAAGGCCCCTTCCAAATGTGGATGTCTCCTATGAGCCTTTTGCATCCAGTTTAAGACTATAGTACTTACTTGAAACCAAATTTGAGAGCTTTGCTTAGTTCCTTACTTAGAGAGAGATATCTAATCCCACCTACTGATTTTATTCAGCTAGTAGAATTTTCATTTGGATGCTGGAAATGTGTTTGCCAAAAATATGTTCTTCAGGTTTGGGGTTTTTAATAGTTATTCCACAGGTTAGCCGAAAGAAGTAGGGCTGATGTTGTTTGTACTTTGATTGTCAGAAAATTCACTCATACAAAGCTAAAAGTCAAATTGTTAAAGGTCTCAGAACATAAGATGTTGCTGGCTAAGCCATCTAAGCGGTCTTCCAACTACAGTACATGTTGGCTGAATATTCTGATAGTTATGGTCTCACATTTCTCTCTCCCCATTATCTCCTATTTTTTATTTTTGAAATGCTTTGGGAGACGATGACAGTTCCTGATTATCTAAGACAGTTGCTTTCAAGCATTAACATTTAAGAAGTGAAAATGTTTTATTTGCATCTCAGTCTCTTGCATTTTTAGCACCTGAGGACTATCTTTAAGTATATTTTGAGTAGGAAAAGCACTGGATTTAGAGTCAAAGCCACTCAGTTGAAGATGTGGCTTTGCTAGGCAGCTTGTGTCACCTGGGCAAACCACTTCATCTCTCTGGGCCTCAGTTCCACATCTATAAAGTGAGGGAGTTCAACTACTTGATCTCCAAATTCTCTTCTAGTACTAATCTTCTGATCCTGCTGTTAGCATAAACTCATGGAAGCCAGGAAAAAAAAATAGAGAAATGTCTTATTTACAAATGCTTTAAAGCCAAACAAAAAGTTTTTGGAAGTGTTTTCTTTTTAAATCATAGCATTCTGTAAAAATCTATTTCTTTTGATCTTGAGTGATTTTTGTGTGTGTGTGTCATAATTTTGTATTTTAAAAATAACTATTTTTAAGCGTGGGGTTGATAGCCTTTAGCTCAAATTTTGCAACATGAGATTCTAACGTCAGCAAAAACTGACCTGAAAGAAAGTATTGATTCCATGTCTTATTTTATATCTAAGCAGCCAATGGCAAATGTCGTCAAAATGGAATCAGATGTTTGTAACTTAATACTTAAGAAAAATGATGAGTGTGTGTTTTCGACTTTAAGTATTCTTTTTGCTGCCTGGCTTAAGACATAAACTGATGTAAAAATAAATGACTGCTTGCATAATTTATGTAATGTCTTGCTCCTGATCCTGTTTGTATTGATTTTTCTAAAAGGCTTTTGTGGCCACAGGAACCAATCTGTCTCTCCAGTTTTTTCCGGCCAGCTGGCAGGGAGAGCAGCGACAAACACCTAGCCGGGAATATGTTGACTTGGAAAGAGAAGCAGGCAAGGTAAGAGAAATTTCTTTGCATTTTAAAATAATTAGTTACGTGACTATAGATTGTACCTTTTTGTAAGGAGATCACAGATCTAAATAGGCAGGCACCTTGAATGTCATTTTGTTGCAACGAAAATGTCTTGTAACTTTCCTATATTTTCTAATGTTACCATTTGTTATAAAAACTTATGGCCCACAAAGCATTCTGTACTGTGCCTTCCCATACATGTCATTCAAAACTTGATCCCTTTAAATATGTTACAAAGAAGTTTTTCTATATTTATTAACATGTGCTTTAATGAAATTTTGTAACTCCAAACTTTGGACTTGAGAAAACTGTGGGGAGTTCTGTAGCCTTTGGAAAACGTTTGCTCGTGTACAAGTTTCAAATACCAGTTGTTTAAACTTTGGTTCATTTTGATTTAAACAAACAAAAATATCTGTATTATGACAGATCTGTATATGTATAAAAGAGAGTAAGAAGAATCAACTATTTTTACATCATTTTAGAAACAATGTAAAAATGCAAAAAGAAATTTTCTCTATCAAGTGAAAGGAGCAACTTAGTATTTGCTTTACTTCCTGTGGGTTGATACAGAGAACTTAAACGCTGAGGGAAAACATTGTATAAAACATAATTTTGTAATGTTTTAAACTAATTGGTTTTCCTTCTCTTCCCCTTCTCCTCTCCCCTCTCCACCCCCCCCCTTTGATATTAAAGAAAACTTTCAGGAAGAGACAACTAATTCAATTGGGACCTTAATGTTATTTTAATAGTAATAGTTGAGGTGTGAGCCTTGGATATGAAAATATAGATGGAAATATTTTGAACGGCAAACCCCTACCTAAAATCTGTGTTGAAATGATCTCAAATGAATTTTTAAAGATATATACCTTAGGTTTGGTTGATCTTTGTTGAAGTTTGTTTCACTCATTTTGCTTCAGTGGTTGATCAGTAATTTCAAAATTTTATACCAAGAGTGTATAATTTGGCAGTTAGTATAGTGTAGATTAACTGTATTAAAATTCTGGAAACCAAATTAAAATTATTCCGCAAATAATCATTGAACTGATCTTCTGTGCAGAATTTCTCAGCTTTTTTTAGATTCAGTTTGGTCCTCTACCTTTTATTTTTTTTTAATTCAGTGACCTAGATTAGTTTTTCTCTATAAATTTTTGATGTGTAAGAAGGCTGTCATTTTTCTTGCAAGAAACAAAAACTTCTCAGTGTTCCTTTGAGAGTATTTAAGCACTAAACTATACTAGGAAAATCATTTCTCTGTTTCTATAAATGTAAGGTAATGGCCTTTATTTTTATGAAACTTTAGCTAAATGTAGCCTATGAGCTTTTTGTGGTTGGCATACCAAACTGAACTTGATTTTTAGATTTCAGTGAGAGAAAATATTTTACTAGTTTAGAAAAACTGAATGATACAACAAATTTACTTTCTTCTTATTTACTTGTTAGTGTTGTCTGTGTTGGAGAAACTAAAGCAAATAATTGCTTTTTTCTTATTTCACATTACAGGTAAGAAAGAGAATTTAGATGATTTATATGAGTTTTTGGTGTCTTTTGTACCCTTTCTTACCCTTTATGTGTGAAGATTTAGAAATTAACCTTTGTTTAAAGATTTAGTTGAAAGTTGCTTAAGCGATTTCTAATGTCATTAAGAGGTGGACAGTCTAAATTTCCTTCAAATTTTTTTGTCCTGATTTAAACTTAACAGAAAATTTAAATAGTGGAACAGTTGTTAACAAACTTTCTTTTCCAGTGATTTCCATTATTCAGTTTTATTTGCTACTTTAAGAAAGGCATTAACCAATTTGAGGCTAAACTTTTGTAGCTTTGTATAACATTTGGGAATATTGATTATCAACCCAGAAGCACAATTTTCCTGGACTAAAGCCATCAAGCTGGTTTCAATTATAGGAACAAAAAGTGTTGTCCAAAAAAGGGATGAATCTAGTTTTATAATATGTTACCATTTTTGACTACCTGTGGAAAATCTAAAAAATAATTTCTCTTAGTTTTAGGATGGTATATTTGCATTATTTATTCACTTATTTACTATGGAGTGTCTCTTCTGGAAATTTTCTACTTTCCAAACAAGAAATGAAACCATACTATAACATTTAACTTAAGAGAAGCTAGAAAGCTATGTATTTTTCTTATTCTTTATATAGACTATTAAAAGTCCAAATGACTATGCTTTCAGCTACCACATTTTACATACAAACTGAGAGGACCAGAGATAGGAAGGGACTTGTCCAAGGTTAGATGGTACTCTCCTCAGACTGAAGTAGAGCTGGTCTTTGTCTTTAAACTTAACTATTTCCAGTTTTCCCAAGGCAGTAGTACAATAGTTTGAGTTTTTTGTTTGGGGAGGAGCTTTTTTTTTTTCTTTTTTTTTTTTTTTGCTTAAAATGCTTTTTTTTTTTTTCCCAGAAATTACTAGTCTAGAGAAAACCAGTTTAACAGAAGACTTAAGGAAATTCTAATTATACGTAGTATATATAACCAGTAAGTGAAATAGCATATTTATTGCATGAAATACCTAAAATATATTTTTATATATAATATCTGGCAATGGCCCATATCATATATAATATCTGGTCTCTGGCCCAGCCTAGTTAAGTTCAGGGAGGCCCATTACTAGTTTGGCCACAGGCTGTTGCCCTTTTTGTTCCCTAGCTACTCTCCAAGTCTCTTCTGCTCCCACCCCAATATCTGCCCCCTCAAGCACTTAATACCTATTTGACCTTTGGCAAATCACTTCAGTTCCCAGGGCCTCAACCTCTTCAGCTATAAAATGCCAGAGTTGCACGAGATGACTTCTTAGGCCCCTTCCCATCCTTGATCTTCAATCCTGTTTTCATTAGTGAGGATATACTCACACTGACCATAGATCCTTGAAATCTTAAACTGTATAGTTTGTCTTTTTTCCTTAAGGAATGGAGAAGACAGATGTATATGCAGGTCATTTAAAATGAGTAAGTTTAGAAACATTCTACTTTGAGTAGGTATGACTATGTTATTTGTATATTTAAACAGTTTACCAAAGTATTTTCTTTACTGAACAGATGTGGAGTATTAAACAGTAAGAATTGTTGTATGTATCATGGTGTCCTGATCTTTATAGCTTATGTAAAATTAAGTAATTTATGTAGGTTTTTTAACCTCTCTTATAATATCTATAATTAAATAAAGAATTGGAGTCTTACTAGGTAGGATATATTGCAATTAGTTCAGATTTCAGAAAAATGGCCTAAAGTTTTTCTGTTTGTTTTTGCTATCCCTAGAGTAAATAAGTAATTGTGGAACTTGTCCATTATTCAAGAAATGTTGAAATTATTTAATTATGCTTCCAGATATGACAGGATGAGTTTCGCAGTAGGGTTGTGTTATGCTTCTTGTACAAAATTAAAAGGACAGTTAGAAATGCTGTTAAATTATGTGTTTGCATGTAGTTATTGTATACTGCTGAAACAAATTGCATTTAAAATATGCTTTTGTACAGATCAGCTAACACTTTTACCTTCCTTCCCCCACTATTCTGTTTACTCTTTTATGGAATCATATCAAACACAAGTAGAATGTTAAAACACTAAGTAGGAAAAAATCAGAACATTGGAAACAGATGTAAGTCATATTGAATATTGAAGAAGGTAATTCAAGTTGCTCTATCTAAATAGACTATTTTAAAAGGATTGGTAAAAGAAATTCTGTCATGGAAGCTCCTGAGACCAATGAAATCGAGGTCAGATACAAAAACTTTTTTCCCCAAGTGTATGTAGATGCTGTTGTAATTAATAAAATACAATTCATCAAAAGAAAAACATTCACTAGAGAATTTTAGGCATAAAAAATAATTTAGCCCTTTCATTTTATAGCTAAAAGTTAATAGAGTTTGTCACTGTACCAAGTTCACATAACTAGTTTGCATCAAAATCAGGATTAGAACTTAGGTCACCTGGTTCCTGGTCCATTGCCCTTTCTGCTTTGTAGTAAGATAAGCAAAGAAGTCTAGAAAAAACTTTCCACAGGTTTGCCTTAATAAGTAAAACTTCTGACTTGTCATTTTGCCGATTTTGGTTCTCCTCATTAAGGGAAGCAACTGTGTCTAAGGTAGTTGGGGTTTAATATAGAAACAAATCTGATTTTTAAAAGATGTGTATGCAGGCCATTTAAATGGAGCTATAGGAGGTAATGTACATAAACGGGGACTCAAACCGTGCATAAAAATTGTTGATAAATGTATGATCTATTTGATAAATATAAATGTGAAAAAAGTTTCACTTTCTCCCAGTGTTTCTATATCAGAATCTGTCTTTGATATGGAGGAAAGAGCACTACGTTTGAACTTAATAGAGCTGGGTGTAAAGTCTAGATCTTCCTACCTTACCTCCCTAATCATCACTGTCTTCACCTATAAAATGAGAGGGTTGGATGAGATGACGTTTAAGGTCTTTTCCCACTCAATCAATTATTCATTGTCAGGCCCACAGACTCTGCTTGACTTTATTCTGAAAATAACTGTTGGCCCGAGGAGTTACTGCAGAAGCCTCATCAACAAAGAATGACCCATTCACTCGTAGAGTCATAGATTTAGACCTGGAGGGACCTCAGTGGGCTTCTGTTCCTCATTTTACCAATGAGGAAACTTCATTCCAGATGGTTTAAATGACTTGTCCAAGGTTACCCCCATAGTAAGTGGCAGAGCTGAAATTTAAACCGGGGGGAGGGGGGGCGTATCTCCAAACCTAGTTTTCTTTCCACTTACACCATACATCACACTGAAAGATGGGAAGGGTTTCCAGGACCTTACGAGGTGAAGGCCTTTTGTATTTCTTTCCAGCCCTGTTCTATGTCCTCATCACTGACTCATATGGAGCCCTTGTGCTTCAGTACACAGGGATAGGCTTATAGGAGAATAGGAAAGAGTCTTTCCCCAAAGTGAATATTGGTTTCTACCATTTGGACTGGCATATCTCTCCTGACTCTCATTGAGCTTCTACAATTTTGGACATTTCAGACAATTATTTTTCCCTACTCCAAAACAATGAGGACCATATTTTGAATCTTCTCTACTATTTACTACCTCTGTGACCTTGGCAAGTCACCTCTCCTGCTTGAGATTCATTTTCCTCATAGGTTAAATAGATGATTCCTGAGGTTCCACTCAATTTTAAGTCTTTTGATCTTTTTGATTGGTATAAGGCCCCTTTTCTTTGAACCCTCCCATTTAGAACTCATAGCTATATGTTCTCATCTGAGTCTTCTAGTTGCCATTATCTTTAGCCCAACCTGCCATTCAAATAGATCTTCCTCTCCATATATGTTCATTGTCTCAGGGTCCAAACTATGTATTCTTGTGAGAAGAAGGGGCTTTTTCACCTTCAGCTCTACTCAAGCCAAATAATAATAATAGCTGACTGTGTTTACTGTGTGCCATGCACTGTGCTAACCACTTTACAATTATTTGATCCTTACAGCAACCCTGGAAGCTGTTATTTTCCCTATTTTACAGTTGAGTAAACTGAGGCAAACAGGTTAAGGGACTTGCCCAAGGTCATAATCTAGTGTCTGAGGTAAGATTTGAACTTAAGTTTTCCTAACTCCAGACCCAGCACTCTATCCACTCTACTACCTGGCTGCCCCATAACATTGTTAGTTACTCGTTATTAAAGAGCCAAAAGTAGAAGGAAAGGGAGTGCTTTCTTTTTTGAAGACTGATAAAATGATTATTAAATATCATAATTTATTGATAAGAAACTGTAGTTGACCATTAACCTTTCTGGTCAGTCTTGTAGTCCTGTTTATGGTAGTTCCTCATAGCAGTGTTTTTGGGAATAGACTGTCCCACCTCCAAGATCTTGAACTTTTATGCAAGGCAGTATGTTACAGAGGGAAGATCGTAGAATGTAGAATAGGGTGAAACCTGGGTTTGAATCCTATCTCTGTTGGGGAATAACTTTGTGACCATGAGTAAGTCATGGGATAATGATACAGGCTGCTGTACCCACCTGGTTGAAGATAAAATGAGACAGTGTGTTGCAAACCCTAATGTGCCACGTAAAGTATCATTTTAATCATCTAACATGTGCTAAGACAATTTTAAGTTCCTTTGAACTAGGGACCATATTTCATTCATTTTAGAATCTTTGCCATTGCTTAGCACAGAGGCTAGGCATTCAGCAAATATTTGTCAAATTAATGAATCACCTAAAAGAATTCAGACTGTTTATCATAATGGCATTAGACAACTTGGCCTTTATAGAGAAAGAGGGGAAGAAAGAACCTCTCTAGTAGCTAGAAGTAGTATAGAGCCCTGAAATGGTAGTTCAAGCTGGATTTTGATACCATGTCCACTGCTGATGAGTTACATGACATTAGGTAACTCGCTTTATCTTAGTGATTCTTTTTATAGTTTGCTTACCTATAAAATGAGGGAGTTAGGACTAGGTGAACGCTAGAGGTCTGTATGGCATTAACACTCCATGATTTTGTATGTTTCATTCTTTCTGGTTTCCAGGTTCCAGGATTGAAATAAAAGAAATGTCAGTAAGATCCATGGATTAAGAGCCTCATCCACATGTATTCTGTAACAGTCAACCACCATTTGTTAGGCACCTATACTAATCACCAGGGATACAAAGACAAAAGTGGGAAAAGCCTTTGTTCTAAAAGAGTTTATATTCTAAAAGGGGAGATGATCTATATACATATGAATATAGAGAGATGAGCATTAGGATGGGGAGGGGCGGGGGAGGGTGGTGAGGCAGTGCAGCGGTGCTCCTGAGTAAAGACTTCATGTGCAAGGTAGTTTAGGAAAGGAGTTTTGGAAGAAATTAGCAATTCCAAGATACAGACCTAATGAGGGATAGCATTCCAGGCCTGAGGGACATCTAGTTCAGAGACATGGAGGCAGGATGTAAAGCACTTCAAAATGCTGAAAGCTCTACCTAAATACCAGGTATTGTTTTTAATCTGTGTAAGTTTAACATAGTTTAAATAAATTTGTATATTCTTACCTTGGCCATTGTGGAAAGAGCTCTGGCCTGGAAATTTTGAATCAAAGTCCAGTTCTGCCGCTCACCTATGTGGCCTTGAAGAAGTCACTTTCCCTTTCTAAGCCTCCTTTGCTTCATCTTTAATAATAATGATGACATAGTGCTTACTATGCACCAGGCACTGTACCAAGCACTTCACAAATATCATCTCATTTGATCCTCACAACCACTGTGGGAAGTAGGTGCTATTATTATTCCCGTTACAGCTGAGGAAACTGAGACCAACAGAGGTTAAGTGCCTTGCCCAGAGTCCCGCAACTAGTAAATGTCTGAGGCCAAATTTGAACCTAGGTCTTCCTGACTCTAAACCCAGTGCCCTATTCACTATGCTAGTTTAAAGTTCAGAGGGGAGACTGGCGGCTCCTAAGCCTCTTGCCATCTCCAACATTCTGTACTGTGATGAAACTTCTACTTCTGACACTGTGGAATTATATGTTCTACAGCTAAGTACTTTTTTTTTGTTTTTTTAAAATATCAATTAAATAATTTTAAAAAACTGGATCAGGGGTATTCATCATCTCAATGGCCTTGGCCATCTTTATGAGCAGAATCCTGTAGCTGGTTTGCAGAACAGGGTTGAACTGTGACTCTGAATGGGGCCAGGAGGTTTAGGTCTGGAGACAACTTCCGTTGTCACAGTGGGGCTCTGAGTGAAACAGTCCTGTGTTCTTTACCACTGTAACCATCTGAGTGAGGCTATCTATCCCCCAAGGGATAAAGTAAAATGAAGACAGTGAGCATTCCAGAGACCACTGAAGTTCAGATGCATCTAACTGTTCCAGTACTAGAAGAGAGTGATGCTTTGATCACATCTGGTCATTCTAAACCGAAAGACCCTATTTAGGTATTGACATGATTGTGCCTTTGGAGGGAGGGAAGGAACAAACATCAAATACTTACTGTCAGTCATTAAACAGTTATTAAGCACCTGCTGTGTGCCAGGAACTTTGCTAAGGGTTTTACAAATATCTCATTATCTCTTTGGTTTTGAGAATAGAGTCTGTGCTCTATTCTCAAATTGTGAATCTGCCAGAACTGATAAAATTTCAAAATATCAAATAGTACACCACCATCTGCCCCAAAAAGGCCTATAGAATTACAGTAACACAAGGATTAGGGAGGATTCTGGGAGGCTGGAAGCTTGGAAATGAGTCTTTAATCCAAACCAAAAATCTGATCGGAGGTATGGCAATCTTCTGAGAAAACTAATCATGCAGGACCAAATCAGATGAAGCAGGGGGTAAGACAGTACACAAAGTGAATATGAAAGGATAAATTTTTTTCTCCAATTTTAGTAAGGCATCATTATTTTGATCCCTTCTTTAAACTGAGAATTGAATGGCTTTTACAAAGCAATTGTAAAGAATATTCTTAATTGTTTTCATATCACAGCTATTGACCTTACATATGTATGTAGATCCTAAGCTTGTGGTATTTAACCTGTATTACAGTTTATTCAGAAAGAAATTTTTGATTGGAATCACTATGATATGGTGGTGGTTCAGTATTGGGGTTTTTTAAATAGCCAATAAATTCAAAACATGTGCCCTGGCAGCTAATTCACTTTAACTACTTTTGCACTCAGAGCCTCTTTGTTGAGCAATTTATACTGACCCTGATGTCTTGTTTAATAAAATGGACAAGTCCAGAGTCTACTAGACTGAGATTATAAAGAACTTAGTCATACAATTTATTGATAACTAAGGAATACCTGAAAAGACTATCCTCATCTTAAGGTAAATGAATACTTAACAATCCTAATGATTTAGGTTGTATATTTTCTTCAAGAAGACATTCAGGCCTGGAAATTTTTAGGCACTCAATAGTTGTCTCCTCATGCTTTGTCATTCAGTTAGTTGAGAATGTATTCCATCTGTGGAAACTAAATTTCTCTTAATAAGTGTACGTGAAGAATAACCTACTATCCTTGTCATAGAAAACCTTTCGCAAAATCAAAGACAAAATTCAAATCATGCTTAAATTAAGTCTTTTCTTCCTTGAACTACAGTTCCTTTGACCTTTCCTCACAGGACCTATTGCTAAGTGTTTGTTATTGCAAAAGAATGTAAATGGTTATTATAGTTAACTGGAAGCCATTAGTCTTGTGTAACCAGCTTAGTGACTCTGTGCATCTTGTGTTTATTCCCATCCTCAGTGGGATTTGAGGATTCTGTACTTTGAGAGGATTTTGAGTTAACTGTTAGTGTATTTTTCAGCTCATGCATAGTATATGCTTTTAGTTAATACATTTTTTCCTTTATAAGGCTAAGAAATATGAAGTAGGAAATTTTAAAGACTAAGAAAATAACCTTCACGTAAATACAATATAGTATTTAAATGAGCACAACTTCAAATCTGATTACTTGGATCACCAGAGTGAGAAATTAAAACTTTGCTTTTTATATGCATATCTTTTTCCTTTTAATTATATGGTTAAACAATATCAAGAGCAAATACTTATCCACAGAACTTGTGGCATTATACTGTCCTCATTCTGATCATCTGAACATTTTTTTCTTATTTCTTTTCTGTGTTTTTGTCCTCCTTTGTATTATCACTCAGGGGGCTTCAGTATAAAATATCAAAGCTCAACTTTATAAAACTTATAATGAATGGGAACAGAATCCTGTTTTTAATAGTCTTCTCCAACAATTGGCTCTGCTTCTTCTGGAACATTTACAGTAATTTGCCTGCAGGATCTTTGTCCCAGAATAAATATTGTTTCTGTTTATATGCCACCCACAATCTGGCAGGGTATAACCAGGCCACTTGGATGTTAGCCCCAATAAATCCCTAGTCAAGCTCCACTAGTTCCTTTCTTGCTAGCCTAGGTATGCCAAATAAAAATGTGTATTAGAGGTTCAAGAATAAGTTCATTTTAATCAATATTAGTCACATTGCACTAAGAGCTGATTAATAGCAACACATTTATATAATGCTATAAAGGTTACAGAGATGTTTTTGTTGTTGTTGCTGTTTGTCCTTTATTCTCGAAGAGGACCATGACACCAGGAAGGTGATGTCATGACTTGCAAGTGAATTGGATTTAAGTGAAGAGGGCTGTGCAAAGTCACCAGCCTCACTTTCTCCTCTGGAACAATCTGGGTCCAATGGCCAGATATAAATTAGGATGAGTAGAGATGGCCCTGCAAAGATTACAGAGTACTTTGTTGCGCGTATGTGTGTAATTTATTTTTCGTTTTCGACATTTACTTCCATAAGATTTTGAGTTTTAAATTTTCTCCCCTCCACAAGACAGCATGCAGTCTGATTGATATAGGCTCTATGTATACATTCATATTAAACATTTTTGCATTACATTTACAGTCACATGTAAAGAAGGATTAGAACTAATGGGAGGAACCACGAGAAAGGAGAAACAGAACAAAACAACAAAAGAAAAGGAGAGCAAATAGTAATGCTTCCATCTGCATTCAGACTCCAAAGTTCTTTCTCTGGATGTGGATAGCATTTTCCATCATAAGTCTTTTGAAATATTTTTAGATCCTTGCATTGCTGATAAGAACTAAGTCAGTCATCACACAATGTGACTGTTACTGTATACAGTGTTCTCCTGAATCTGCTCCCTTCATTCAGCATCAGTTCATATAAGTCTTTCCAGGTTTTTCTGAAGTCCTCCTGATCATCATTTCTTACAGCACAATAATATTCTATTACATTCAGGTACCACAACTTGTTCAGCCATTCCCCAATTGATGGGCATCCCCTCAGTTTCTAATTCTTTGCCATCACGAAAAGAGCTGCCATAAATATTTTTGCATATGTGGGTCCTTTTCCCATTTTCATAATATCTTTGAGATACAGACCTAGAAGTGGTATTGCTGAGTCAAAGGGTATGTATAGTTTTATAGCCCTTTGGGCATAGTTCCAAATTGCTCTCCAGAATGTTTGGATCAGTTCACAACTCCACCAACAATGCATTAATGTTCCAATTTTTCCACCTCTTCTCCAACATTTATCATTTTCCTGTTTTGTCATGTTAGCCAATCTGATAGGTGTGAAGTGGTACCTCAGAGTTGTTTTGATTTGTATTTCTCTAATCAGTAGTGATTTAGAGCATTTTTCATAGGACTATAGATAGCTTTAATTTTTTCCTCTGAAAACTACCTGTTCATGTCCTTTGACCATTTATCAATTGACGAATGACTTGTGTTATAAATTTGACTTGGTTCTCTATATATTTTAGAAATGAGGCCTTTATTAGAGACACTGAGTGTAAAAATTGTTTTCCAGCTTTCTGCTTCCCTTTTAATCTTGGTTGCATTGGCTTTGTTCAAAACCTTTTCAATTTAATGTAATCAAAATTATCCATTTTGTATTTCATGATGTTCTCCATTTCTTGTTTGGTCATAAATTTTTCCCTTCTCCATAAATCTGACTGGTAAACTATTCCTTGCTCTCCTAGTTTGCTTATAGTATCAATCTTTATATCTAAATTATGTAGCCATTTTGGCTTTATCTTGATATAGAGTATAAGATGTTGGTCTATACCTGGTTTCTGCCATGCTGTTTTCCAGCAGTTTTTGTTAAATAGTGAGTTCTTATCCCAGAAGCTAGCTGGTCTTTGGATTTATCAAATAGTAGATTACCATAGTCACTGACTGTTGTGTCTTGCATTCCTAACTTATTCCGCTGATCCAACACTCTATTTCTTAGCCACTACCAAGTAGTTTTGATGATTGAGTAGATTTGATGCTGCTTTATAATACAATTTAAGATCTGGTGCAGCTAGGCCACCTTCCCTTGCATTTCTTTTCATTAATTCCCTTGATATTCTGGACCTTTTATTCTTCCAGATGAATTTTGTTATTGTTTTTTCTAGCTCTATAATATAATTTTTTGGTAGTTTGATTGGTATTGCACTGAATAAGTAATTTAGGTAGAATAGTCATTTTTATTATATTAGTTCGAACTATCCATGAGCAACTGATGTTTTCCCAGTTATTTAGATCTCACTTTATTTGTGTGAAAAGTGCTTTGTAATTGTGTTCATATAGTCACTAGTTTTGTGCAGGTAGACTCCCAAATATTTTATAATGTCTACAAAGTACTTTTTTTCCATAGCTCCCGTATGAGGTAGATGATAACAATTATTATCCGCTTTATTTAGAAAAGGGAACTGAGGCTCCAAGAAGTTAGGTGACTTCTCAGTGGTCACACAGCAAGAGTCTGAGATAAGCCCGTTCTCCTGACCAGGTACAGGGATTTTTGCCCTTTGCCAACCTGCCTTTCTCTAATTCTCCTAAAATGAAAAGGTGTTAGTGTGTAAATGTATTAAAAATTGTTCCTTTTTTTTCTAAAAGTCTATGCCACGCATTGAACTTGGGCTCTTGGCTCTACCACTTATTTTTCTTGTGAAGTTGGACAAACCATTCAGCTTCTCTACATTGTTAAGCTTTTCATCTGTAAAATAGCAATAAAGTACTTAAAACGTCTGTGTTAGAGTTAACAAAGTTGTAAAAGTATATACTCTTATCAGTGCATTAGTAGATGAAACTAATTTTGGAAAGGCCACTTTGACAATGAAGTCAAATGTCTAAATATTTAAGGAAATAAATTTTACTAATCAAGTTATGTGGAAACAATACAATAAGAGGAATGATTTATAATTAGCATGTCTAAGTGCCTATGGAAAATAAACTTTGTTCAGCTGACATTACAATAGTACAAATAGTGTATCTAAAGTACTTAAAAATAGGTTGTCCCTAAAGTAAATAAGTGCTTCTTTGATAATTTTGTATACCTAATTTGCTTTAGTGAACATCTTATTTTTCTTAGTACAAAGGTAAATTTTAGCCCAGGCCCTTTCTAAATGGCATATTGCAGATCATCTTATGATTCAAAATATTTTTTAAAATTTGATTCTTAAAACATCCCAATGACGTAGAGTATTGTAAGAGAGATATTTTTATCTTATAAATTTAATGTGCTCTAATTCTTCCTTCTTCCCACCTTCTCCACTTATTTCTCCACTTATAGAAAATCACTTCGTTTTAGAGGCATTAAAAACCCAATCTTAATCTTAGCATCTTAGTAATATTTCTCCTGAACTGAGTTTCTCAGGCTATAGCTTTGTAATATATGTAAGTATATCCTTTTGGGTGACATTCACATTCTTTACCCTCTGTTCTCCCATATTGAAAGGTATAACATTTATTGCTACTTTTCCCCTAGTACTGAATTTCCTGAACTACATTTATGTCAGGAACCAGGTTTACATACAGAAGTATTATTATCTATGTCCAGAACATTGGACTAAAACAGAGAACCCCAAGTTTCTGTCCTGTTGCCATTACTCAATTATGGCATAACTTTGGAGTTAGAGTTAGTTGTTTTCTTTGCAGCTCAATTTCCCTTTCAGTTTTTGTTTGTTTTTACATACATACACACAGATACACATATGTATTAGTTTTAATCTAATATTGTTCAGGTTTTTTTTTTATACTTCAGGAGACTATTCTTTGACTAAATGTTACCTGTGCCTTGGATCACTGAGTTTTTTCCATTTTTCTCAGTTTTAATAAAGCTAATAATTTTCTGTCAGTATGTTAGTAGAATGTAAGCTCCTCAAGGTAGGTTTTTAATTTACTTGTTAAAGAATAAAAGTAGAGGAGACTATAGCGCAGTGTTAGGGCAAATATTTTGCATGTATGAGGCCCAGGAATTTATTTCCTCCAGCACCGTGGAAGGATCAATGGACACCTGGATTCTAATTGCAGTTCTGCCACTAACTTTCTATATGACCTGTGTCATCATTCTGGTCCTTGGTTTCCTTGTCTGTAAATAATGAAATATTTTGTTTTTGTAGCTCCAAGATACCTTCTGACTATAAAGTTTTCAATTATATGGTAGCAACCAAGAGATTACTCTGTGTGTGAAATGAAGGTTTTGTTTTGTTTTTTTTTATGAAGTTAACTATTAGGATAAGATGACTAAATGATATGAACATGGGAATGCTTAATGGACACATCAGGAATATATCCATCTGGAAAACCAGTTAACTTGGCAGATTAACATAGGAAACATTGATCATACCTGACAAATCGGAATTACATCAAAAAGCTTCTTTTTCTCTCATATAGAATACTACAGGCATTTTAACCACAGGCATATTTTGCCAACAAAAAGATTCTCATAACTGCCTTTGGATGAAAAGTGTCCCAGATGCTTAAGTATAATAGATCATTTGTTTTTTCTTTCCTCTGATACCCATTTTCAAACTCTAGTGTGTTCCATTAAATCTTTATAGAAATTAGTGATTGGGGCAGAGTTGGTCTATAGTCTTCCTTTGTGGGTAAAAAAAAAAAGTAATGCTTTAGTTCTGTTTTACATGTATAAAGAGAAGTGAGTTCATAGAATTATCCATTCTGAACGCTGAAATTTAAGTCAACCCCCCCCAAAAAAAAATTTAGCCTGTTAACAAGTAGGAATTTTAGTAAACATTTTAAAATTATGTACAATATTTTATTGCTTCTTTAAGAAAAGATTTACTGACCTCAGTTGTAACATCAAAATAGACCTGAAGGATTTTTATTTCATTGTGTGAGACCAACTGAGCATATCCAGTTTGCTAAGTAACAGTCTTATTAGTTCATAGAGCAGAACAAGACCTTAAGAGAGCTGGTCCAACTACCTCACTTACAAATGAGGAAATCAAGCCCAGAGAGTTTAAGTGATTTGCCTGAAGTCACACAGGTAAAGTAGCAAGCACATCCACAAATTTAACTCAAGTTCTTTAGTTCCAAATTCAGTGCTTTTTCTACTGTGGTATCCTACCTCCTTATTTAAGAAGAGGTGGAAGAAATGGTGGCTTTAGGATTTCTGCCTTGAAATCTTGGCTGTTTTTGTTTAAAAGGAGGTACTGTGCATATTGGTTACAGGTTTATAACTAATGGTAAGAAAAATTAGCTTCCACACACATGACTTGGTGAATTCTGAGGTGTAAATAATGTGCTTTTTTTGGAGAAGTAACTAATCTGCTTTTTAGAATCTCTGTGGCAAATCTTCCCACTGTAGTATTATATTCCCTGTCATGTAGTGATTCCAGTTAACCAGTTTCTAGCTATTAACCGTCCCTCCCCTCCCTACCAGACATAATTAACCGTGTAAATAATATTTGAGACTACCTTATAATTTTGGGGGATGATATGTATATTTCCTCTACTGTATATTAATGCCCTAAATTCCTAATGTCCTAAGATTTGAGAAAGCATTCAGCATAATTTTTTTGTGTTTGTATAGAAAGAGACAGCATGGATTTGGTGACTAAGGAGCCAGCCACCAAGTAAGGAAAACCTGGGATTGAGTCCCACCTCTGACACACACAGGCGGTGAGACTTTGTAAAGACCATTGCTCTTTTCAGCGGCTGAGCTGATGCTGCTGTGGATTGGTAGAGAGTATTCCTTACTAGGAATTATCCACGCCCATAAAATTATAACCCTAAGATTTTTTTTAAGTGTTTTTAATAGAGTCAAATGCATAACACTAAATTGCAATAAATTGTATGTTTCTCTTGCTTGTGCTCCTTTTGACAAACTTGTCTAAGTCAGGATTTTAATCAGCAACATTAAGTCCTCACTAATAATAACTTAAGTGCTTTAAAAGATGCAAAGCACTTTATAGTCACTGTCACTTGACTCACAGCAACCCTGTAAAAAAGCTACTGCAGGTATTACCATCCCCATTTTATAGAGGAGGACACTGAGGCTTAGAAAGTTTATAATTTGCCCATGGTTACACAGTTTTTTACCAAATGGGATTTGACTTGGGTCTTCTTTAATCCTAATCCAACATTCTTTCCACTACACCATGCTGTCCATCACTATGAATACAGTAGAGCTTCTTTTAGAAATTACAGATGGAGGGCAGAGCCAAGGTAGCAGAGTAGAAGTAAGCAATGCATTTGAGCCTCCTGTCCACAATTCCACCAGACAGATCTGTAAAATGCATCAGACCAAATCATGATGGGGAATAAAATCCCTGAGAGTCTTTTGTCTGGCCCAGGTCAGCATGGAGAGACAGAAGTTGGCAGACATTGAGGTTGGGTTTGGAGCAGGAGCACACAGCACTTGGAGCACTCCAGTGTCCAGGGAGAGGCCATGCACCAGTACAAAAGAATATCCTAGACCTATACTGTGGCACTAGAAAAGAAACAGGTGCTAACTGGAAGCTTTGTCACTCACTGCCAAATCCTGGGGTGCAGATCCAGAGCAGAGTGGAAAGCAGACCTCTGTGCTCATCAGTTCAACAGTGTTATTGCCTTTCCCAGGTGAGAAGGCTGTGGACAGAGTACTGAGAAAGGAGGAAATTCAGAAGGCTACATCAGCAGTGGTGTGGTTCAGACCCCAAGCTCAAAGCAGAGTTTCAGGGTCTCACATCTAGCATCTAGCCCAGCTAGCAGAAGAATAAACAAAGAAAACCCAGACCAAAGGGGAATCTATAATTCTGCCACTTTGAACCAATGGCTTTCCAGCTGACTGATAAGGGGCAGAGTCCTGCAGACTTCTGCATTTGCAAAGACCCAAACCCAGATCAGGAGCTTAACATAGAGCTCAGACCAGGGAAGCAGCAGACTTCATGCTGGATCAGACCCCTTTGGGAGTACTGAAAGCTTTCAAGTCCCCAGCCTGTCCCTGAGATCCTGAAGTAACACAACACTCTGTTGTGTCATTGTGTTAACACCCAAGAAAGCAGCAACAAAACCAGCCCAACTTGATGTGTGGCAGAGCCCAGCCCTAATATCAAGTCTAAAGTCAAGAAGCAGGCCGGAAGAATGAGCATGCAAAAAAAAAAAAGATTCCCACCATAATGAGATACTATGGTGGCAGGGATGCCCAAGACAACAAGGCAGAAGAGAATGATTCCAAAATAGCTACAAGCAAAGCCTCAGAGAAAAAAAAAAAAACAGCTGGAACTCAACAAGAATTCCTGGAAGAGTTAATGCAAGAGTTAAAAAATGGTTTTCTAAGTGGAATGAAGGTGCTTGAGGAAGTAATTGCAAAAGAAATTAGAGTTTTAGAGGAAAGAATTTGGAAAGGGAATTAATAGCTTGACACAAGAGGTTTAAAATCTTGCCCAAGCAGCAAACTCCCTGAAAATTCAGATGGACCAAATAGAAGCCAATGACTTCATGAGGCAATAAGTATTAGAGTTAAGTCCAAAAGGCTGAAAAATTGGAACAAAATGTAAAATATCTCATAGGAAAAAAAAACAGCTGACCTAGAAAACAGAATTTAAATGCCAAGGAGCCAGAGTCAGGATCACACATGATTTAGCAGCCAGTACTGTAAAGGAGAAGAGAACTTGGAATATGATATTCTAAAAGGAAATTACCCTGGGCTTTCAGGCAAGAATAATTTATCCAGCAAAACTATGGGGAGAAGGGGGTTGGACCTTTAATGAAACAGAGGCCTTCAAAGCATTACTGCTATGAAGACCAAAGCTGTGAATAAACTTTGAAGTTCAAACACAGGAGTGAAGTATAAAAAGGTAAACATCAACAAACAAGGATAAATTGATTACATTCAAATATGGGGAGATGATACATGTTCCCTCTAAACCTATCATCATTAAGGTTCATAGAGTCCATTTGGACAAGACCAGGGAGTGGTTCTGGCATAATACCCTAAGAATGGAAAGAGAGCGAGGGGAAGGTAATTTACTAGGGGGAAGGGAAAAGAAAATTACCTAACATAATCAGACTGCACAAGTAGATATCTATACAGACATGGAAGAGAAAATTACCTAACACAATAGGCAAGACAAGTAGATAGCGATACAAACATGGAGGAGGGATGGGAGGAATGGCTAACATTTGAACCTTACTCTTATCTAAACTGATCCAAGGAAAGAAAATTAGGTATAAAAATCCATTTCATTCAACAGGAAAATGGGTAGGAGGTGGGGTGGCAGATTTGGAGAAATGGTAGGTGAAGGCAGGGATGAGCCCTAAGCAAAACAGACTCTAAGGATGTACAAAAATACAGGTATTTTTGAGGTGGCAAAGGATAGAAATCTGAAGGAGTGCCTGCAAAATTGGAGAGTGACTGAACAAGTTATGATATTCATATTTGATCAACTACTATCATGCTAAACTCTTACCAGTGAACAAGCAGGATTCCTTTGAGGTGAAGAACTCAGAATGCAGAATAAGAATTTTTTAAAAAAGAAATGGCTAATGTAGATATTTGATTGGCTATACAATTTCTAATGTGTTTTGTTTTTCTGTGTTCTCAGTTTGGAGTGGGAGGGTAAGAAGGTGGATCTTGGCTGATTAAAAAAAATTTTAAATGTTTAATTTTTTAAAAAAAAATTGAAAATAGTCTTTGCTTACTGAAATTATCTAATCCAGTTGACACAGCTAGAGACCATTTTTGAAGACATGTAAGTTAAGCAAATGTAGAACTCCCATTTTGACAAACTGCTGGGTTGGAAAGCAGTTGACAGAAATTGGGTTTAGACCCACATCTAATGCTATCTATATACAATGAACTAAAAATAGATGCACATCCTGAATGTGAAAAGTCAAACTGTTTTTTTGAAAATGGACAGTGAGATCAAGAACCTTTCACAACTGTGTCTGAGGGAGAATAATTAAAGATAAACTAAAATTAGAGGAGCAAGGAAGGAGATACCTTTTGTAGTTGTGGATAATAGAAGACTAAAAAGGGATACACAGAACATCACAGAAGAAGAAAAATGAACAGTTTTACTTATTTAAAATTGAAAAGCTTCTGGAAGAAAAAAATCAATGGAATTAAGGTGAAAACAGTTAACTGGAGACAAAAATCTCCCAAAGCAAATTTCTCTGATAAAGGTCAGATATCAAAGATCTGATATTCACCGATTTGACTATCAAAGAATGTGAGCCATTCACCTAGAGATAAAAGATCAAAGGATGTGAATGTGCAGTCCACAAAGGAAGAATTCCTAGCTAACAACAACCATGTTTTTAAAATTTTCCAAATGACTAAAAGTAGAAATACAAATTAAACCGTCTCTGAAGTTCTACTTCTTACATATCTGATTGGCAAAGGTAACCAAAAAATGAAAAATGACTGTTGTTTCAGGCACTGAGAAGTCAGTTGTTGTCTCTCCTTTGTTCTTGAAGAGGACCAATGACATCAAAAGGGTAAATTGGATTTAAGTGAGGTAGAGCTGGGCAAAGTCATCAACTTCACTTTCCTCTCCAGAATCATCAAAGTCTACTGGCAAGACAAAAGTCAAGACAACTGCCAATGGCCCAGGATGCAGTGGATGACCTTTACCTATACTATTGATGGAATTGAGAATTGGTCCCACCATTTAGGAAAGAAATTTAGAATTAATTCCTCTACATATTGTCAATATAGTTACTATACATACAATCACAGCATTTGTGTATACCTTCTGACTTTTCAAAATAATTGACCATTTTTAACAATCATATAAGGTTGCCACAACTTGTTAATAATATGAGAAGTGCAAATGCGGTTTCACTTCATGCCAAGCAAATTGGCAAAGATAACAAAAGATGGAAATAATCATTATTGGAGGGGCTATAAAAAAACAGGCATAATAATACACTGTTGGTAGAACTGTGATTTGGTCAGACCACTCTGTAAAGTAATGTGGAATTATGCCTTTTTATTTTTTTTAAGTGGAATGGCCATTCAGTTTTACCCATGGATCCCATTCCTAGGCATATACTTTTAAGAGGTCATAGTCAAAAATAAAGTCCCATATATACCAAAATATTCATAGCAGCACTTTTCATGGTAGCAAAGAATTAGAAATGAAGTAGGTGTTCATTGATGGCTAAACAAACTGCAATATTTGAATATGACAAGGTATTATTTAACCACAAAAAAAAAACAATGAAAAATTCAGAAAAGCATGGGAAGGTTTGTATGAATTGATGCAGGGTAGAGTAAACAGAATTGTAACAATGGCTACCATAATTGTAAATGAAAAGATGAAGCAAAATTGAATTTTTTGAAATTTTCATGAGCTAAGTTGAGAAAATGCACTTATATCCCTTCGTTGAAGAAGTAGAGGACTATGGGTGTAAAATATTCCATATATTGTCAGAATCAGTATGCTTGATGTTGCTGAACTATTGATTTTTTTCCTCTTTTGAAATCTTTGTTATGTGAGATGGTTTGTTGGGTAGGAGATTGAGAGGAATCTAGTCAGAAGAAGATTGGTAAAATCAAAAGATGTTGATGGAAACAATTAAATTCATGCTTAAAAATAGATTTTTTGGTGTCAACATATCAGAGCATATTAACTGCTTCTGTTGTAAGCATGATACACAGGAGGCCATATGGTATGGTGTAAAAAGTAAGTACCTAGACTCAGGAAGGTCTGGGATCAGATCGTGCCTCTGATGGATGTCTTACTGGGCAGGGAAAAAGAGGAAAGGAAGACAGGATATATTCAGAAATGAAAACTACAAAAGGCATCATTAAAAATAAACTTTAAAAAAAGAAGTCAGCTGTAGTATTATGGAAAGGTTGCTGGAGTAGAAGTAGTCAGACTCACAGTCTGGTTCTTTGGGCTGCTTACTTGCTTTATTTCCTACATGACCAACTGCCTCTTGGCCATTTTGAACTAGATGTCCCATATCCATCTCAAATTCCAAAAACAGAACTCATTATCTTTCCCCCATAAACCATCCCCTATGAATTTCTGTCAACAACCTCACAATCGTCTGTACTTCATCACTGTCCTTACGTAGCCAAGTCTTGAAACATAGAGTGCTGGATTTGGAGTCAGGTGACCTGTGTTTGAATCTTGGCTTTGCTGCTTACCACTGTGATAAAGAGTTTTTGATTGATGGTGAGACCTCAGTCAAATCTTTGGGCCACAGTCTCATCATCTGTAAAGTGAGGAGGGGTTGGGGCGGGGGGTGTTAACTAGGAGACCTCTTATAATAACCTTCTAGCTCTAAGCCACTTAATCTCCTAAAGGCCTCAGTTTACTCATCTGTAAAATGGAGTTGGACTAAATTGCTTCTGAGGTTCCCTCCAGCTCCAGATCTAAGAACTTTTATGAGAAATACTGACACGTCAAAAATTTAAATCAACTGCTCAATTCCAGTGGCTTCTTGTCACTTCCGGGATCAATTATAGAACCTTCTGTTTAGCATTTAAAGCCCTTTACAACTTGGCTCCTTCATCTTCCTTGCCTCCCTACCTTTCCAGTTATTTTATACCATACACTGCCCCACATTCCCACGTACTCTTGGATCCAGTGACACTGGCTTCCTTGCTGTTCCTCAAACAAAGACACTCCATCTCAACTCTAGCCAAACTGAGGCCCAGCCAGTTTTACTGACTGTCCCCCATTACTGGAATGCTTTCCCTCCTAATCTCTACTTGGCTTCCCTGGCTTTCTTCACTTCCCAGCTGACATCCCACCCTCTACAAGAAGCCTTTCCCGGTCTTCGTTAATTCTGGTGCCTTCCTCTGGTGATTATTTCCAATTTATCTTGTCTGCATTTTGTTTTTACATAGTTCTTTGCATGTTGTTTCTTCCATTAGAACTTCCTGGGCCTTTTGCCTTTTTTGTATCTCTAGTTCATAATAGGTGTTTAATAAATATTTATTGACTGATTTAAGTAGCTTTTAAAAAATTCATCTTCACAGCATTTTAATAAAAATATAACACTTATTTTGTTCTAACTGAGTAGTTTATGGATATGAATGGAAATGTTGCCAGTGTGCTTTATGGTCCTCATCCCAATTTTTTTGTTCTTAAAGTAATTCATCTCCAGAGCAAATAAGCCATTACCTCCCCCAGATAGTTTTCACCACCCACTAACTCTTGAATCAGCAGTCAGGAGCCACAGTGAGAGTCATAAGCCTAAGGAAATAACATATTCCACTAAAGTCATCTAGCTCCCTCTTTTTACTTGTATTCATTTTCCCACCGTGTAGAACTATGAGATTCTTTTATAAGACACTCAGTTGTGACTCATGTAGATTTCATCACATGCTTTGGTTTCTTCTCATAAGTGCACAGTCAGCTGCTTGTCTTTTGGATGATCACTGCAGTCATGGTTACTCCCACCTGCTTATGAATCACATTTACCATTCTTTATGCCTAAAATAGCTTCTTTAACAATAATTTGTTACCAAACATCAGACATTGTGTAATAGATGACACAGACAATTGTGGAATATGTTCTATACCCTCAATAACCATTTTTTTAGTACTTAAAAAGAGATTATCAGAGGCCAAGACCCTGTTTTCTCATATTCATCACAACTTTTCTATTAGTATAGATGGCAAGATTTAAGACCAAGTGATTATCTTTGAGGCCATCTAGTTCAACCCTTTGAACTTTTAAGAGTTTTGTTGTTGTCTTCTGTTTTTACAACAATCACTTCTCCCCCTTCCCATTGAATCTTTCCTTGTAACAACAACAAAAACCTAAGCAGAGCCATGCAACATAGCTCTTGGATCTGACCTTGTTAACAGTTGTACAGGACCAAGATTGCCCGTTAAAGTTTGTGGTTTGACCCAAAAGAGGGAACAGAAGCCCAAAGAGTTTGAAGCAGCTTGTCCAAGGATCCAGATTTAGTAAAGCCTCAGAATCGGGTACAAATCAGATTCCCTGACTGACTTCAAATCCTGTGTTCTCTTCAAATCCTCTGTTCACAGTTTACAAAATGTTTCCCTCATAAGTTTTCAGGGTAGGTAATGTTTTACCTTCACTTAAAATGGAGGCTTTACATCCATTTTATGAAAAGAAACTGAGGCTCAAAAAATTTCGCCATGGTCATTTGACTGTATCTTGTGTTCATGGTTCCACATTTGGTGCAATGGACTACTCAGAGCCTGAGGTTAATTTGTTTAACA
Organism: Phalanger gymnotis; assembly: GCA_028646595.1. Taxonomy (NCBI): domain Eukaryota; kingdom Metazoa; phylum Chordata; class Mammalia; order Diprotodontia; family Phalangeridae; genus Phalanger; species Phalanger gymnotis. Next base: position 352,921,069 of record CM053625.1, on the reverse strand, counting down.
AAAATATTCCATAATCATCAGGAAAAAAAGCATCGTAAAATAGTAAAAAGAAGTTTACAAAAAGATAAAAGCAAGTAAGTACTCTGCAAGGAAATTAAAAGCAATTCCCTGAGGTTGAAACCTCAAGGCTTCCACCAAGCTCCTAAAACTGTTTTTATATACTCCTTGTCAAAAAGCCCACAACTGAGGCCAAGATCAATCTGCCTGGAGCAAGGTTAACTCAAATGGCCCCAGATCTGCTTCACAAAAGTCTTCACTCACAACAGAATTGGTTAGTGGTGTGGAAGTGTGGGGGCTAATTCCAGCTGCCTCAAATCCACTGATGTCCTGCTCCATAATAGGATAGTTGAATCAAACCTCGGTCATCTGACATGTAAGTCCTGTCATCTCCACTGGTATCACTATCTGTCATATTTTAACTTTTTATGTGTATTTTTGCTTAATAAAAACTGGTATCCTTTTTTTTTAAATTCGTAACAGAAATTAGCTGTTACCACTGAAGTCCCACTTTGTCTCATCATGGCATTGGAAGTAACCCCAAGTTCTCAAAGGCTATGCCAGCACAGTTCAAGTTCTGGCAGATCCAGACAAGCTGGAAAGAATTTGAATATAAACCTAGTGAGAGTCTGTCACTGACCTGAGTCCAGAGAGAGGTTCATCACTGGGTTGGCTCTTTCATCTCTGTCCATGGAGAGAAACTCACCCTGACAAAATCACAGATCCTTAATGTAGTAACATAAGCAAGCTGTAGACCTTATAATTTTTGGTGTTTCACCCTTCCCTAATTCTAAAACACAACTCTTCTCAAACTTTAAATTACAAAATTTGAGTTGAAAGAGACCTCAGAAATTGTCTTATCTAACCTAAGCAGGCTGGGATACCTACGAGTTTTAAACAATAGATATAAACTTTCATATTAAGTCCTCAGTTGACTTTTATGCTACCATCCTAGGCAATGCAGTGGATAGAGCACCGGGCCTGCAGTCAGGAAAACAGGAGTTCAGATTTGACCTCAGAGGCTTGCTGGCTGCATGACCCTGGAAAAGACCCTTAACCTGTCTGCTTCAGTTTCTCTAACTGTAAAATGATGATCAAAATAGCATCTACCTCCCAGGATGGTTGTGGGGATCAAATGAGATATATGTAAAGCACTTTTAACACAGCGCCTGGCACATTGTAGGTGCCTAATAAATGCTTATTTCCTTTTAACTGCCAGCTATGACTTACTTTTATTATTCATTAATTCTATTTCTGTGTTAATGTTGTATTCATTAAAAATTTTTCCCTCCTTCAAACTACCAACACTGCAAATCTCCGAGGATCATTCATTTTCACAAAACCTATTATTCTAAGACCAATATGGTATCATTTCTTCAGAGCTTAGTTAAATCTCATGCCTTCATCCATATATCTGAGCCTAATCCCATGGAATTATAGGATTTAGAACTGAAAGGGACTTTAGCGATGATCTAATTCAGCTCTGTCTTTTTAAAGAAGTAGACCCAGAAAGAAGTGCCTTGGCCAAAGATAGCAGGTTCTAAATTGCCTGGGGGTCTAACCTAGCTTATTCAAACCACACTGTCCTTTGTCATCCTGTTCATTGTACCCAAAAGGCAGAGCTTTTATAAATTAAAGTTTTAAAAGCACTAATAAGATGAATTTTTATAAACACAGTGCCTAGTAGAATAAGTGACTGGGAATTACTCATTTGGAGTTTTTTAAGTTACTAAAAGTGAGAGTTTATAGCACATATATGGGGTGTATGGAAGAAGAACCTTAACATTCTTTTAAATTGTGCAATATTGTAACTATTAAGAATTTTGTAGGTCCAATTTAACCTTAACCTTCACTTTTCAAATAGACCTGACAGTCCATATGAGGAGTTCTTAACCTATTTTATATCATTGGAGACTTTTGGCAGTCTGGAAGCCTTTGGAACCCTTCTCAGAATAAGGTTTTAATTGCATAATATAAAATATATTAGAAAGGAAACTAATGATATTGAAATAGGGATGTAATTTTCCCCTGTCTTTTCACAAGGTCATCTCCCTCAAAATCTAACCAGGGACCCTTTTGAAGTCCCTGGACTCCAGGTTAAGATACCCCTCTATAAATGAACCAAATATCTTCTTAGATATTGACCTTTCTCTTCCCCTTCTGTACTATCTTTTGTGACCACATCAGTTCCCATGAATGTAATTATCATCTCTGTGCAAATGATTCTCAGATCTTTTTATCCAAGCCTACCCCCTCTTCTGACCTCCAGTCTTACATCTCCAGCTACCTATCAGACATCCTGAAATGAATGTCCCATGGACATAAACTCAACATGTCTGAAACTGAACTAATTATCTTGCCCTCAGAAACTCTCCCCTCTTCCCAGTAATGCAGGCTCAAAACCAAGGCATCATCCTCAACTCCTCTTACTCCACATATCTTATCTGTTGAAAAAAATCTTGTCATTTCTACCTTCCCAATATCATCTCACATATATGTCCTCTTCTCTCCACTTACTACCACTGTCCTTGTACAAGTCCTATCACCTCTGTTTTTATGTTCTCGTATTAGCATTCTAATAGTTCTCCCTGCTTCAAGTCCTTTCCCCACTCCAAATTCCCTTCCACTCAACTGCCAAAATTATTTTCCTAAAGCTTAAATCTAATCATGTCACATACATTCCTCCCTCCCAGTAAACTCTAGGATCAAGCATAAAATCCTCTGTCACACAAAGCTCTTCCCCATCTGGCATCTTCCTATATTTCTGCTTCCATTTCTTTCTCCCCTCCTCCCAATCTAAGACCCAGCTGCTGATTGCTGTTCCATCTACGGGACATACCATCATCTCCCAACTCATTATCTTTGCTCTTGCTCTCCTCTTTGCCTGGAATGCTTTTCCTCCTCCTGCCTCTTAATTTCCCTGCCTCTCCTCAGAGCCCAGCTCAAAGCCCACTCTCAGAGGAGCTTTCTTGATACCCACCAGAAGTCCCTTCTCTCTGAGATAACCTTCCATCTGCTTTGTATATATCTTGTAAGTATGTAATTATTTACATTTTGTCTCCCCCCATTTAGAATGTCAGCTGCTTGAGAGCAGAGACTCTGATTTCCCTTCTTTGCATCCTTAGTTCTTAGCAGAGTGCCTGACATTTACTCATTGACTTGACTAAAGTAACAGGAGAAATTATGTGAGCAAATTATACCGATCATAATGCAATGAAAACTGTAATATATAAAGACAAGTAAAATTTAGTACTGTAGTACCTAATTCAGGCATCTTGGGTTATGTGCTTCTATAAGGGAGAAAAGAAATAGGTACCTGTGATTTCATTGGTATGAGGAACTTTGGGGAGAGGAAACTCACTTTTAAAGCATTTTGGCAACTTCTCTTCAACTTAATCTTGGATATTTGCCTGAGAAATTAAGTAATTTACCTAGTGTCATACAGCTAGTATGTGTCAAAGGATAGGCTTCAGGGCTCTAACCACACAGCTATACTTTCTCTCATGTGTCTATAAAGGGCATATTTTTCTAAATCTGAAAAACAGACCAACATTGGGAGACAGGATGTCAACATTTCAACACAACACAAATATCTATACCATTGTTTTAGGGACTAAAACAATTTTTAAGATATTTAAGATTAGAACCAAACAGCCCATTGGCATCATACTAAAAGCAGCAACATCAATTTCAGGCAAGAAAACTGAGTGAGAAGTTACATCTAAGACTAGTTCCATGCTCTCCCATCACCTCATAAGAACAAGAAGTATACACAAAATAAAGGAACAGCAATAAAAGAAAAAGGAAAAAAAAAATTCTCCCAAGGAAATCCCCACCAAAAAACCAGTAGAGGACTATGCTCCAGGCTTACTGCTCCTCTCTGCACTTCTCTCCAACTGTTACCAGTAGCTGCAAGAACAAGAGAATTACTGTGACTGTCAGCAGATGTGGCCCTTCTCACCAAAGGTGTTTTGGCTCCCCTCTACAGCAATTTCACAAGTCATCTTCTCCCAACAAGTTAAAGTTTTTTAGTTTAACTAGCCTCAGTGTTTGGAACAATTAAAAACATCTTTTATAGACCATAATGCAGTAAAAATTATAATCAATAAACAAATATAAACAAAGGATAAAGGTTTAAATGGAAGCTAAATAATTTTCTCTTAAATGAGTCAATTAATAACATAAGGAATAATTATATTTTTTTAAATTACAGTAAGACAACATGCCAGAATTTGTGGGATGCAATAAAGTGAAATCCTTAGAAGAAAAATTTTCTCTCAGGAATACATATGCATGAAGGGGAAAAAAGATTGAATATGCAACTTAAAAAAGAAAACTAAAAAATCAAATTAACCTCTCCCAAAAGTACAGAAATAGAAATCATTACAAGTCCAAGAGAAACAAAAATGTTCTAAGCTGATAAATAAAACTAGATTTTTTTCCTTTAAAAGAACAATAAAATAGGTAAACCATTAACCAATTTGATAAGGAAAAAAGAAGAAAACCAAATTACCAAAATAAAAAAACAAGGAGTTTGCAAAAAATGAGATGAAACAAAGAAAATTAGCAGGAAAGGAGAGCCATATCTTGTCTTTCTGTAATAACCCATAAACTACTTTTTTAAGAATATGTATTTTATCCAGGGTATATGTTGAGAAGTGTCTCTCTTGTCAAAACAAAATGTATCCATAATTTCTGTTTTCTTCAATTCTTTCTTTCACTAATGTCAGGCTGAAAAGGACAAGTTTTTAATAACTCAAAACCATTAAAGCAAACATTTAGGAAGGGAAGGCTTATCATAACTTACGTAGAAGAAGCAGAACTACTCAACTCATTTATTTGTATTTTCTCTGCTAAGTAGAGCAGCTCTTTGTGCTTGAAAGGACAGAAGGAAAAATGATAAAGAGTTGAAGCACGTTATAAGAAGGCAGTAAGAGAGTAGCACTTCAGGTCATATCACCAGATTTTGATGAATTACATCTCAGCAAATTGAAAAAAATGGCTGATGTTTTCTTTGAAATATCATGGAGGAAAATGCAGGTACTATAGGTCTCAAGAAAAGGAAAAATTGCTTTCCAGATTATTTACATAGGAAGCAGATAGTTATTTCAACCAAGCATCTGACAGAGTCTCTGAGGCAGTCCTTATAGACAAGATAGGAAAATGTTTGCTAAGTAGTGATAGAGTTACATAGATTTGGAAGTCACCGATTGACTAGCTCTTCAAGGGTAGTCATTAGTAGCTATATGTCAACTTGGAGCTAGGTGACACAGTGGATAGAGTGCTGGGCCTGAAGTCAAGAAGACTCATCTCCCTGAGTTACAATCTGGACTTAGTAGCTGTGTTACCTTGGGCAAGTCAGTTCACCCTGTTTACCTCAGTTTTCTCATTTGTAAAATGAACTGGAGAAGGAAGTGACAAACCAGTCTAGTATCTTTGCCAAGAAAACCCCAAATGGGGTCATCAAGAGTTGGATATGATGGGGCAGCTAGATGGCACAGTGAGTAGATCACCAGCCCTGGAGTGAGGATGACCTGAGTTCAAATCTGGCCTCAGACACTTGACACGTACTAGCTGTGTGACCTTGGGCAAGTCACTTAACCCCAGTTGCCCTGCCAAAAAAACAAATGAACAAAGAGTTGGACATGACTGAAAAATGACTGAACAAGTCAACTTGGTGGCAGGCGTTTAGTGGAGTCCCCCATGGATCTGTGATGTTTAAATGTTTATTAATGATAAAGATACAGATGGCATCCCTATCAGATTTATCTATAGATGACACAAAGCTAGGAGCAATAGCTAACATGATGGGTGGCAAGATACAAAACTATCTTAACAGACATTTGGACAAGAAATATAATTAAGATACACTTGGGTTCAAATATCAACTTCACAAGTAAAAATATAAAGGACCATTCTCACAAAACATCAACAGAATGGGGGAAACATCTTCAGAAGGTTGACAAAGGCCCTTTTAAGCCATATCATCCCAACTGCGTCTGTAGCTAAAACTGAAAATAAAGCATAGATAAAGTGCTGGGCCTAGAGTCAGGAAGACCTATGTTCAAATCCAGCCTCAGATACTCTGTGACACTGAGCTAGTCACTTCATGCTGTTTGCCTTAGTTTCCTCATCTGTAAAATGAGCTAGAGCAGGAAATGGCAAACCACTCTAGTGTCTTTGACCAGAAAACCCTAAATGGGGTCACAATGAGTCAGATGCAGTTGAATGACCACAAATTCTGTGCTGTAGACACAAACCTGCCAGAAACTTTTTTTTAATGAAATTTATCATTATTCTGATCTGAGCATTCTGCTTGGAAATGTTTAAACTGATAAGAGTCCCTCTTGTTCTTGGACATTTCTCTAATAAGATATTTTTGAAGTAACAGAAACCTTGAACAAGGAAAGTTTCTCAATATGGTAAAAACATAATTATGTAACTCACGATAAGATGCATATTTGTATTTTGCTTCATCAGTTCAGAAAATAATCATTTTAACTTTCAACTTTCACTTGAGTAGTCATTTTCTTAAAGACATTCTGTCTCTTTTTGACTATTTCCTTCAAGAATTCTTCTTTCCAGGATCAGTCAACCCTCCCCACCCCACCCCTTTTGTCCAATTGATGCCTTAATTACTTTAAAGGGAGGTAACATAACTGGGCTGATCTGAAAAGAGAGAAACAGATGTTGTTTCAGTAGTGTTGTGGAGAATGATGAAAGTTTCTCTTTCATAGATTACAATGCTATTAAAGTGCGTTTTCAATCAATATTTCCAAAAGGGGATGATCTGAAATAAAATATGCTGGCCAGCTATGTAAGTGAAGAAGGACATGGGTTAGCAAGATATTTCTGAAATAGAATCACTGAGATTCCAGGATCACAGTTTTAGAGTTTAAAGCTATTTCCTTAAAGATCACCATTTAGTAAAATTTTATCTCCCCTGTTTTGCATGTGAGGGGAAATAGCTGACCCAAAGTTACACCATAAATCAATAAACATATCTTATAATGAGCATCAGAGCTAGTATTCAAACCCAGTGTAACATTCACACCAGGACCACTCTCAATTTCCCTCCTATTGGCAGATTAGTTCTTGGGGAAAGAGGGAGTAACTACTTTCTCTAGGCATTGGGGGTAATCCTGAAGGTTTTGTTTTTTAGTACTTTAGCTCATGAGCCCCCACTTGTATATTTCATAAGAATAATCAGCCAGTAGCCTTAAACATTTGGCACAAGCATTACTCCCAAAAGCCTCAAGCATTCTCCCATAAATACCAACAAGTTCATTGGAAAAATAGGCTCATAGTGAACAGCAGTATAACCCACATGAAGGTTTACACACATATGTGGCAAAGGGGTAACACCTGCTACTTTGTGGCCTGGAAATCCTTTTTTGAGCCCATAGCTGGCATTGTTCTCTGGTTATATTCCTTGAATCTGCTTTCCTCCTTTCTACTTCTGTTTATCCTTAGTCTAACACTCTGTTTCTGGCTGCATGTGTCGTCTGTCACTGGTCTGGTCTCAACAAAGACACGATAGTTGAGGGAGGAGAAGAGAGAGAAAGGGAAAGAAACTATCCTTCCAAGACTAAATCCTTAGGAACCCAAATCCAACTCTGGAATCCAGAACTTGGAATCCACCAACTGCTTTCTAGCACAGAAATTCCTCCAGCTATTTAAAGCCCCCCAGAGAGTTATGGCTAAGCTTGTTCGGTTAGCCAATCAGCTATTCCCAAAGAGGTTCACAGTTTATAAAGAGATTATAAGATATAGACCATTGCGTTTGCACGTTTTAAACTTCCTCATGCCCTTATAGTAAATATGTTGAGTGTGTGGAACTCCCTTCTTTGCAACAGGTACTTTGATTCTAAATCATTCTTTGCCCTTCATCAGGCTTCCTCTCAAGATCTGGCAACTGACTGGCTATGTGGGTAAGGGAGAGTGAGGAGTCGTAGCTGATTCAGAGGTTGTGGAAAGAAATTCAGAAGAGTGGACAGTTTGTGGGAGATAGATAATGACTTCTGTTTGGACATGGGGAGTTGGAGACTGGGACAACCAGTTCAAAATAGCTTATAAGCAGTTGGTGAGTTTTCCCAAGCTTATTTGAATTCTTCATGTTCATTTCCTGCTACACGATAATATTCCATTACATTCATGTACACAATTTGTTAAGGCATTGCAATTTATCATAATCAACTTTATTTCCTCTTTTTTCCTACTAAAAAAAATGTTGCTATGAATATTTTTGAGTGTATACAACTTTTCTTTTTGTCTTTAACATCTTTGGAGTTTATTCCTAGCTGTTGAGTCTCTGGTTTGGGTCGTATAGACACCTAGTCACTTTTCTGGCATAATTCCAAATTAATTGCTTTCCAGGATAGTTGGTTCAATTTCCATCTCTGCCAACAGTTTCTTAGTGTCCCTGCTTTTCCATTAGTCCCTGCAATGTTGACTCTTTCCTATTTTTGAGATATTCATTTATATGTAAAATACAATCCTTTGCATTTACTAATGATCTAAGAATCGTACATGATGTAGCATATAAAACTTTTTACCATGATGTACGTACTAGATTTTATGGAATGTTAGTGGTAGAAGAAAACCTTAAATATCATCTATCCAACCTTCATTTTACAGATGAGAAAACTGAGACCCAAAGATATTAAATAACCTTCTGAATGTCACGTTTCTATCTAGTAGCTGAATAATGACTACAAATTTGCCATCTGAGGTTGAGATTAAAGAAATATAATACTCTGATAATAATCCTTCTCTCTATTAAAAAATCAGAATTATGTCTTTTTTTCTTTATTTTAATTTATTTTTAATATGTTTAGTTTTCAGCATTGATTTTCACA
>CM053625.1:352822306-352911714 GCA_028646595.1 Phalanger gymnotis | reverse complement strand
CCCCCCTAGCACTGATATTGTTGCTGACTCTGTGGTCATGTGCAAACTTATTAACCATTCTCTGAACCTCAGTTTAGTTTCCTTATCTATAAAATGGAGATAATATTTGCCCTACCTTCTTCATAAGATCATTAATTATAGGGATAGCACTTTGTAAACTTCGGATCACTACGTAAATATGAGTAATTATTTTATTATTACTTTGCAAAACCCTAAAGCGTTGTACAAATGTGTGATGTTATTTGGCTTGTGCCATGTTCAGTGGTATAACATTGAAGGTTTTTACTTTTATCTGAAAGGAAGAACACATACACAATTGGATACAGAAATACCTTTCACGGAAGAGGGATATAGGAGGAAAAAGGAAAAAAGGGGGTAGAGAAAAGGTAGATTAAGGGAGAAATTTGTCCTAAGCAAAACAAGCTCAAAATATGTACAAAAATATTTGTAACTTTCTGAGGTGGCAAGGGATGGGAATCTGAGAAAATGCCCATAAATTGGGGAATGGATGAGTAGATAATGGTATATAAATGTGATGGAATACTGTTATCCTGAACATTTATCAACATAATGACCAACTAGGTTTTCAGAAGATTAATGATGAAACATAATACCTCCTAATAGAGAGAGAAAGGACTCAAAATGTAGAAAGAGACAATTAATTTGGGGGGGATGGGGGAAGGGTGGTTGGCACTGTAGAAAATGGAAATTTGTTTTAATTAACTATACATGTTTGTAATGTTTTCTTTTATCCTTTTTTCCCTCATTTGGGAGGAGGGATTGGAGTGATGGGAGGGTGAGAAGGCAGATCTTGGCTGATTAAAATGGATAAAATATATTTTTAAAAATAAAATAAACAGGAGGCAGCTAGGTGGCACAGTGGTTAGAACACCAGCCCTGGAGTCAGGAGGACCTGAATTCAAATGTGGCCTCAGACCAGTCACTTGACACCTACTTAGCTGTGTAACCCTGGGCAAGTCACTTAACCCCAATTGCCTGGCAAAATAAAAATTAAAATTTAAAAAAAACTGAGAGTTTCAAGACCCCAGTTCTAATCCGACTCCCCTTATTTGCTTTGTAATCTTAAAAGGAATATAAAAATTAAAATGGACTTAATTTAATATTTTCATGTTTTCTGCATCTACCTCAATATTATTCTCCATGTGAGAAACTTCCTATCAAAACATAAAACTAATTTTTAAAAACTGATGCTGAAATCCTTAAGGTTTTATCTTTCTATTTGGTATTTCCACAAGAATAATTAGCCATATCTGCATTCTTCTTTAAAAAAAAATACACAATAGCCGTTCTTTGTGATTTGATAGTCATGAATTTAAAGAAAGATAATAATTGGAAATTTACCATTGAGCTAAATACTATATAGGATCAAGACAATCAGTTTATACATCAGCATATATGAATATTTGACAAATTCATACTTAAAAGTATTTTAAAAGAAACTTAATGCAGACAGCTAAACTGTATTTTACAGGAAAAAATCCCCATTTCAATATTTCCTCAGGTAACTGCATAGTTCCACCACTTCACAGCTGTGACCTTACTATAACTAATGTTTTTTCTTTGCTTTGATTTAAAGGAAATTAGGAGTCAAAATGTGTAAATCTTCATACAAATTATGCTTAGGTCTTCATATTTAATTTTTTACTTATTAAACATGAAGTTTAAAGAGAGAGTGTTAAACTAATTGGACATCAGATTGGCTTGGAATTTTAGTTTGTTTTTGTAAATTGTCATCTCTGAAAAGATTAAGGTTAAAAACCGTGTGCACTTACATTTTGTTTGTGCTGTCATTACATTTAATTCCTTCGTATACAAGTATATGTTTGAAGAATGGGCTAAAGTTCGAATTTAGCTTAAAGTAAACATAAAGCATGATAACCAATGACTTTTAATTGGGCATAAGGAAAGCAATTTCTCAGATGAGACAGATTTAGAAGTAGAGGACAGTAGATATTGCAACCACTAAGTCTTTAACATCATTGTGTGGCAGAAGAAAGACCTGAAATGATTGAAGTCTTGAGAAATGAAACCACAGGTGTTTTTTGACTGTTTCATTTGAGAATTTGTATTTTTTATGTTTTGTGTTGCTGTGTAAACTTTGAACTCTTGGTGGCTGGTTTTTGGTCAAAAAATCTTTCTGTAATATTGCTTAATGTTTTGATTTTATGATAGTGAAGCTCATATTTGGTGTTTTGCCAATTAATATTATATACTTGTAATAAAAGCACAAAAAGCTCACTAAAAAAAGAAAGATAACACTTTATGTAGCTATAGAAAATATAGTTCACTTTTTAAATTACATACCAAAAATACAGCCATTTGTATCTGTCATTCCTTAGGTGGGAGACATTTAAGCATGGGACAAGAATGATCAGATAAATTAAGACAATAACGCAAAGCAAATACGCAATACAAACGCTTACTGTACTTGTTTTGTCTCAAACATGATAGAGGTCAGGAGAGAGCAAAATTTGGATAGGGAGAATTCCTTCCCAAGAGGAGTTTATTCCCTCGTGCACATAATATGTAACCTTAAGAAGAAAAAGTGTTTCATTGAGCATTAGAGCCTAAGCATGGTTCAGGGTATTTCCAAGACTTGCTATGCTATATGTGGGCCCTCTAACAACATAGATTGAAACACACCCATGCCTGCTCATACTGTGTGACTCTTGTCTGTGCCCTCCCAAAAATCCATCACATGCTGGGAGCCTGTTCTCAATCTTTCTTGATGTCACAGGGATACTAATGGAGCACATAGCCTTGTCTGACAGTTAGCTGCCCCTTCTGTTGTGTGAGCAGCCTGTCCTTTTGTTCTACTCACATAATTCTTTGATTTCAAATTTCAACCCTTACAATTTGAAATTATAAGAACACATGGGTTTATGATCATTTAAAATTTCTAAGGTTCATTCCTATAAGTACCTGCTAAGTGCTAGGCACTGTGATAAACACTGAAGATTCAAAAAAAAGGGCAAAAAAGAGTCCCTGCTCTCAACGAGCCGCCAGCCTAGTGGAGGAGACAACATGCAAAATCTGTGTGCAAACAAGATAGATACAAGATATACTGGAGAAAATCTTAGCAGAAAGGCAATAATATGATGGTGTATAAGGACAGGCCTCTTGCAAAAAGTGGGATTTTAGCTGAGACCTCAAGGAAGCCAGGTGTAACAGAGGTGAGGAGTGAGATAATTCTAGACATGGAGAGCAACCAGTGAAAATACACAGACTTGAGAAATTAAGCTTAGACATATTTTACCACTCATTCTAAATGGATACATAACCTTAATACTAAAGATCATACATTTAAAAAATTAGAAGAGAAGTAGCTCTCACAGCTATGGATAGGAAATACATTCTTAAACAAGGGATAGAGGCAGTTACAAAAGATTAGATAGATAGCTTTGATTAAATTAAACTAAAAAGCTTCTGTACAAACAAAATTAATGGACCTAGAATAAGAAGGGAAGCGGTCAATTGTGAAAAAATATTTACATTAAATTTCTCTGATAAGAGCTTGGTATCCAAGATACATCAACAAGTGACAGATACATATGAAACCAAAAGCCATTCCCTAATAGATAAGTGGTCGAAGGACATGAACAAAGAATTCTCAAATGCAGAATTGCTAACTATTAACTACCACGTGAAAGAATACTCTAAATCACTATTAAAAAATGCAAATCAGCACAAGCGTAAGGTTTTACCTCATATCCTGCAAATTGGCAAAGATGACACAATAGTAGTGTTAGAGAAGATAGGCACACCAGTATGTTGGTGAATCAGTAGAACCATTTGAAATTATTCAAGTAAAGTGACTAAAATGCCCATATACTCTTTGACTCAGAAATTCCGTTACCGGGCTTATAGCACACAAGGAGGTCCTTGATAAGAAAAAGTGCTCACCGACGTAGAAATATTTAGCAAAGAATTGGAAACAAAATAGATGCCCACCAATTGGGGAATGGCTAAACAAATTATGACACATGAATGTAATGGATTGTGAGTATGCATTCTTATATTTGTAAGAATTGACACATTTTGACAAAGAGAAGCAGGGAAAGATCTACGTGAACTGATGTAAAGTCAGTGAAACCAAGAAGACAATGTACATTCAGTGCCGACAGCAATGAAAATGGAAAGCACAACCAAATAAAGCAAAAGGGAATCATAAAACAGAATTATAAAGAATAAGCATAGCTCACAGGAAATGATTAGGAGACATTCCCACCCCACCACAAGTGTTGTGCATTGCATGTGTTGTTAGCTTTTGTCAATGCATCAGTCAGACTGATTTATTTTCTTTGCCTTTAAAAAAGAATACTATTTTTTGTATGGAATGCCTTTCTGGGAGGAGCAGAGGAGAAATACTAGAGGAAACTATGGTAATATAAAAAATACATCAATAAAACTTATTTTTTAAGAAAATGCATACTTGTATCCCAGAGAGATCATTAAAAAGGGAACAGGACCTACCTGCACAAAATATGTATAGCAGCTCTTTTTGCGGTAGCAAAAAATTGGAAATTGAGGAGTTGCCTCAATTGGGGAATGGCTATGGTATTTGAACATAATGGAATGCTATTGTGCTTTAAGAAATGATGAGCAGGCAGATTTCAGAAAAACCTGGAAAGACTTACATGAACTGATGCAAAGTTAAATGAACAGAACCAGGAGAACATTGTACACAGTAACAGCAGCATTGTGTAATGATCACCTGAATGGCTTAGCTCTTTTTAGCAATACAGTGATCCAAGATAATTCCAAAGAACTCAAAAAAGTGCTATCTACATCCAGATAAGGAACTGAAAGACTGAATGCAGATCAGAGCGTACTGTTTTCATTTATTTGTGTGTGTGTTTCTTTTGGTCTGTTTCTTCTTTCACATATGACTAATGTGGAAATATGTTTTACATGATTGCCCATATATAATATATATCAAATTACTTACCATTTTAGGAAGGGAGAAAAATTTAGAACTCAAAATTTTGTAAAAAGGAATGTTAAAAGTTGTCTTTACATATAATTGGAAAAAATAAAATACTATTTTCAAAAAAGAAAAGAAAATGCATAAACTTGGGAGATAGAGTATCTTATTTAAGAACCAGCAAGGTAGACAGTGTCACTGGATGTTCAGAGTATATGGAGGTGGGTAAGATGTATGAAGACTGCAAAAGTAGGAAGGGGCCAAGCTATGAAGGGCTTTAAAAGTCAAATAAAGCATTTTAGAGGTATTAGGGTGCCACTGGAGTTTATTATTAAATAGAGGTGGTAATATGATCAAACTTGCACTATCATTTTGATAGCTGAGTAGTGGTTGGACTCAAGTGGAAAAACATTTAAGGCAGGGAGACCAACCAGCAGGCTATTTAACAAGAGTTCAAATTTGTGGTGATGAGAGCCTACAACTGTGTGGTGGCAGTGTCAGAGGAGAGAATAGATCATATGCAAGAAATGTTGTGAAGGTAAAATTAACAGCCCTTGTTAACAGACTGGATATAAGGAGTGAGAAAGTGAGGAGTTGAAGAAGACACCTAGGTTGGGAGACTAGAAGGGTGATAGTTCACTTATATGAGAAGTAGGAGGAAGGAAAGGGAGAAAAGATAATGAGTTCATTGTTAGATGTGTTGAGTTTAAGACTTTTATAAGACATCAAGTTTGCGATGTCCAGTAGGCAGTTGGAGATGTGGGACAGGAAATCAACAAGAGGGAGTTGGGCTGGATAAGTAGATATGAGAACAACCCCATGAGGTAAGTAGCATGAGTATTATTTCCATTTTATGGATAAGAGAACCAAGTTCCAAAAGGTTACATGATTACACAACTAATAGTTAACTGAGACAGTATTTGCACCCAGATGTCCTGAGTCCACTCCTGACATCCTGCCATTCATGTAGAAACATGAAAATGCAAAGTTTTTAAAACTAGCATAAACTTAATCTACAAGCACTGGCATTTGGAGGAACAGCCTTCCATTTTGTGTATCGAAAGGAGAGGTAACAAGTAAACCTGTCATTAAAATTGATGTTGAGCATTCATTGTAAGTCAAAGGAAGACTCTTCATTTCATTCCTTTTTCTGACAGCAGGAGGATGCCTTGGCCCAGCAGGCCTTTGAAGAGGCTCGGAGAAGGACACGTGAATTTGAAGATAGAGACAGGTCTCACAGGGAGGAAATGGAGGTGAGAGTTTCACAGCTGCTGGCAGTAACTGGTTAGTACTTTACCCCAAACTCCCAGGGTGTGTTTGTAATATTTGTTTGATAATTCATCAAAGAATTGTTGGGGAATTACGAGGTTTTTTAATTTTTCTCTTAGTTTTATAAAGTTCTTTTACTCTGATTTTGAATTTAATTAAATCCTAAACCTGAATTCATGATATACCTGAAGAAAATATGCAAATTTAAGATTTGAATAAAGTGGAAAATGGCACTTTATTTCATTGCTGTTTCTCAGTGAAAAATCTTTGTTTGCAACATACTGTGTCTTCTCCAAAATTTGTGGTTTTAATGTCCACTTTCCTTCAGTTATTTGAAAAAGTTACCTCTGCTTAAAATATGTTTTTAGATTAGCATAGAACCATTGGGCAACAGTGTTATGTACTCTACTTTATTAATCTTATTTTCTGAAGATGCTTTAAGGGAAAAAAACCCCTGTGGCATAGTAAAAAGAGCAAAGACTTGGAACTTGCAGGGCCTCTACTGTACTGCTTGCTGCCTATGTGACCATGGGCAAGTCATTTTCTGTCTCTTGACCTCACTTTCATCTTTTGTAAATTGAAGGGGTTGAACAAGATGATCTCTCAGGTCTCTGCACCTCTACATCTCTGACTCATTCAGAATCATTTGTGTTATTCTATTTCTTAATTTGTTACAGAAATATTTAGTGCTTAGCTTCTGAGAGAACAGATTTACTGATCACTACTTTGTATTTTGTTTGTCAGATGCATTTGTAACTATTTTTATGCAAATTCTGTGCATGAAAATCTACTTTTACAAGATGTAGAAGAGGTAACTATTTTACAAAAAAAATTCTCAGTTGCCGAAGAGATTGAATTCTTTCTCCTGTTGCATTTAAATTTCATATATATACTACATTTGTTGAATAAATAAGGTATATTTGTGTTTAAAATGTGTTAGATGACTAGCATTTGAAATTAGCCCAAATATATGCCATTTTTATGACTGAATCAAATCTGACAAATCAAAAGGGCATATAATAGTATATGTAATGTTCCCAGGCAATTCACATTTCTACTTCTCTTTGTACCTAAGGACATGATGTAGATAGGAAAAAGAAATGCTTTGTTATGGTTTCATGAGAATTTTCCAGTTTTTGTGATTGGGCTTTTGGCCCCATTTTCTTTAAGTACCTATTTCTATAACAGTGAGCTTTCCTTTGAATTCTGAAAACATTTATTAAGCACCTGCTGAATGCCAGGTACTCTGGTAGGTTCTGGGGATACACAGGCAAAAACAAAACCATCCCTGTCCTAAAAAAGCTCACATTCTACAGGGAGAAGGGAATGCCAGAGTGTTGGAGGAGAGGTAGAGCATTGACAGCTGGGGAGGACCAGAGAAGCCTTTTTACAGAAGTTACATCTGTGCTGATCATTTTGATAGGTGAGAGCCAGATTGTGGAGAGCTTTAAATGAAAGGGACTAGTAGTTTAGTTTTTGGCAGTATAGAGCCACTAAGAATGCTTGAACAGGGAAATGACATGATCTGACCTGTGCTGTATGGAGGACTTATTGAAGAGAAACTGCAAGCTGAGAAACGAGTCCATCATCATGCATTTATTACGTGCTTCTTGTGTGCCAAGAACCATGCTAAGTTCTGGGGATAAAAGCTAAAAGAGTCCCTACTTTCAAAGTACTTCTGTTCCGATAGGGAAACCAGTGTGAATATGTATACACATGATATATTCAAAATAAATGCGAATTATTTATGGGAGAGAGGGTGCTAGCAGCCAGGAAGGATCAGGGCAGCGTTCATGTAAAAGGTGGCATTTGGCTGAGTCTTAAAGGAAACCAGGAAAAAACTCAGAGGCAAAGGTGAGGAAGGAGAACATTCCAGGCTTGGAGAAGATTCCGTGAAAAAGTTCAAAAACCAAAGATGGAGTGGTATTTGTCTAGAACAGTGAGGAAGCCAGGCTGTCTGAATTGCAGGTTGGCAAGGGGAGCAGTGTGTAAAAAGTCTGGAGAGGTAGGAATGGGAAAAGTTGTGAAGAGCTTTAAATGCCACACAGTTGTTTATAAGTGATCCTTGAAGCAATGAGGCCAATAAGGAAGTTGCTACCAATACAATGCTACGTAAATGGTGATGCAGATCTGGACAAGTGTGTGGCCATATGTGAGTGGAAAAGAGAGGATAGTGGAGATAGAATCAGTAAGACTTGGCAACTGATTTAATGGAGGATAAGAGGGAAGGAAAGAGTCAAGAATGAATCCAAGCTTCTGAACTTAGGTACCTGGATGGAACCAATCTTACCTCCTGTGCACCAGGTACTATGCAAGGTGCTCAGCTATAGCTATAAAGAATGAAATAAACCGTTCTCCTGTGAGGAGGTGGCATTCAAGTTGGGGGGGGGGGCACAACAGGTATATATAACTGTATAAGCAGTATAAATATTAAATGAATAAATGCAGATATGTACAGAATAGCTTCAAAGGGAGAGCACTAACAGGTGCATCTTAAAGATAGAAAGGGACTCTGAAGGAGAGGTAAGGAAGGGGTGAATTCTGGGCATAAGGGATGGCCATTGCAAAGGCACTGAATCAAGACATAGCGTGTCCTGTGTTAAGAACAGAGAGGAGTCTACTTGAACTGGATTGCAGAGTGTTCTATCTAGAGGGACTTTTTTATTGGGGAGTAAATTATGAGTTCCATTTTGGATATGTGGGATTTGCAGAAGCCATGAGATATCTAGGGGAGATTACTAGGAGGCAGTTGGTTGATAAAGGACTAGACATTAGGAGAAGGAGTAGTGCTGGATATTTAGATTTAGGAATCATCTGCATAGAGACGATAGTTGAATCCATAGAAGCTGATGAGTTCACCAAAGGAGAAAGCAGATCATTTTAAAAAAAAAAAAAAAGCAGTCCTGGGAGAGAGCGCTGAGGATTTAGGCACACATGAGGAATCAGCAAAGGAGTATTCAGCTAGAAGATCGAGAAGAGAACTGAGTCATAGAAACCAAGGAAAGAAAGTATCAGAATCCCTGAATGGAAAGGAACTTTAACGGCCGTCTAATCCAATCCAGAGGCCTTCTAGTCCAACCGACACTTGAACGGGGATCCCTTCTAAAACATTCTTGACAGATGGTTCTACAACCATTGCTTGAAATTGACATTTTCAATTCAAAATTAAATCAATTAAAATTTCAAGTAAGGGGGAACTCATTACCTCAAGCAGCTTTTGTAATAACATGATTGTTTTTGGATAGCCTGATTGTTAGAAAGTTTTCCATTATGACAAGCCTCCATTGATATCTTTGCAACTTTCATTCATTGCTCTTGTTTCTTCTGTCTTTTGGGATCAAAGGGGAAAAGTTATTGAGCTCCATGTTTGGATTTCAGAAATGAGTTCAGTTCTTGACTCTACTACCAACCACCTGGGTGACCTTGGACATGTCATTTGTCTTTCCTTGGCTTTAGTTTCAAGTATAAAATGAAGGGGTTGGATTAGATGACATCTTAAAGCTCTAAATTTTATAGCTCTAAATCTGTGTATGATCCTAAACTAATTCCTCTTCCTCCCAGCCTTTCAAATATTTGAGGCAGCTATCATATCTACCCCTCAGTCTTTTCCAGGCTGCATATCCCCAGTTTTTTCAGGAGATCCTTAAGTGGCATGAACTCAAGATTCTTTCCATCCTGGTAACCCTTCTCTGAATGCTCTGGTTTATCAGTGTCCTTCCTAAATGTGTCTCCCAGATCAGCAGAGAACACCAAATATGGTTTAATGTGGCAAAATACGGAACCACTATAACTCCTCTATTCCTAGATGTTATGCTTTTCTTGATGAAAAGTAAGATTACATTCACTTTCTTGGCTGCCATATCACACTGTGACTAATTGAACGTGCAGTCCACCAAAATCTCCAGTTCCTTTTCAAGTGAACTGCTAATTTATCTGTACATCTTACACTTACAAAGTTGATTTTTAAAATCCAAATTAGACTTTATTTTCTCCTCTATCCAGAAATTCAGCAGTATATAATCCATGACTTAGAACCAAGGCTCTGGGTTTATAGAGTTAGGTTTAATCTCAGAGAAAGTGTCTCTTAAAAAATCTCCCCTTTGCTCGTGTACCCACCAAAGGTCTTATCTCTGAGAATTTAAATTTATACCACGTGTATATAGGTCCCAACCAAAAAAGTAAAAGCTCAGCAAAAACTCAAGACTAAAAATATATAAGATATCAGACAAACTTTTATGTCACCCAACAAAACACGAATTGCTAATCCCAAAATCCACATAGTAAAAACATCCCTCCTTCCTCTCTAGTGAGTCACATCTTCCTCGGGGACCTGTTCACACATCTAGACTTGCAGTATTGCTGTAGGGTTGATGCTTCGCCACAGGGGAAGAGTACTCGGAGAGGATAGAATCAACTGCTTTCTCTCTAGTGAGCCTAACTTCCCCAGGGACCTATGGTCCTTCAGACTTAACAGTAGTACTTTGGGATTAAGGCCCCCCTCTGAAAGGAGAAAACACTTAGGGTTGTTTCTATCCCTGAGCCTTCTTAGTCCAATAATTTACAGTGCTAATGAAGGGCAAGGTCTGGGTATGCTCTTTCACATAATGACTGTCTCTTAGTCTTCCTTGACTTTATCCAGTAACTGCTATCTGTCATCTCTGTAGCCATGTGGTTTCTCTTAGGGGCATGTGGTTCTTCCTCTCCTAGAGTCCTGTGGTTCCTTGTAGTAGCCCAGCAGACATGTGTGTTTCCCTTCCAGGGAACCAAGAGCCTAAGACCCCATACTCTCTGGTTCTCTCTGCTCCCCCAGTTTTGTGTCTACTCTCTTACAAAGTCCAATTCTTGAGGGCATGTCTCCAGTATATGATGTGGGCATCTTTAGTGTGATTTAGTGGCAAAGAGTACTCAGAAAGATATTCATATGCTATCAATGCCAGAAAAGTATTGAATGTAGTATGAGCGCTGGGAGACATTTTCATGTTGAAACAAAGGCCTTATCTTTAAGCATGGTTCATCATGACCAGGTGCCCCCTGGTCACATTCTGCAGTTGTCAAAAGGTGCAGAAAGGTCAAGGAGAAAAGGCCTTTGAATTTTGGAGCTTGGATGTTTGGTAACCTTGAAGAGTAGTGTAAATAACTTGATGATATGATAATAAATTAGTTTTTTGCTATTTTACTAATTCAATTAAATGGATATTCCCCCCCCCAAAAAAAAAAACCCTTCCATCTCATTCCAATCCTTGTCCTTTTTTGAACACCAGAAGTATAATAAGTAACCTGAGGTTAACTGAATTAAGCATATATGGATAGTTTATTGATCACTTTGTAAAATTATCCATTGTTGACTTAAGGGGAAAAAACCACTACGGAAATGCTCATAGATCAGGGAAATGGCCGAACAAACAATGGTATGTGAACAGGAATACTATTGTGCACCAAGAAACTATAAATGTGATGAATTCATAGAAACCTAGGAAGGTTTTATGAACTGAGAGAGAGTAAAATAAGCAGACTCAGAAGAATGCTATCTATACACAATAACAAGATCAGCAAAAAGAAAATGCCTTTCTTAATGGCCTTATTTCTGCCAAGGGCACCACCGTCTCTCTAGTCACCCAGATTCACAACCTCTAAGAGTTATACTCTTCATTATCCTTCATCCCCTTTGTCTAATCATGTGCTTATTATCAATTTTACTTCCACAACAGCTCAAATTCATTAGTTAAACTCAATAAGCATTTTTTTAAATACCTTCTCTGGGCTGGGCTTTTGTTCATTCTTCATTTTCAAAGAGGACTAATGACATCATAGACTGATATCTTGACTTGCTCATGAATTGAATTTAAGTGAGGCAGAGTTGCATTAAGTCCTTAGCCTCACTGTCTCTCCCAGAGTCATCGAAGACAAGTGGCAGGACAAAAATCAAGAAGACTGGAGATGCAGGGATGCAGTGAATGGCCTTGGTGTTTTCAATGTCTGGCTTAGCTCTAATTGCTCCACAACACCTGATTCAGCTGCCTTCATGGCTGTTGGAACAAATTCAGTCAAGGAAAGTCTTCACAAGGTTGGGGTGGAGACATCCCCCTAATTCACCGATGGGTTTGAGGCCTATCAGTTACCCTCAACCTGACTTAGCCTGTCTGCCAAGACAGTTTTACTGGGGTTTGGCCACTGTGCATGCTACAGCTCCTTGGAGCTCGGCAGCCCTCGTACCACAGGTGCTAGTCCTCCCTGAACACCCTATACATTCCTGGACTAGGCACTAGGGATACAAAAACAAACACAACAGCCCAGCCTTCAGGGATCTTGAATTCTACTGGAATCCATAATGCCATCCCATTCTTTCTAAAAAGCCACCACCCTGGATCTAGCCCTTTTCATCTCTTGCCTGGACTATACAATGCCCTGCCAGTCTTTACCCTCTTAAATCTATCCTCTTATGGAAATACTATATATCTTTACGGATGGTTAACCTTCCAGTACTTGGTTCCCTCGTCACATTTGTGGGTCAGAGAGTCAACAATATTTCTGAAGTTCTTACTATGTGCAAAGTACTATGCTGCTCTCTGGGGATACAATGAAAGACAAAAACAGTTCCCACCCTCAAGTAATGGGGGAGCAACTACGTATATACAACATATAGGCAAAAGTTTGCATGTGTGTGTACACATATATGCACATATATATATACACACACACACACACACACACACACACACACACACACACACACACACACAGAGGGAAAAAAGGAAATTTAGTGGTAGGAGAAATGTCCTCTACCAAGTAAGTTTACCATCAAGTTCCTAACAATGTGCCTAAGACATATGGATGTTAAATGACTTGCCCAGTGTAATAAGTAGTGAGTGTCAGAGGTAGGATTTGAACTCAGATCTTCCTGTCTCCACTGTGCCAAGCTGACTCTATTAGTAATGACAGTGAGTTTTATATTTCATTTTAACATAGAATCATAGATTGAACCCCGGAAGGGGCCTCAGGCCATCTAGTCTCACCCTTTTAATTTGTACATAAAGAAACTGAGGCCCAGAGAAATTGTGACTTGTCATGAGTCATGTCATATGTGGAGTGTAAAACCATTTTGTTAAATATTATATTTGTTATGATTACAGTTATAAAATACTTTAGATGTGTGAGTGCTAGACTTAGAGTTGGAAGAGATCTTAGAAATTCTCTAATCCTTTCTTAATTTTTTGTCACTTTAATTATTTAATATTAAATAGCAGTGAAAACCAATTAAACTTACCACTTTTTCCATACTCAGAATTGGGTAAATGCATTTTAGAGTATAAATGTGAAAGCTTGTCATTCACTTCCTCCAGAACTCCATCAGCCATTGTTTATTCATTCAGGTTCACTTACACTTTCTACAGCCGTAGGTCTTATGGAGCCTGTACTCCTGGGTTTCCATTCTTAGCTTTGCTTTATTCTACCGAGATCTTACCCAGTTTCTTTATATTCTTTCTGTTTGTAAATATTAATTTCAATAGTCTTGTTCCATTATACACATACATGTCTTTCCTTGAACCATTCCCATTCACTGGACTTTAAGGTTCTTCTTCCTGCCCTATTGAGGGGAAGGGCTAGGGGATGGAGTGTTACAAACAATGCTGTTAAAAGTGGATCGAGGGGCAGCTGGGTGGCACAGTGAGTGGTGCACTGGCCTTGGAGTCAGGAGGACCTGAGTTCACATCCGGCCTCAGACACTTGACGCATGTACTAACTGCGTGAGCTTGGGCAAGTCACTTAACCCCAATTACCCTGCCCTCCCCCCCAAAAAAAGTGGATTGAATGGAGTGGTGTTATTTTTGGTAATACTCTTACCCCCTTCACTTTACAGATAAGGAAAGTGAGAACTAGACAGGCTATTTCCGAGGCTGAACTGAATCCCTGCTGACTCTGGAGTGTACGATGGAAAGTTGGGGAAGGGTGTGGGGTTGTATGTATGTTTTTGCTTAGGTAAATTTTTAATGTCAGCTTGTTTTCATACCATTTTGTCAGAATACTGATTCTGAGTGTATTACTACACTTTTACCCTATGGTTGTTTCCCAGGAGGAAGCAAAATTAAAACGTGGTACAAGTTTTTTCCTTTTAATTTGAGAATTCTGGTTAAGATTTGCCTTCCAGGGGCAGGCACATAATACTGAAAGGATCGTTAGAGATTGTCTACTCTTATCTCCTTGTTTTATAGATGAAGTTAGGGTCCAGAGGACAATGATTTTCCAGAGTCCCACAGCAGCCTAGTGCCTGAGCTAGAACCTAGAGCCTCCTGACTGTAGGCACACTCTGCTTCCAAGGATGATTTGTGACCACACTACCCACAGAGATGCACTGACAAATAATAACTGCCTAGAAACCCTGTGAGAGAAGCTGGGATTATTTTGCCTGTAAAAGAGAAGGCTGAAGAGGTCTAATAAGGTCTAAGTGGGTGGTCCCTGTCGCCTGGTTAGAGGGAGGGGCAAAGTAGCAATACAAATGGCCATAGTCCTACTCAGAGTCTGGGCTGCCCTCTGAGAAGAGTCACTTAGATACTGGAGAAAGAAGGTTTGAGCTTATCAAATTAATGAGTTTGGGCAAGCATCAAGGCAAATGGGCTGAGGGCTGGCCTCAGAGTCAGGAAGTTAGAGTGAATGCCACCAAAGACACTGACTGTGTAAGTCACTTCACCTCATATGCAGGATAGGGATGATAACAATAGCCTAGGCTGCTGGATTGTTGCAAGGATCAAATGAGATCATGTATGTCAAAAACCTTAAAGCATCTGTGTCAGCTGTTAGTCCTGCCTGACTGCGCTTTTACTGATCCCAGACCATTTATAATTCATATACTTAAGTTTCTCCTTTTGCAAAATATGGAAAACATTCAATTCCTTCGCTGTAAGTATCAGATAGGCCAGATCTATGCTGCTTTTCTGACGAATTTCTGTAGTAAATTTTCTTTACTTCTCAGAATTATCGTGAACTTATCCTATTGGAAAACAATGACTTGACTTGGCAAATGAGGGATACTTTCTGCAGTAGAAGGAATAAACATGATTTACTCTGGGAACCTTGGCTAAATTACTGTTAAATCATTGGCATGCGGGAAAATGATTTGCAGAGCAGTGGAATAAAAAGTCCCAGAGTTCTATTTCTGTGTACTCCTGCATTTCCACCCATACTTGGCTCCAAGTGCCCAGTAGTCTTCCAAAAGAATTAACTCCTCTGTGATAATCTTAGTTGTGGAGAGAAGAATAAAAGCTTTCCTGCTTCTAGCCCCAATTGAAACAATAGAAGCGTAAGTTGCTCTCTCCTAACAAGTTTGAAATTTTCATTTTGGTTTGTTTTTCAGGATGCAATAAAGAACTACTTCATTTTTCTGGATCTGTCTATAGTCACTTTGACCTGACTAACTTGTATAAAGAATATTTTCTCATACCCTGGAAGACATAATGACTTAAAATGTGAAAAAAAATTAATTCTGGTCAGTGAAAATCTTAGCTATTAAATTTTCCTAATTTGTATTGTTACTAAAAATAATAGCATCATAAGGTTCAGTATTTAGGAAGTGTAGTTTGGCACTTAAAACAAATTTAATTCATACAATTCAGAATTTTTTGAGAGCTATTTTCCATCCCCTATGGGTCAGGTTATAAGAATTTAAACTATGTCAGTGTATCAGTGTCATTTTGGTGAATACTTAGAGCTGAATGTTACATCCTAGGAGATGGAGAATTTAAAATTTCAAAGTTTCATGGAGACTTGTCCTTTTTTAATATAAAATAATTAGTGATGTTGGACTTGTAGATTTTGAAATAGGCCTTTTTAGTATTAAAGGTAATTCATGGCTTAAGATATCTGTTTAAAATTAGAAAGAATTTAAGACCCTGGTAATTGAAATGACTTTAATGGAGACCAGATTGTGTAGTTCAATAGGGGAAAAAAATCCTTGCAATATTCCACCACCCAGCTTCTGTCCCAGGAACAGGCGCCAGCTTTAGTCTTTGGAAACATTCATCCACTGTTGGGCAGCATATGAAAATAATCACATGTAGTTGGGTCTGTCTTTAAACATTTCTTTCCCCAGCAGAGTCTCATGCTTATCCTTCAGTTCTCTATGTAGATACCTTCTCCACCATAACAAATAGTTGTAAAGTATTGCCAAAGAATGATTCCTAGTTCAATATTTCAAGTAGACTGCTCTGACCTATGGGGCCAGAAGATGGGAAAATGAAGAAAGTACCAGAAATGATGGGCAGTTGATTATGTTTAAAGAAGGATGGTTTGAACAACCAAAAATAAAATTATTTCAGTAGGTGTTTTTAAAGAGATTGTAAGTATTTTATATATGTTTGTATATTTAAATTGGTTTCTACACCAATCAACAGTTTAAATAAATTGATTCTGCTGTGAAAGAACGTTTGTGATGATATAAGATCTACCTCATCATTCAGGGACTGCTTCTAGGCAGCAGTCAACTTTTCTGTGCTTTGTAGTCTATAGCTAGTCAAGTATTTTAACTTAATTTTCTGTATAAGATTTGGTGGAAAAATTACCCAAATTTTCAAATATGAGGTGCTTACAAATATGTACCAGAATTGGCAAAACTGAGCCAATGTGTGTCCTGATGTGTGCTTATGTAAAAATGATATCAGAGTCCCTAAAACCACTTTAGTCTAGCAGGACTGGTGCCAGTGATATCAATTATTATTACTAGAAAAGGTAACCCAAAGTTTACCACGGGAATTTAAAACTTTTCAGACTTCTTATTTATATTTCCCAAAAGCTGGATCCAGAACATTGAAGTTCTGGAAAGAAGAATCTCTAAGGACTTAGTAGAGATTGTGTTCTGATTATAGAAATGGTATTTTAATTCATCTAACATACCTAAATGTGAGATAATCTACATTTAGAGAGCAAGGGCACTCAGAAAAACGTTAAACAATACCTAAGGTTGAATGCCCTCAAAATGTTTAATTTTCTTATCCATAAATTCAATATAATAAAAATTACAAAATATTTTGTATTTTGGGGGCAGACTTTTTTTCAAAGTGCATACATAAGATTGATTTATTTCATTTCATCTGTGATCATATCAGGGTAAATAATCCCATCATCAATGCTTTTCAAAATCCATTCACAACATCTCATCTGTGAGATTTTTGCTTGTGTCTTTCTGAGTTCCTTCCATTGTTAATGAAAAACATTTTTAGGTCATTGATCCTCAAAGTGGGAGCCAAGCACCCCCAAGGAAACTTGGAATAACCCCAGGAATACAAAACTAGCCAGTTAAAGGGTGGGAAGAAGGGTCATATCCCACCCTCCCTGTGTTAGCCAGCCATGGAACTTATCTCCCTCAGATCTCATCACTCTCTTCTTACCCAACAGTTCTACCCTCTCCAATCCAACTGTGCAAGTTCCCAGCAACTTCTCTTCTGAACCAGGCTTCATCTTTTTGGGGGTTGTTATAACCTAACACATCCTGCCTCACCCAGCTTATCCCTGTTCTGCCCCCAGATCATCTCATGGTTGCATGCCCCTTGGCTGTTTGGGGATCCTAGGCTATAACCAAGGAGTCGAAGCCCGGCACTTCTTTTCGTTTTCTAAGGAACAGTGAGTCACACAGAATGAATGGGCATAGATAAGTTGTAATCTAAATACCAGTTGTCCTTATCTTTCCCCAAAACCTACCCCTCTTCCAAACTTCCCTGTTTCTCTATAAGGGACACTATCATCCTCTTAGCCACCCAGGTTCACAGCTTGGCGTCACACTCTCTCTCACCCCACATCCGTATCCAATCAGTTGTAAAATCTCGTATCCACCTCCACGGTCTTTAGCATTTCTTTCCCTTTCTTTGTACCTAGACATCCTCCACCCTTAGCACCTCTCATCTTAACTACAGTAGCCTCCTAATTGGTCTCCCTGCCTCGTGTCCCCTCCTCTGTAATCCATTCTCCACACAGATACTAAGGTGATTTTCTTAAAAGACAAGTCATCTTTCCTACTTAGTAAACTCTAGGGACCCTGTTACTTGTAGGATCAGATTAAAACTCTCACCAACCTTTGCCTAACCTAGTTTTCTAGCCCTTATACATGCATTGGCTGCCCTCTTTGCCAGAAGTTCACTCCTTCCTCACTCCTGCCTCTTTGCATCTTTTTTTTCTTCAAGAGTTAGCTAAAGCGTCACCTTCTACATGAAGCCTTTACTGATTCCCCTAGCACCTAATGTCTTCCACCCTAAAATACCTTGTGTTTGTTTTGTATATAGTCCATATAGACTATTTAAATACACATTGCTTCCTTTAACAATGCCAATGAGTCAGTCAATGAATATTTATTTTTTGACATCCATATGGAAAACTTCTCTATTTGAAACACACTACCAACATTGTAATGTCAAGAACAATTGATTTCTTCGATTAAAGTTGTTTGGAGGTTTTTTTATATTTTTTTTTTTGGTTAACAAACATTAATTTTCTCTCCCTCCCACTGCCCCCCCCAAAATCCCTCATAACAAGTAATACATAGTCAAGCAAAACAAATTCTCATATTAGCCATGTCAGAAAATGTGTACCTCATTGTGCATATTTAGTCAATCAATTCCCAGTCAGGAAGTAGGGGTATCATCCAACAAGTACTGATGAATTGCCTCCGAGGTACTAGTCAGTGGGGTTACAAGGAGAAAAAAATGAAGCAGTCCCTACTCACAAAGGAACCTGTTTGCATTCTTATCTTTATATTCCCAGTTTCTGGTTCAGGGCCTAAATTATAGTAGCTATTTAATAAATGAAGTGAGTGACTATTCATTGAAAATCACAGATCCATTTTTTGTATTTGAGTATTGAGATTCACCTGCTTGGTTTCAGCCTGTACAAACTTAGCTGAATCCCTCAATTCATGGAACAAGCTAGTTTAAAAAAAAAGTGTTTGAAAAAAAGCTATAAGAAAAGATATGTAAAACACTGAAAAACATTTGCAGAGTTCTAAACTGAAGTATGTATTGGAATGAAGGCAAATATTTTACCACAGAGCATTTATTTGGCAAGTACTGCCAAAACAAATTTTTTTAAAATCTCAGAAAACTTTTATCCCCAAAAGATTACGTATGCCAACATCATCTCTGCATTGAGGTTTGCTGGCTATGTCGTAGCAAAAGTTGTAGAATTTAAAGATGTTATGCATTTTTCTTTTTTTAAAACTGTCAAATTAAGGGACATTTTTATAACAAGTGACTATTAGTAATATACTACCTAGCAGATTTTTATTTAATATGAATGCTTCTCTGTCATTTCAGGATAACATTTTAAAAAGCATTTATTGATCTTTGTTTTTAGATCCCCTTCATTTCCCAACATATACATCTTCCTCCTCCATCCAGAGAGCCTTTTCCTATAACAAAGAAGAAAAGGTGTGGAAGAAGTAGTTAAGGAATACTATGCTGTGTTTCATATCCATAGTCACCCACATTTGCAAAGAAGTGGGGGGAAAGCCTTCTCTTCTCTTCTTCCGGGCCAAAGTTGGTCACTATAATTATTACATAGCAATAAAGCAATCCTTTTACACTCCCTAACAGACTCAACATCCCACTCAGCACAGCAGCTTTATCAAACTTTTTCATCTCTCCTCAAATCTCTCATATTTTACCTTCCTCCCATCCTCTCAGCCAAGAACCTTGCTTCATGTTGCACTGAAAAAAAATGAGACCATTGCCAAGAGCTCCCTCTTGTCTTCTCTTCCTCGTCTCACTTCATACAGATACCTTCTGCCACTTTGTCCTCCTTCACCCCTGTCTCATTGGAAAAGGTGGCCCTTCTCCTTACCAAGGCAAACCTTTCTGTACATCAGTGTTTCTGTTCCATCCATTTTTTTTTCTAGCAGATCATCTCCTCTATCATCCCCTCTCTCACTTAGCTTCAGTTTTTCCCTGTCTACTATGTGCTTCCCATCTGGCTACATGCATATCTCCCTCATCCTCAGAAAACCTTGCCTTGATCCATCCATCTCTACTAGCTATTGCCCCATATCTCTTCTCCCTTATGTGCAGGCCATCTACAATCGATTCTTCCACTTTATTCTTAACTCTCTGCAGTCTGGCATGGGAGACAGCCAGTGAAAATGCCCAGAGTTAGGAAATGGATTATCTTGTTCAAGGAATGGCAAAAGGCCAATGTAACTAGATCAAAGAGTATGTGTAAGGTATAAGAAGACTAAAAAGTAGGGGGTAGAGGGACTTTGTATGGCAGACAGTATATTTTATATTGCATCCTGGAGGTAATAGGGAGCCATTAGAATCCCACCTTCAATCAGAGGGACTCCACATACCACACCACCACTCCCTCGCTCCCCCTTGATTGTCTCCAGTTTATCTTATATAAGTCTTTTTTATAGATAGAAAGTTTGTTTATGTATTATCTCCCCCATTGGACTATGGGCTCCTTGAGAACAGAGACTTTTTGTCTTTGTATCTCCAGTGCTTATCACAGTGCCTGGTACATAATGGGCTCTTAAATGGTTATTGACTGACAGCATTCAGTTTTGATTCTAATATTGTTTTTTATGTTTTTATTTTTATAATTGTGTTTTATTTTCCCAATTCTGCTTTATTTTACTTATACATAAATCATATAAATCTTCCCATGCCTCCTTGTATTCTTTATCTTCATTCTTTCTTATGATGAGAGAGAATGAATATTTGTTAACACTTACTATGTGCCAAGTACTGTGCTAAGCACTGGAGATACAAGAAAACAAGATGGTCCATTCTGTCGAGGAGCTTACATTCTAATGGGGAAAGATAACGCATACAAAGGAGATGAGGAAAGGCTTGGGAGCACCACTTATGTGGAGCAAGTAGGTGTGGCAGTGGACCAAACAGGAGACTGAGCTGGGACAGAAGTGAAGCAGCATGGCAGAGATTTCTGATGATATGACAGTACTTGGCAAAGACTTATCAGTCATTGAGTTGACTCTTCAAGGTAGAATCACCCTCATGGGGGTAAGACATGGTGTAATGGAGTAATATTCCTTCATATTCGTGACCTTCCATCTGTCCAGCCATTCACCAACTGGATAATCATTTTCTTTGTATCATTCTGGAGTTTCTGCCAAAAGTGCTACTGTAAATATTTTAGTGTTTCTTTGACCTCCTTTGGGTAGATGCCTAGTGCTGAGATCTCTGCATCAAAGGGTTTGAACACTTGTTGTTCAGTTGTGTCCAGTTCTTCATGACCCTATGGACCGTAGCTGTCCGTGAGGTTTTCTTGGCAAAGATACTGGCATGGTTTGTCATTTCCATATGCAGTGGATCCAATAGATCCTTTTTTCAGACAATCGGACGTTAAGGATCTGGATCACGCAGCTAGGAAGTTTTGGAGGCTGGATTTGAACTCTGGTCTTCCTGATTCCAGGCCCAGTACCGTAGCCACTGAGCCACCAGCTGCCTCGTGAACATTTTAGTTATTGTCTTAGCATAATTCCAGATTGCTTTCCACAGTGGTTAGACTGTTTCACAACTCTACCAACAGTGTATTTAGTGTGTCTATCTTCCCCTACGCTCAACCTTCACTAGTCCCATATTTTATCTTTTTTGCAAATTTTCTGAGTGTAAAGTAGAACCTCAGTGTCGTTTTGATTTGCATTTTGCTTATTAAGAATTTGGAGCTTTTTTGAGAACTATTCATATCCATTAGGGAATGACTAAACATTTTTATCACTTCCTTATAGATCTTGGATATCAGACAAAGGTAACATTTTTTAAACAAAAAATGAAAAACTAACTGCTTTTCAAAAGGAAATTTTTATTATGATGAGAGCATTTTCAAAACAGGTACTTGGAAGTGTTTCTATAACTAATGAGATTTGTTGCCTGAAATGATATAAGCATGTCTCCTAAAAGAACTCTCATGTCTGTACAACTTAACCTCAAAAACAATCCTCTAACCTATTTAAAGAACTTCCAAATGAAGAGTGTCTGTGCCTATACTTCTTTTTTTAAAATATATCTGAAAATTCAACACCTTCAGATTTTGTTGTTGTGCTATTTCAGTCATGTCCAACTCTTTATGACCCCATTTTGGGGTTTTCTTGGCAAAGGTACTGGGGTGGTTTGCCGTTTCCTTCTCCAGCTCATTTTATAGATGAGGAAACTGAGGCAGACAGGGTGAAGTGACATATTCACAACAGTTGCTATTGTTATGAGTGTGCTGGCATGGTTCTGAATCGCAAAATATAACAGACTCTCCATGTAGAAAACAGAAGCAAAACATTTATTCAGACACCAGAAAGCCAAATCCCCAACACTAGTAAACCAAGAGCAGCTCCATTCCAAAGTCATCCCCCTCCCCCTACTGGGGCCTTCCCACAAACACTCACAGCAAGCTGCCTGCCTCCTCTCTGTCCCTCAGCTCTAACTGCTCTGAGTGTTTCCTGCTCCACTCTTCCTATTAATGGATGGGAAGATCTTCAAATTTACATTACTATTACAGTGACTTGCCCAGGGTCACACAGGAAGTGTCTGAGGCAGGATTGAACTCATGAAGATGAGTCTTCCTGATTCCAAACCCAGTGCTCTATCCACTGCACCAAACTGCGCTAACCTTCAGATTAGTTTGTAAGAATAATTGGCTTATATTATTAGGGAATATAGAAATTTACTAGGTAGATTTTTACAAAAACCTTTGCATAATTGATGGGTGGTATAACAAGAATCATAATTGAACAAGTGTAGCCAACAATCTACTTCTTTACTTTGGAGCTATGTATGTTTGTGAATGAAGTGTCTTTGTCAACTATGACAGCCACTAAAGCCAAATATTGAATGAACTTAGAACCATATAGGTGTATATAATTACAAATACACATGTGTTGGAGGTTTGTGCTTGAAATTTTTTTTTACTAATGGGGGTGAATAATCAAAATAATTTAGTGTTTTGGATTGCTGAAGGCAAGTATATAACAGCTAGTAACCTGTCATAAAGCAGTCACTCATAAAATGTAAATATTAGGAAGGACTTTAGCAGTGATCTGGTCCATTGTATTTTCATTTTACAAATGAAAGTCACAGGAAAGTGACTTGTCCAAAGTCATTTAATAAACATTTAACCACCTATTATGTGCTAAGCACTCAGGGTACAAATGTGAAAAAGGAAGATAGTCCCTACCCTCAAGGAGCTTACAGTCTTACAAAACGAAGCTGAAAAGGAAGATAGGGGCTAGGAACTAGGGAAGAAGGCAGGGCATGGTGGAGGCCAGTCCAAGGAGTACAAACTGATAGGAAACGAAGAGATGGCTGACTTGGGAGTCCTCTTTATATGGAGACTTTGGGAGGAGTTGCCTTCTAGCCCTTCATTCAGAGGGCACTCAGCATGCTCATGAGGTACCAAAGGTACCATGAGGTACCAAAACTGAGCCCTAAATGTGATCACACAGCAAGTAACAGCAATGTGACCAAAAAAGTCATGGAGAAATAATTTTGTGGTTATGCTAGTTAATCTTGCACATATGCCCCTAACCTGGATAGAATTCTCTGAAAGCCATTTCACAGACTCATAATCATTGGTGCTTATTTATGGACTAAAATCATCCGTCATTTTTTTTTTCAGAGGGAGTATCCAGCAGACCTGTGAATTCAGCTGTGTAAGGAACTCCCAGGTTGGAAACTTCCTCCACCAATGCAGATTGTCATCTGTAGCTTGTACTTTTAGACTCATGACTACTTTTTGTCTGTTAACTTCACTTATCAAATGATAAGGTTAACCTCCAAAACTTCCCTCCCAGTTCTAAATCGGCGATTGTATGAGACATTCCATTATTCTAACATAAATGATGAGGATGATGATAACTAACATATACGTGTGTGTGTGTGTGTGTGTGTGTGTGTGTGTGTGTGTGTGTGTGTGATATCTTTAACAGTGATCTGGTAGCACTGAAAAATTAAAATGATTTGAACTCAGGTCTTATTCCAAGTCTAGCCCTCCTCTAGTACCACCCTTTCTCTCACCTCATCATCATAATAGTTCTCATTCATACGATGCCTTTAAGTTAGAAAAGCACTTCTTCTAGGTGGGAGGGAAGGGTTCTTTGAGGAGTCTGTAATCTCCTTGTTAGGTTTATAACCCTCCAGGTGCAGGTCACAGCTCATTCAGCACCCTATCCTGTGCAGTTCTTGTGCATGTCCTTCTGTAAATACTCAAGTGTCTACTACTAGAAACCTTCCTCTGACTCTTGTAATATTTCTGGGATACCATTACAACACTTGGGCTGTCTATTATCCCTCACTCTGAATACATCAGCAGCTCACCTCTTATTCATGTTATAATGACTATTATCTAGAAAAAGTGGTTTTTTTCAGGTTTGTTACCCCCAAAATTTATACTATTATATGAACCTTTTATTCCCACAAAGTTACATATTTTTCCAATTATTTGGGAGGGGACACTTGAAATAAATTTGCTTGGTACATAGACAGAACATTGAACTGGGAGTCAATAGATTTGGATTCATAGCCTCACTCTTAACATTTACTAACTGTGTGGCCTTGGACAAATCACTTAATCTCTATAAACCTATTTGTTGTCCATCTTCAGAATAAAGATGATGCATAATTTATCTACCTCATGGGATTGTTGTGAAGAAAATATTTTATAAACCTTAAAATGCTAGAGAAATATTAGTTAAGCTCAACCTCCCATTTTACTAAGGAAGATTTAATATTAAGGAAATGGTGTTATCCTTGTGGGAAGATTTACGTGCCTTTTTGGTGATCCCTTTAGTACCATACCAGCCTACTTGGTAGCCTACTTGTATATCCACTTTGTATCTGTGCATCTGGCTGTGACTTGATTGGCACCTGGACCATTCATTTTAAGATAGCATTTAATTTTATTTCCTAAACCACCTCCTACAGGGTCCTAAAGGTGATTAATTCCATTTTTACCTATAAAACTATTTTTTCCTGTAAGAACATGCTAGAAAGCAGAAGTGGTCTTTACATTGGAGAAAGAATACCAGGAAAAAGTGCTTACTCTGCTGAGTCCTCTGTGTGAGCACAGCTCAGCAGTATACGTGGAGACTATTTTTGTAATAGAAACAGGCACAAGTCTGTGTGTGGTTTTTGTGTTTGTTTTTTGTGTATTCCTGGAGCCATAGATTCTGTGTTCCAAGAAAAATCTCTTATTCTCTATTTATTTTAACCCCCTACAGAGTTCAGTTTTTTTAATTGCCAAACTATGCTAGAGGAAATGTTATGAAGTCGACCATCTAAAAGTTCTTGTCTGCAGTGGGCCTCTCCTAGTGGTTAGACTGGGGAGAAGAGGGAGGAAGTCATACAGAGAGCTAATATGATGTAATGAGTACAGACTGCTGTAAAGTAATATTGGCTAGGAGGAAGAAATCGTGCCTGACTTGTATTCTTTCCCTTCTTGGATTTCTGATAAACAGAGGGTGTTGTTAGCATATCCTTTCTTCTCTATCATCCTATCTCAGTGGATAGATTTTGCTCTATGTATGCATTCATTTTCTTTTTAATTAATTAGAGTAGGAATTTTATCTCCCTAATGGAAGTCAGATTGTTTATATTAGAAATTCACAGTAGGAAGAATGCTGGATATGGATTCAGAAGATGTGTTTGAATTTCAGATCTACTGTTTACTTTGTGTGTGACCTTGGGCAAGTCTCTAGGCTGCATTGCTTTCTCCATAAGGTGAGGGAATTGGACTGAATGATCTCTTAAAGTTTCTTCCAGCTCTAAATTCTAAGATCCTTTGGGGGAAAAAAAGTTCATATATAAATAGCTGAAACAAAATGGCCTACAGTTTTCGGTTATCTCCAGGTAACTAATTAAGAGAGTTTGATGATGATATTATTTGGTTTAATAAGCATGTTGATGGCTAGTGGCTGCTGGTCAGGCAAGTACCAGCTGGTAAAGATTTTTCTTATCTACCTTCTTCTGTAGCCTAGCTTTATCACCATAATAAAAAATGATTACACATATTTTCGTGGTGCTGAGTGAATTACTAAGCATTTTCCCAGTGGCTGTATGTAAATAGTATTATCCATATTTTACGGATAAGGAACCGAAGCAGAAAGAAGTTAAATATTGCCCCCAGGGTCATATGGTTATCAGAGGCAGCATTTGAACTTAGCTTTCTGTTGAGGGCAGCATTCATCTAGTTACTCAAGCTCAAAACTGAGAAGTTATTCTTGACTCTTCACTCTCATTCACCATCTGTAGCCCAATCCAGTCTCCATAACATGATCAGCGTCTCTCTCTTCCACTCATGTGACTACCATCTCAATTCAAACCCTCATCACCTCTTTCCTGGACCATTGCCATAGCACCTCATTTGATGTTTCTGCATCTGGCCCTCCATCCTTCAATCCATTCTTTACAGTGTTGCCAAATTAATATCCCTAAAGCCCAGGACTGACCATGTCATTCCCACTAAGGAACCTTCCATTGCTCTGTATTGCCTTTAAGCAGAGATTCTTAACCAGTTTTGTGGCCTGGACCTGTTATCAGAATGTTGTTAAAATGCATAGTATAGGGAAAGTGGAGGAAGTGAGGGAACATTTATTTAGCACCTACTGTGTTCCAGGTACTGCTTTCACAAATATTATCTCATTTGATCCTCACAACAACCCTGCAGGGTACCATTTTACAGATGAAGAAAGTGAGGAACAATAAAGTGACTTGCCCAGGGTCACACAGCTAGCAAATGTCTGAGGCTACATTTGAATTTAAGTCTTCCTGACCCAGGCCCAGTGCTCTATCTGCTGTGCCACCAGCTGCCTCTAATACATAGGATTACAAAGGAAACCAGTTATTTTGAAGTACAGTTATCAAAATATTTTTTAAACAAGTTCATGGACCCTAGGTTAAGAGTCTCTGCTCTAAGATAAAATGCAAACTCCCTTATCTGGCATTTTATGTCCATTATGTCTGGCCCCAGCCTGTCTTTCCAGACTTATTACACATTATGCATCCATCATATAATGTGTAATGTTCTAAATTCCAGCCAAACTTTCCTGTTTGGTACTTCTAACCCATGACATTCCACCTCGAACCTCTCCATCTTTGTCCAGGCTACCCCTCATGTGTGGAGTATTCTTCCCTCTTCACCTCTGCCTCTTGAGATCCTCAGCTCCTTTCAGAGCTCCTCTCAAGTTCTACCTTCTATTAGGACACTTTCCTGACTCCTGGGCCCCAATTGTTTGCCTCCCCCCCCCCCCAACAAAGTTACTTGGTATTTGTTTTGTATTTACTTATCTGCATCATGTTTCCCCCAGAAAACTGTAAGTTCCTAGAAGGCAGAGGTCGTTGGCTTTTGTCTTTGTATGCACAGTGCCTGACATATAATAGGCTCTTTTAAAAAATAAATGAATGCATGTTGACTTGAATTATAATTGGAAATACCTGTACAGCCAGTGTAGAAGCTTGCATATATTTTAAAAATATTTAGTGCTTTAAATTAACCTTTTATTCCAGTCTGTTGACTTTGATTTTACCTTTTAATGATTATTTTAGGAAAGTGATCTGAGATCACCATTCATTTTTCTAACAGTAATTCTAAAAAATCACTGCCTCTGTTTCTTTAGCCTCTAGCAGTCATCACAATTAGAAGTTATTGATTAAGCTTAGAAGTAATGTGAAGTATGACCTAGTGGCAGTTGTGGTGTTGTAAATAGAATCCCAGACCCAGAGTCAGGAGATCCAGGTTCAGATTTCACCACAGACCCATAGGCTTGACCCCTCAGCATTAGTTTCTTATTGGTAAGATATTAATAAAACTGCTATTGTCTACCTCACAGATTGTTTTGAAGAAAGAGCTTTGTAGACTCTAAAGTGCTTCGTAATCAGTGTAAGTTGTTATCAGAAGTTTATCTTTTCCAGAGATCTGGGTTCTAGCTAGCATTATAAGCTTGAGTAGTTAGGTTGGATTAGATAATCCCTAGGGTCCTTTCTGGTACTAAAATTCTATACTTCTTTAACAGCAGTTTTCCTTCATTTTGGTCTAGTCTCATATTTCCTTTAGAAAACGAAAGGCTTTTAAAAAATGTTCAGTAGTTTAACTTGATAAAAACAGAGACTAGCCTGATAATTTTCATTGATTCAGAGGCCTTTGTCCTTAGTTACTTCCTCCACTCAGCCTTAGCCATTAGGAAAATAGCCTCAGAGAATGGTACAATTTAGATTCACCTAGTCTTTGGTCATCCAAATCTTACCTTTTTTAGGTTGACAGAAGTAGAAACCATTTACAATTTCTAAATCAACCAGGGATATTACAGCGTTCCTCTTCTGTACCACCTTACTGCTCAAAAGGAGCAATCAGCATTGCTAGGTTACTACATTGAGATGTCTGCATAAACTATTAAAGCCGTATCTCAGGCTTATTCACATCTGTTTTATGTTAAAAGTTGTGTGAAATAATTATTAGTAAAAGGTTGGAATCAGAAGGGTTAGGAATAATGGAGTCGTCATTGTGGGCTGAAGAGGTAGTAGCAAAAGATTTTCTAATTAATCCTCTCTCCTACCCTCCTAACAGGCAGGCCAGATACAACACAAACATAGGAATGTCATACTTTTAGGATACTTCTAGTGTCATGAAATTTAGAAGCTGGAAGGGTACCTTAAAGACCATCAAATTCAACTGCCCATGCACCTGGGAAGTACTTCTGCGATGTCCCTGTCAGGTTTTCTCATTTAGCCTCTCTGATTGAATACTTTCTTTTAAAACAAAAAAAGAAATTTAGTATATTAAGACACAGCCCATTTCAATGTAGGACAATTACTTGTTAGGACATTACAGTGAGCAAAAAATCTGCCTCCTTGTAATTCCTACCCCTTTGACCTAATTCTGCCCTTTGCATAACAGAGGACAAGTTTTGCTCCCTCTTCATATGACATCCCTTCAAATATTTAAACACAGAGAGCTATCGTGTCTCATCTAAAATGTATTTTCGCTTGACTATCTTCCATTTTTTGAAACATTGCTCAAGTGACATGGTTTCTAGGCCCCTTCCCCTCCAAGTCACCATCCCTTAAATGCTCTGCAGTTTGTCAGTTTTGTCCATTAGGTGCCTTATACCTTTTGCAAACTGACATGGAGTCTCTGCTTTCTTTCTTTCATCTTATGTTGCCCTCAGGCATTGCCTTTCAGCTGCTGTTGCCTCCCCTTCTTATCTTTACTTCTCAGTTTCATCGCCTCAATGTAAAAAGAAGCTTAAAAGTATTTTTAATGGCAAAAAAAACCCAGCAAAATAATCCTTTCCATGCTGCACAGCCCAGCCTGCCATGCAGTTAGCAATACCGAAACAGAAACATGCATTCTTGTACAAGTCAAAAAAGAACAGTCACAAGCTTGCCATTTAAAACATTATTCTCTTTCCAGGACAAAAGCCTGAAATCTTACTGTCTCACAAAGTATTACTAGTGGGCTGGCAGTGATGTTATAAATATATAATTAGTATTGATTCCTTTCAGTCAAGATTTCTTCAGTGCTCAGCCCCTTTCTAACCTTCATTGACTGAAACGAAATGCTTATATTAGTGTTCCCTGATTGTACAAAATTGATCTGTCTTATACAACATTCAGCATTGATTCTGTACAGAACATAAATTGTTTTTCTGATGTATATGCATTCCATAGCATTTTTAGAACTATGACTGCAGTATAGCTTTCATTTGGCCTGTTAATTGTAATATTTGGGTAGTTTCATGAATATACAGTCTCCTAATATTAAAATTGCTTAAATCCGAGAATTCTAACAGAGTTTGCAAAGATGGAAGCTGATGCTGAATTTTACTTAGACTTAGAAAACTTCATATGGCAGAAATTTAAACAGTGAGATAAATAGAGCTTCTGATGGTATATGAAAGACAAGTATGACTTCTTTGCAAAGTTTGTTTTGGAAAGCAAAACTTTCAGTTATTTGGATCTCATTTAAATAACAAAAATAGAAATAACCATGTGATTTGAGTAATTTTAATCTCCTAAAATTAATGAACGATATTGATAAACAGTAGGTGTGCCTTAAGCACTTATGGAGCAAATAGAAGTAGACTATTGCTATTAAAACATTAAATTTGACCAAAAAACTTACCATATTAACTACAGTTCAGACTAAAAGGCAATGAAATATAAATCACAGAATAAAAATAGTTTCATCACTATTTTTGATTAAACATTGGGGTTCTACCTAGGTCTAGTCTCTCTCCTTAGAGCTCCAGTCTTGATCACCAGTCGCAGGTTTTGAACTGGACACACCATAGGAATCTCAAATTCAATATGCCCGAAACAGAACCCAGACCTCCATATTACTCTCGGGGGCACCATTATTATTCCAGTCTCCCAGGTCCACAACCTCAGTGACATCCTCAGCTCCTCATTCATTTTTATTCCATTCTTTCTTCATATCTCTCACAACAGCTACTTTATCTCATTTTGATCTCACTTCCCAGCAATCTACATACATACTCTCTCTGCCCCTTCAAGCCATCTTAAATACTACTGACTAATCTTCCTCAGGGATATAGATCCTAATCCTATTACTCCTCTCATTAGAAATCTTCATTGGCCTCCTCTTGCCGCCTTAGGCAGTTAGATGGTGTAGTGGATAGATCGTTGGGCCCAGAGTCGAGAAGACCTGAGTTTTAATCCAGCTTCAGATACTTACTAGGTGGGTGACCCTAGGCAAGTCAGCTAACCTCTGTTTTTCTCAGTTTCTTCAACTTAAAATGGGAATAATATTAATACCTCCTTCACTAGGTTGATATGAGCATCAAATAATGGGTTAGGGTTTTTTTAAGCTCTTAGCACAGAATGTGTCACATAGTAGGGACTGTATAAATGCTTATTTCCTTCCTCTTCTCTTTCCCTTTTCCACCATACTCTTCCAGCCCCATCTCATACTTCCCTTTGCATTTGAGCCAAATTGGACTATCTCTCAAACATAACTATACTTTCCTACCTCCATGAAGTCCAGCTCTGATGAAGCCTTTTTCTTAAAGCCACCCTGCACTCCAGTTGGTGACCTTCTCATCCTTTGTCCTCACAAAACTACTTTATTCTGTACTTCTCTAATACATCTGTGATGTATTATAGCTATCCATGTATGTGCTGTTTTTGCAAACTTTATCATACCTAGAATAGTAATCTAATCAGGCAGTGAGTATCAGTGAGTATTGAGCTCTATGGTTTTCAGGCATGTGCTATAAGACAAATTAAAAAGTCCTTGTCTGAAATTACAAAATCTTGTCAATTTTACCTCTCTGACCTCATATAAACCATCCCCTTTTCTCTCCTCACTTGGTCACCACCCTACCACTTAAGTCTATTGTAATAGCATCCTAATTGGCCTCCCTGCCTCAAATCTCTGTCCTCTCTACATCCATCTACCACATAGCTACCAAAAGTGATGTTCTGAAGTTACCCATGACACTCCCCAGCTCAGTAAACCCCAGTGGTCTTCAAGTACAAACTCTTGCCATTTAAAACCCTTTACATCCTGTCTCTAGCCTTATGTGCATTATTCTCCTTCATACACTCTACACTTCAGCCAAACTGACCTTTTAAGTTTTTTTCACACACTCCATCTCCCATCTCTCTGCCTTTGCCCAGGCTCTCCTTCATGCCTTGAATACATTCCCTCCTCACTTGTACCTCTTTAATATCCCTGATTTCCTTCAAAGCTCAGTTGTTGGCCTTCTGGGTTACATGAGCAACAAGATGGTAGACTAGACATTTTCTCCAATCCCCATAACTTCTCACTCATTTCCAAACAGAAATTATATACCTAAACGAAAACCACTTTAGCTGTTTCCGTGGTCTCTGACACCCAGAATCCAAAAGAAGGTTAAAAAAAAATCCAGGAACTGACATTCACTGACTATGACCTTATTCAGTACCTATCCCCCACCTCCCATGCTACTGGCAGTGAAGCTGTAGTAGCAGACCCAAGGATACAACAAACTTACATCAAACTGAGACTGTAGCTCCAGGCTGTGGAAATAGGTTTTAGGCCTTGACAACCAGCTTGGCCACAGCGCCTCAGGAGTAGAAGCCTGCCAGGGGCTGCAGCCCACAAACACCAGTGCTGCAAAGCCCTAAACTGCTGGAACTGGGGAAAGCAGGCTCTGAATTACTGTTGCTGGGCCAGAGAAGGAAAGAACAGAGGGAGTGTGACAGATTACCAGGACAGGACACTGCTTGTGGGGAACTGTGTAGCACTCCACCAAGCTTGAAGGAAAGAACACAGTATCCAGGTGGAGCTAATTCTGACCACCCAAAAATCATTTGGTACAGAGACCTGGGACAGTGAACCATGAATTATCCAGTGTGGGAAGAGACTGAGATGCTTTGAAATATAATCACCGAGGAAATCACGGTCAGGGGAGAGGCTCAGGACATGAGTGAAAAGGAAAAGAGACACAGATACTAAAAGTACCAAAAATTTCAGGAAGAAGAAATCTCTTAAGGCTTTGAACATAAACAGATAAACATAAACAGGAACAAAAGAAAATAAATGGCCTCCAGATCTAATAAATGAGTTCAGGCATCTGTGAATAAATACTATAAAGTGAAGGAAAATGATCCAACAATTGAAGAGATAGACGGAAGATCCTGTGGAATTTGAGGAGGACATGGAACAGCAACACACTCTTCCTGAGTGGTTTAAAAGAAAAATGAGAATTACAAGAGCAGAATT
Organism: Phalanger gymnotis; assembly: GCA_028646595.1. Classification (NCBI taxonomy): domain Eukaryota; kingdom Metazoa; phylum Chordata; class Mammalia; order Diprotodontia; family Phalangeridae; genus Phalanger; species Phalanger gymnotis. The sequence goes on along the minus strand of CM053625.1, from coordinate 352,878,800 downwards.
TATATCTTACACAGCAAAAGTAATGAGCAAAATAGAAAAACATGAATCTTCAATGGCAGTCTCACCAAAGAAACAAAAGAGAGAACAATAGATTGGGAATGCAAATATGCAGAAATGAATGACAACCTAGAAGAGAAACAAAAAAAAAAAAGAGCATGAAGAGGTAATATGCTCCCTGTGCAATAAATATAGCAGCCTTCCATCTACCATAGATGTCTCCAGCTCCCTTTTCAGTCTCATCTTAACTCTGCAGTCTGGCTTCTCACCTCATCATTTAACCAAAGCTGCTTTCTCCAAAGTCACCCGAGAGCTCTGCCAAATTGAATGTCCTTTTCTCAGCCTTCATCCTTCTTCAATACTCTGCAGCCTTTGACATTGTCAGTCACTCTCTTCTCACTAGGTTTCCATGGCATTATTCAGGGGGTGTTGTGAGGCTCAAATTAGATAAAGCATAAATGCCAGTTATCATTATTAGCTTACAGTCACCAGGCCTCCAGTCTTGAGATAACCTCATTTTCTAGACCCTTCTACTTCACTCTTGAGCTCGAGTGTTTAGAGAGCATTACGAGAGTATGCTGATAAATGTTTAACAACCCGGGTGGAGGGTGGGGCGGGACATGCATGCACATACACTTTATGTTTACATTTTCATTACTTTTTTATCAACAAAACAATAAATCAAACCATGATTGTAGCAGTTGCTGATTTCTGAGGTATAAATGCTTACACTAAAAATTTTATTATTTCTCCAAGCTATCTCCAGCAGAATCTATCCAGAACTATCTCCAGCACATGGCTACATTACTGCCTCCTGCTTCTCCTTCCACCTATCTGGCCACTTTCTCATTCTCCTTTGCTAGATTATCATTTAGGTCATACCATGTAACCCTGGGTGTCCTCTAGGGATCTGTCCTGGGCTTTCTTTTCTTCTCCCACTGTACTATTTCTCTGTGGCTGATGATTCTCATAGCTACTCATGGAGCCCTAACCTCTCTGTTGACCTTCAGTCTTAAATCTCCAGATGTCCTGTTGAACGTCTTAAACTCAACATGTTCAAAACTGAATTCGTTATCTTTCCTCACAAACCCTCCTCTCTTCCTAATTTCCCTCTTACTGTTGAGACTACTAACGTCCTCCCAGTCACCCAGGCTCCACATGTAGGTGTCATCCACAATCAGTCTGTCTCTCTCTCTCTCTCTCTTTCTCTCCCTCTCTCTCTTTCTCTCCGTCCCCTCTCCCCCTTTCCTTCCCCCTCCCTCTTTTCCTCTCTCCTTCCCCTCTCCCCTTCCCCCCATATCCAATCTGTTGTCAAAGCCAATCAATTTTACCTTTGTAACATCTCGAGTATATACCCCCTTCTGCCACCATCCTGGTGCAGGCCAACATTACCTTATACATGGACAGTTGCTGTAGCTTTCTGGTTGTTCTCCCTTCCCCAAGTCTCTTCCCATTCCAGTCCACCTTCCACTGGTCTGTCAAAGTGGTCTTCTTAAAGCATAGGTCTAACCACATCACCACCACCACTCGGTAAACTACAGTGATTCTCTCTATATAAAAATCCTCTGGTATTCAAAGCTCTTCATAACTTCTCCCCTACCCCACCCCCAGTTTTCTCACACATTATAAACCCTCTCCCTGTACCTTTTCATCTAATGACACTGGCCTCCTGGCTGTTCCTCAAACAAGTCATTCCATCTCCCAATTCTAGGAATTTCCATTGGCTGGCCACCATATCTGAAGGCTTTCTCTTTTCAGCCCTACTTCCTGGCCTCCTTCAAATCCCAGCTAAAATCCCACTCTTTAAGGAAGATTTTTCTTGTGCCTCCCCCTTATTCTGGTGCCTTCCATCTTAATTATCCTTTTGTACCTTGTTTGTACATAATTGGTGGCATAGCATCTTCTCTATTAGACTATAAGCTACTTGAAAGTAGGAACTGTCTCTTGCCTTTTTTTGTATCCCCAGCACCTAGTACAATACCTGCCACGTAATAGTGTTTAATACATGTTTATTGACTGACTGACTGACTTAGTATTTCAGCATAGTTTTCGAGAACCCAGGGCTACCTACACAATATAGCCAGGGATGGAATAGGATATTTGTCTCATTTTACAATAGTATCATTAATATATTAGAAGCAAACTATTGTAGCATCCCAAAATGTCTCTGTAACATTGTTCATTTGGTCACCCACAGCAAAAATCAGATGGTCTAAATATGGAATTAACTTATTCATATGTAATGTTATTTCATCTAATGATTTGAATTGGAGGAACAGTTAACACTGTTAGGTGAGGTAAGTAGGCCCCTTCGTTTTAAAATGTATTACAAAGAAAAAAACTTTAAAGGACTTAAGAACTCAGACCAATGCACTGGCCAACCACAATTCCAGAGGTATGGTGATTAAGCATGCTATCCATCTCCTAACAGAGTTGGTGGTGGACCATCATTAATACAGAATGAGACAGGTATTTTTGGGCCTAGCCGATGCTGGAATTTGTTTTGCCTGACTATGCATATTTGTTACAGGGGCCTTATTTTTCTTTTTTTTTTCCAGTCAGGGAGAAAGGGGCAAGAGAGGAAAGGGGGAGATAGGAATAGAGTAGCCCAAAAGAAAAGAGGATTATTGAAGCTTTTTTTTAATGCACAGAAAGAATCACAGATAAGAGAATTTTGAAGGTTGCTTGTTAAATTTATTATATATTTAAAAGGAAAGCAAGCTATATATAATAAAAGAGATTTGAAGTTTCATGAGGCAGCATGTACACACACACACACACACACACAACCTTCATATATGTATGAAATATTGGACTTGGAGTTAAGAAGGCAGAGAAGCCCAAGGCTAAGTTACTTAACCTTTATCAGCTACAGTTTCCTTATCTATAAAATGGGGGGAAAATAGCACCTACCTCACAGGGTTGTTTTGAAGATCAAATGAGATAACATATAAAACACACACAGGCATCATGTACAGACCTACTTTTCTGTTACTCTATGGAAATGTCCTTTTTATTTGGTGGTGTTAAGTTCAGAAATTTTTTTTAAAAACCAAAACTAAAATGTTGTAGTGTATTTCCTTAAAATTACCATCTAGTATCTAAGGCACCAGTATCATTTTGTATATAATGCCTTACTAATTTTTGTAGTATTACTATGAGATAAATGATGTATATTAGCTACACTTTAAAAACAAAGGGAAGATGATTTGCCCAAGACTCAAAGAAGTAGTTACAGATAATGGGTGAGATGTGAGAAGAAAAGGGAGGAAAAAGGAAGACAACCTTTCTCTTCCCTTTTAGAATAATGTATAGGTAGTCTTCTACTGAAAGCAGTGGTTCTTAACCTTTTTTGTGGCACACCTTTGGTATTCTGATCATATCTATAGACACTTTATCAGAATAATGCTTTTAAATACATAGAGTACAAGAGAATACAAAGAAAACCAATTGTCCTAAAACATAATTATCAAAAAAAAAGTGTTTTTTTTTAAAAAAACAAATTGATGGAGTCCCTGAAATACTAACTTTGAGGCAGCATGGCATAGTGGATAGAAAGCCAGCCTCAAGGTCAGCGAGACCTGGGTTTCAAGTCCTGGCCCAATCTGTGACTCCAGGCAAGGTGCTTCACCCCTCCATGTGCTAAGCAAGGCTCTTAAAACTGTTGAGTTGCACAGAAGATGCTGACTTGTATTGGTAGAAGTTTTTTCACCTGGGAGTTCCCTGTACTGATGAATTCACAGGTCCAGTCCCCTTTCCTTATCCCTTTTACTTAGAGAGTCAGAGCCCTAGAATGCTGGAACTGGAAGGGACACACCATAGAGAACACCTAGTCCAAACCCCTCATTTTACAGAAGAGGAAACTGTGGTCCAGAGAGGTGAGTTATAACTTCATTTTGTGTTGTATATTTAATATTTTAGATTAGAAAGTACGCTGGTTTTAAGGTTATAATACAGAATTTTCAGACCATTGAACAAGTCAAAGAAACAAATTAAGTTTTTCTTACCAAAATAAGGAGATTTTTAAGATATTTCTCCTTTACATTTTCAGGTTTCAGGTGTTTTTTTCTCTTTCGGTCTTCGTTGCATTATGTACTTGTATGGGCACTGGACATGGATTCTTTGAAAAACAGCTTCATGATATCTAACAAACTTGAAGGTTTTTATTAATAGTATGCTTTTATGTACCATATCAGTCTAAAAAACCATGTCCCTGAAACTAATGCAGTGACCATAAAGATGATGCCGAGGTGGGAGTTGGTCCACAATCAGCCAGGGAGCAGATGGCAGAGCTGGGGCTCAAACCCAGGGCTTCTCATTCTATAACCAAGGCTATTCCCACCACAGCACAATGCTTCAGTGGAGCTATGATTTTATCAACTTCGACAGTGACTTTACTGGTGTACACTTCAGCTTCTCTTATGCCATGCAATTCTTGTCCACCTCTCTATCTAAATCCTCCACAGAGAGGGGATCTACTCAAGACACTCAAAGTCTTCCTCCAGTTCTCTTAATATTTCCTGGGTCTCAGTGCAGCACTTGGATTGTCTGTATGTTGTGACCCTACGTGCAGTCAGACATAAATGATGTATCTTTCATGTCATTTCTCGCATGCAAATCATTGTTAGTAATATGCCACAGCAACATGACACCTAGCATAGCTGAAGCAGCAAAGCAGCCTGAGGGAGAGGTGGAGGAAACCGCTGCTTACCGTCTCCTCAGAACTCAATGGAGATAAGCCCACGAGAAGCAGGAATAGCAGTGCCCCACCCCATCACTGGTCCTGCCTCCAGTCTCTCCCAGGAAGCTGTCATTAAAGGGAGCAACTCTTGGGGATAAGTGCCCCTTCCCCAGCCCTGCCACCACTAACACCAACAGTCACTAAGAGACAGGGAAGCCCAAGAGCCCTAGTCAGTCAATAAACATTTTTAAGAACCTATTATGTGGTAAGTGCTGGAATTACCAAAAAACAAGGCAAAAGAGAGCCTTGAAGAGTTCATCGTCTAATGGGGTAGGGGGATGACATTTAAACAACTGTGTGCAAACAAGATCAATTCAGGCCAAATTGGAGTGGAGTCAACAGAAAGGCACTAGCATTTAGGGGAATTCCTGTAGAAGGGAGGATTTTAGCTGGAACTTAAAGGAAGCCCTGGGAAGACAAAGGTAGATAGGTAGAGGTGAAGAAGAAAGTTCCAGGATTGGGGGCCAGCCAATGAGATGAACAGAGTCCAGGAGATGGATTGTCTCATGGAAGGAACAGCAAGGAGACCAGGATTACTTAGCCAGAAATCATGCTGAAAGCTTAGTGTGATTTCTCAAATGACTAGCCTGTTGACATATTACTAAATACTTAATTGGAATGTCACACTTATTAGCGTGTCTTATCATGCTAAGAGAGGCCTGCTGTCTAACTTGTCTAACTCACCTTCTTCATTCTTCACCTGCCATATTCTGGGATTTGGGAAAGAAGGGACCTTAGAGATCTGGTTGAGAGTGAGCCCCAGTGACCTCAAATGCCCTCCCTGAGCTCACATTCAACATATAGCCAAGTTGAGGTCCCAGACTCCAAAGCCAAGGCTCTTTCATGGCATCCCTCTATTTTGTAAAGATGTGTTGTGATTTGAAGATGGAGAGAGTGGGATAGAAATGTAAGGAACAGTCCCTGGGCTGGGAAGTAGGCCAGAGTTCTCAACCCATTTCTGCTACTAAAGGCTGTTACCTCTGGGCCCAGGTTCCCACATCTGTTTCTATCCATCTGAGTCAAACAATTAAATATCTGTTGAGTGCTTACTTTCTAAAGAGACTTTGTAGACACTAGAAAGAAAAATGAAACATTCCCAGTTCCTCGGGGAGTTTATATTCAACTAGGCAGTAGTTGGTACAATGGTTAGTGTTGGGCCTGAGTTCTCATCTGTTCTCACATAGTCATTAACAGTGTAACTTCAGGCAAGTCACTTAACTTCTCTGTGCCTCCTTTTCCTCATCTGTAAAATGGAGATAATAGTAGCATGTACCCCCCTCCAAGGTTGTTGTGAGGATAAAATGAGATAATATTTGTAAAGTGCTACCTAAATGCTGTTTTTCTATACTAGCAAAATGGATATCTACACAAATATGCATAGGACAAGGAAAATTGAAGAGAGAAGGTACTTTGCATTTGGAGAAGGGTAGCAAGGTCAGAGATTTAGTAGAAGAGGTAGCCCCTAAGTCAAACTTTGAAGGAGGTTAAGGATTCCAAGGGGCCAAAAGGAGGAGGTAACACATGCCTGGCATGAGGAATAGCTTGTAATATACTAGGTAGGTAGAGTTAGTACTGATTCACTTAGAGGTATTTGTTTTTATTATTAATAAGCCCATTTACATTTTAAGGACTTAAGATTTACAAAATACTTTCTTTAAAACACTTCTATAAGGTAGAGAGTAGCTAGTATAAGGACTAGTAACCTATTTTACAGATGAGAAACCAACTGAGGTTAAATGAGCTACCTACCCATGGACACCCAGCTAGCAAGTGTCTGAGCCAGGCCACCACACTCCAGATCTGTCACTGATTCCTGTGGAGCCACAGTTGCTACTGCTTTCTACATTATGTTGTCCTCAAGTTACCTCTAGTTAAAACCAAGATGACTTCAAGGAGATAGAACTCTGTAAGCCCTTTTTTAGTAGACATGAGGTGCCTCATTTCTTAATCATATAACTCTCCATTAAACCATTTCATAAACTAAATTTATTTGATCCTGTGCTCATGGTACATTTTTATGTTAATTAGGTTTTGTAAACGAAGTAATTTGTTTATTTTCTCTCGTATTTTGGTGGTGACATATTCCACAAGTAATAATAATAGTCTACTGAAACTCAAAAATCATAAACATAATAAATATTTTGCCTAAGGTTTACTTTCATACCTGAATCTTTTTTATATTGAAAGGTTTGTTCATGTTTTTTAGCTGTGAACTTTTTCTCTAGTGCTGTGCTTCTTAGTTTTAAATATACAGAGTTCTGATTTTCAAATTACAATTTTTTTACCCAAATTCTTGTTTTCTCCTTACAGGCAAGAAGACAACAAGACCCTAGCCCTGGTTCCAATTTAGGTAGTGGTGATGATCTCAAACTACGTTAATTAGCAGCAACAGCAGATGTTCCCATCAGTCTTGACATATATATTGCTTCAACTTAGCAGAGATAATTGAATAAAAGACCAGAAACTGTGATAACTGGATATACTATGGTCTGTTTCCTGACCTTAAGCAGTCACAGGCATCATGAACTGCCATGGTTTGCACTATGTTCATGTTATAATACCTGCATTTCTCCTTTTAGGCATGTAGCTAGTGATAGTTTGAAATTTTGTTTTACTATGCAAGCTTATTTTTTGTTATTACTTTAGTAAAATTAAAATTTGTCCAGTTGTAAAACTACTTTCACTTCTCAGATCTAATTAAAGAGTTAATGTCATTATAAAAATAGGTCAAGAAATTACAGATGAGTTTTTTCTACATGTTTTTAATTTTTATGGATTTTTAGAAATTTTGTTATCTTGCTTCACTTTAGATATGCATTCTTAAGTTTTGCCATTTTTTCTTTTTCAAGTGGTAAATATCAGTAAGATGATATTTTCCCATTATTTTTACAATATTTACAAGCTAAACCTAGTAGCACAGAGCTGTCTACCACAACTTTCTAACACAAGTTTCCAGTTGTTAAAGTTACAGTATCCTTTTAAATGCTAACAATTGGTTTCCATTCCTTCCTGTCCTAAATGTTTTTAAAATTTGATACTGCTCTACATTCTGTTCCAGATCTGTTTTTAGATTTTTTCTGTATTGAATGAGTTTAAGTTGTGGTTTATTTCTTTAAAATATTCTACTAAAGCTCATAAGAAGTCACAGGTTGGCTTCTGTTTTATTCAGGGATTTTTAAAAGTTAATTCAAAAAAAGGGATACTGTAGCATCTTCACAGACTTAGCAGCCAGTCAGACTGGAGACGGTGAGGAAGTAGCTACAAAGGTGATCATTGTATTAAAAAAGCATGTTTCACATATCTACTTTATCTGTATTTTCTATTATGTGCCTTTTTTGTTTTTTCTGCAAAAAAAAAAAAATCCAGATGGTGAAAGGACAGGCTTGTGCAGGAAATGTTAGTCCTGTGCAGATGAGCAGTCTGTTGTAATTCTATGAACTATTCTTAAAGGGTGGGGGGCTGGCGTGGGGGGGGAGAAGGGATGGTTAATCTTAATGGCATTTTCCAACAAGATTCATAGTAGAAATTGTTCAAGATGAATTCGTGTAAGAATATTTTTTTAAAATAGGCTTCTTACCAAAATGATATCATCATCCTTTGTTTGAAACAAAACTGGAAAAAGTGTTGTCACTTGGCACCAATTTCCTGATATTTTTCACAGCCATATTAATTGTCATCACATTTATGAACTTAGAAAAATGTATTTAGTTATAATAAAGTAACTAATTATGTTATGGGTTTAAAGGGGAAAAAAACCCAACAGTTTCCTGTCCAGTTCAGTAAATGAACTAAAGTCTCACTGAGGTAATTGTGTATAATGTACTTGATTGTGAAGAAAGAAGTAATGTTCAGTATGGCTATAGATAGAACAGATAATATCCTGTATCTCAAAATAAAATTGTTTGATATATATTTGAAGTCATGCATGATAAACACTGTGTTCAAAGGGTCATAAATGTTAATACACAAAGATCATGTTGATCTTTTCTATAATTATTTTGAATGCATTATTATTCTCACCTTGGTTAGTATTTGGCATTGCCTGGTTCCCATGTTTACACACACACACACACACACACACGTGTAACACTGCTCGTATAGCCCTTAAGGAAATCACCCTTTGAAGAGTTCTTAAAATAATGTATTAAGGCCTCCACTGTATAAAATCCTTGTTGATTCTTACTTCTGCACTTGTATTTTGATTGGGATAGTCTGATAATTTTTCCGTAGCACTTGGAGCAAAGGGGTTTTGGCATATCATTAAATAAAAGTAAATTCAATCACATGTTAACATCACTATCTTTCTGTAAATACTGAATTTCTCCTATCATCATTTAGCACTGTGTTGCTTACTATATGTCTTAATGCTGGCATTAAGATCATGAGCCCTTAACTTCCGATAGTGCAGACTTTTTAAAGTGGTACCCCTTTTTAAGTTATTGATGCAATTTTATATTTTTCATAATCTCTATTTAAATGAAAATTGCATCATCTTTCTTGAACTCATCTCTATTAAAGACTTGCCTTAAGCTTCCATATTGCTTTTGCCACATTAGTCTTATGTGTTGTCCTATGTTTCATTTGCTTTCATAATAAACCATGTAGTGAAAACAATGGTCGGTTCTTTTTTATTTACAACACTTGAACATCTTGTGTCACTTCTTCAGTGAATTTTTTAGTAATTGTGCAAAGACCTGACACTCTTCAGTTTCTTCATCTGTCAAATGATGCATTTGATCTGTAGGAGCTTTCCACTCTTATTCTCTGCTTTGTATTTTAAGTTGTTTATTTAAAAGCAACAGTGGCATCTAGTGGTCATTTGGACAGATAACAAAAATGTCCTTTACTCCAAATGTCACAAGACATTCATTCTTAGACCATTATAGATTTAGAGCTTATTCAACAAGGATTTAGTGCCTACTTTGCATAGAGCACAGTGAGAAAAGGATCCTGCTTCCATGAAACATTTATGTTCTACTAGGGTGAAGAATAAGACACAAATCTAAAGATCTGTAATATGTGATATTTTGGGATAAGTACAGTAAAGGAGAGCAAAAAAAAATGTTCTGTAAGTCTGAGCAGGAGGAAAGTTGAAATGGACAGATTCTTGGAGGTGTCCTTTGAGAAACCTAATTACCCTCATTCAACATTGTTGATCATTCAACAATGTTATGATAAGCATTTATTGTGTACATTCCACGCTTGAGTTCAAAATAACCCTGCCCTCAGGGTATGATGCATGTGACTTTAAAAATAAATAAGCATTTTAAAAGCTTAGACCCATGTAAATAATGATACTAATTTTTAAATCAAATATACCGAAATGTATGCATCTAAACAAATGTCTTCCAAACAAGTATCATCCTTGAAAGCATTTCCTGTATTACTGCTGTATACTGATCCAGAAATATTCAAATCACCTGTGAAACTCCTTTAGTAACTGCCCAGAGTCACAATTTTAGCCACCCAAGAAAATCAAAGGATCACAAATTTAGGACTAGAAAGGACCTTAGGGGTCATCTCTTCTAGTTCCCCTTCTTTTTAAACATGAGGAAACTGAGGCTCAGAGTCGCTAAGTGACTCTAAAGTCACACAGGTAGTAAATAGAAATGACAAAGCTAGTCTCATTGTTGTAGTCATTTTTTGAGGTCCCCAATATGAGAACCCTCCAGACTGACTGACTTGATCATGTCAAAACATTAGATCTGCCTTTGAAAGGTCAAAAATGCCCCCACATAGACACACACATACACACACTGAGGATATTCATGAGAATGTGATAAACCCAGGAAGTAATTCCAAGAAAATAACAAAAATGTTCTAAACAATGAAAACAAAGTGGGAATGAGCGTATTTGGCTGTTCAAGGTGACTCTGACAGCACTCCTTAGAAGGTCATCTTAATTTGTCACTGCTGGCTGTTGCTCTTCCAGGCTACTATTTTACTACTCTTTTTAAAGTATTTTGCTATCTTTATCTTCCTACTTTGGCCACATTAAGGAGTCAGACTATCAAAGCCTTTTCTGGCTTTCTGCATAAACCAACAAGACTCACTTTCGAAAAAAAAACATTATTTCCTTTATTAAAAAAACACCCCAAAATAGGCATCAACATAAAACATTAGAGCTGGAAAGAGCTAATCTACCCACCCTTATTTTAATAGGAGGAAATTGGCCAAGAGAAGAAGTGACCTACCCAACATCACAAAAGTAGCCATAAAGTTTGGACAAGAACCCAGGTTGCTTGAGTGCCGGTCCAGTTCCCTTACTAGGCAAATAGTGGCCTCAAAAACTATAAATAGTTCAAAATGCCCTAAGAGGTGCCCTCAGAATCACAGGAGGAAAACAACTTGTTGTAATAATAGGGCATTGAATGGTTTAACCTCGCAAGACCTCACTAATTAATCAACAGACATTTGCTGGGACTTTCTATGTGCCAAGCACTGTACTAAGCTACTAAGGATACAAAGGAAAAAACAAGACAACCCCTCCGTTCAAAGAGTTTACATTCTACTGAGAAGAAGCAGGTTATCCAAATAATATAAGGTGACCTTAGAGGGAAGAACACTAACAGATGGGAAGACCCCAAAAGGCTCCCCCAGGAGGTGGCTTTTGAGCTGAGTCTTGAAGGAAGCCAAGAATTCTAAAGAGACAGCATTCTATGGAGGATAGCTAGTGTAAGATACGTTAGGAAGAGCCAACAGGCCAATACATCAGAACAACTGTTCGTGAAGAGAAGCAATATAAAAGAAGAATATAAAGATAGGAAGGGGACAGGTTGTGAAGAGCTTTACATGCCAATCAAAAGCACATAGAAGGGACTTCAGTTTGATCCTGGAAATAATAGGGAGTTAACAGAGCTATTGAGTAGAAAGTTGATACTGTCACACCTACACTTTAGGAAAATCAGTGGCAACTTTGTGGAAGGTGGATTGGAACAGGGGGACCAGCTAGTAAATTTTTGGAACTGCCCCAGTGAGATGTGATGAGCATCTGACAACTGAATGTCTATGTGAGGTGGGAATTGAGGGCAGCACTGAGGTTGCAAATCTGGGTGGGTGGTAAGATGGTACCCTAGACAATAATGGGGAAGTACAAAAAGAGTGGTAGATTAGATGGAAAAGATAACAAGCTCTGTGCGTTTAAAATGTCTGGAATATCCAAAGTTCAAAATGTCCAATATGCAGTTGATGATGTGGGATTGCAACTAAGGACAGAAGCCAAGGCTGGATATGTCAATGTGAGAAACATCCTTATAGAGATGATAGTTGAGCCTGTGGGAGCCGATGAGGTCACGGAAGTGAGAAAGGGAGAAAAGAGGTCCCAGGACAAGCCGGGGGCGGGGGGAGGGGAGAAGAGTGGGCATGAAACCACAGGAGGTCTGATATGGATGGAGAAATAGCAAGAGACTTGAAAAAGTACCAGGAGAGAGCAATACGAGAACCAGAGAGAGGTGAATCCTAGGAAAAAGGGTGGTCAACCATGAATTTAGGAGAGGAGAGAATTAAGGACAGTAACTAGTGGTTGGGGTTGGACCTAGTGAGGTTTTGTTTGTTTTTGTGCCCTTTTTACGGATAGGAGAGACTTGGACATGCTTGTAGGCAGCAAAGAAAGAACCAATAGGGAGAGATGAAAGATTAGAGAACAGGAATAATAGTTCAGACAAATTGCGCAATAAGAAGGGAGGGGTTTGGATCAAGGCTGCACGTCAAGGACTTGGCATTGACAAGGAAAAGTTTACCTTTTCATCAGAGACTGAAGTGAAGGAGGAGATAGTGAATGACAGAGGGATATGAGGTGCAGAGAAGGAACTTGGTGAAAGACCACTCTGATAGAAATGTAAGGTGAGTCTGAGAGTGTGGGAGGCTAGAAGGGAAGTTTTGGAATGGCTGCTGTGGTCAGTGGGATAAAGAATTAGTGAGGAGTAGAAGAATTGTCTCGTTGCGGCAAGGGTCCAGTTGAATTTAGATAACAAATTCATAGCAGTCCCTGTCAGCATAATTTCATGGAATTCCTCCAGCTCCTCTCGGCAGTACATGAATAGGAACAAAGGTGGATTGATGAGTATGATCCAGGATTGAGGTTTAGTGAATAGTGATTGGCAATAGGACAGGGAGCAAGAGATTTGGGAGAAGAGAGTATAAAATCAAATTATTTCATCAAGAAGTCAAGATTGGGAAGGGAAGAGAGGTTAGCCAGGTGAGGAGGAGTGGAAAATGGGTTAAGAAATCCTAAGGCATAGGCAGAAATGGAATGAAAGGCTATGACCAGATAAAGGAATTTTGGAGTTCTTGAATGTGGAAGAACATTTGTGGAGTGATGGCAAAATCAAGGGAATCATTATCATGTATATGTATATATATATATATGTATGTATGTATGTATGTAACTGAGGAGTTAAGTAAGGAACTGGGAAGTTAGGGTACTTGAAGTCATATCAGTATGTATGTTGAAATCTCTTAGAATAAGGGCAGGACTTGGAATGGGGAGGGAAGACTACAACAAGCATAGACACCAGGATCTGGATTGAATTTGAAATTTGAATAGCAAGAACCTCAAAGGAAGGGAGGGTAAAAGAATTCCTGTTTAATCATTGGAAGGAGAAAAGGAGAGAGAGATTAGAGTGTTCTTTAGAACACTTAAAATGATCATACATGTTGGACCAATAGATGAAATTGGTTCCAAATAAAGCCTATGTTTTCACTAAATAAGGCCTGACAACTGCTAAATTAAATTGCATTTTTTTTTCATCTCCTTTGATTATAGGATTAGAACTGAAAGGAATTTTAGATATCTAGTACACGCTGCTCATTGTTGACAAACCGTCATTCAGATTAGACCTATTCCTCTCATACTTCCCTACATACTGAGCTAGAAGGAAGAATGGGCATGCTCCATGCTGCTCATTGCTTCTTCCTCCTTTGTTCCTGCTCCCATCACTCAGCACCCTTTTCCTCCTTTGAGGTTTATTCCATGCAGATTTATCATCCTCTTGGTCACCCACCTTCACATCAGTCAACCTCCACTCTTCCTTATCTCTCTTCCTCATCACTCCCCAGGTCTAATCAGTAACCAAGCCTCATTCGTTCCATCTCCACATCCTCACCCTCCCCACCTCCCCTGTTTTCCATTCAGAGAGCCACCACCTAATTCAAGTCCTCACCACCTCTTGCCCAGATTATTGCAGTTGCCTCTTAACAGGTATTTCAGCCTCCAATCTTCTCCAATCAATCATCCACTTAGCCACCAAATTAAAAAATCACAGGGCTAACTAAATTATTCCTCTACCCAAAAAATTATCAATGACTCCCACTTGCCTCTAAAGTTTTTATGGCTCCTCTCCACTGTAAGTACTCAGCCTCTCAAAAAAAATTTACTTGTATTTACTTTGTAGGTATAATTTGTATTTGCTTTGTTTGTGAACACACAGTCCCCTCCCACCCCACCCTTAAAGTAGAAAATAATCTCCATAAAGGAAGGCACTGTTTTCATTTTTGTCTCTGCATCCCCAGTGCCCAACAGTGACTGGCATATTCAGTGAAGCAGAATTGAATTGAATTTTACAGGAAAGGAAACTGATTCCCAGAGGGAGAAAGTCACTTGCCCCTAGCAAGAAAAAGAGCTGGGATTTAAATCCAGTCTTCTAACTCCCAGTTAGATCTGTAGTGTCCTGCCTTTTAAAGCAAACTCTGTTCATTCTTCTATTCTAAAAGGAAATTGCCTTTAACTGTATATAATGCCTATAATCTCTGCTTCTGTTATTTCAAGTAATTACTAGCATTTTAATTTAGAGGTTCATTTTCAAGACTTTAATCTATAGTTGTTTTTGAACAGCCTTCATTTAAATCAAGCTCCTTGCCTCTTTGGAAAGAGTATGCTCTTGTAGCCAGAAACTTCGGCCAAGTAACTGCCTGGATGTGTGGCCTTGGTCAAGTAGCATCCCTTCCCAGGGCTTTAGTTTCCTCATCTAAAAAAGGAACAAAACTTTGACTAAAGGCAGCATGGACTGTGGGCAGATGGCCAGCCTTGGAATCGAGAAGACCTAGGTGCAAATACTGCCTTAGACTCATACTAGCAGTGCCACCATAAGTTAGAGTTACTTACCTCTTGGTGCCCTCTCCACCTGTACCCCGATTCTCTAAGGCTACAAATGATTTACAAGTTGTTGCTCTGGTCTAGTGGAGGGAATTTCTAATCCAGTAGTCCCTTACAGAAATGAAGTCATATTTCCAGGTCAAATACCCCCACAACATTTTGACTATGCTTCAAAGATCTCTCATTTCATGTGTGGGGGTTTTCCCTCCTTAGATTAGATCACAACACCTCTAGGGCAAGGGATTAAGCAGGGATCCATGAACTTGTTTTTTAAATATTTTGATAACTATTTGTATGTAATCTGTTTTGTTTATAAACCAATGTATTTTATTTAGTAGACCTAAAAAGGTGTCCATAAGCTTCACCAATCTTCCAGCGGGGTCGGTTACCCCCTCCAGAACAAAACAGTTAAGAACTCCTGCTTTAATAGCTATTCAGCGGATAGAGCACTGGTTCTGGAATCAGGAATGCCTGAGTTCAAATACAGCCTCAGACATTTACTAGCCGTGTTGCCCTAGGCAAGTCACTTAACCTCTGCTTGCCTCAGTTTCCTTAGCTGTGAAATGGGAGTGATAATAATAGCACCTACCTGCCAGGAAGAGTAAGGTTAGCATCACAGGATTCAAGAATATATTGCAAGAAGTAAGGTATGAGAAGGTTGGAAAAGCAGAAAGGATCCAAGTTGTGAAAGGCTTTAAATACCCAGTAGAGGGGTTTTCTATCAGATCCTGGAATTACTGGTGAGCCAGTGGAACTTATTGAGTAAGGGAGTGACAAGGTCAAACTACTCCAACATCTCTGCCAAGAAAACCCCTAATAGTAGGGTCACAAAGAGCTGGATGTGGCTGAAACAACTGAACAACAACAAAAGTAGAAGGAAGTAGTCTGAGAGTCACAAGTCCTGGAAGCACAGTATGGTAGGAATCATGCTAGAAGACAGGGTAATGGTGAGGATCTGCAAGTAGAGGCAGTGGGCTGCGTTTTTTACTATTTTCAGCAAGGTCCCTCCCCCCACCCCACCCCGCCCTGCCCCATCTCAGTTTCCACATCTGTAAAATAAAAGGACTACAGGGACTCTTAACTTTTTTGTATTTTTCATGTCTTTGGAAGTCTGGTAAAGCGGATCCCCTTCTCACAATTATCCTTTCAAATATGTAAAATAAAAATACATAGTATTATAATGGAAACCAGTTATACTGAAATATGGATAAGGTAGCTAGGGGCTGCCTTAAATTCTTGAAATGATGAACTATTTTCAAATTTTTTTAGAAGTTAAATTCACAGATCCCAGATTAAAAACCCTTAGACTAGATGATTTTTTTTTTCATTTAAAGCTTTATTCAAAATCTGGCATAATTTCTTATAAAATCACTAAACGAGCTTGTATTAAATGCCTACTATATGCTAGACACTGCAGTGGGAGACAAAAACAAAAATGAAAAATTTCCTGCCCTTCAGAACTCACATTTTATTGGGAGAGACATAAACATGTACACATATATAAGTTTATACAGCTAGATAGCACAGTGAATAAGGCATTGCGCCTGGAGTCTGGAAGACCTGAGTTCAAATCTGGCCTTAGACACTTGGGCAAGTCACTTAATCTCTATTTGCCTCAGTCTCCTCATCTGCAAAATGGGCACCATGGGCAAGTTACTTAATCTCTATTTGCCTCAGTCTCCTCATCTGCAAAATGGGTATAACAGGACCTATCTCCCAGGGTTGTCAAGAGAATCAAATGAGATATTAATTCATAAAGCACTTAGCACGGTACTTGGTACATAGTAAGTATGATATAAATGTTAGCTATTATTATTACATATAAAATACATAAGTATATGCAAAATAAATGCAAGTTAATTTTGTGAGGGAGGTACTAGCAACTTCAGGAAAGGTCTCATGTAAGAGTATGTCCTTGAGCTAAGCTTTGAAGGAAACTAGAGATGCTAAGAGGTGGAGGTAAGGAGGGGGGCACAGCTCGTGCAAAAGCCCAGAAATAGGAAAAATTTGTCAAGGAGACCCCAATCTATAGAAGGGCTATGACATGGGTACACAAATAACTGTCATACAAGTGCCACAAGAGATAATATAAATGTGATACATGGGATTTAGAGAAGGCAGAGAGCATCAATTTCTAAGGATGTCAAAACTGGCTAAGGTAGGATAGATTCATAGAAATTGAGACCCAACTTCCCCCTCTCTTGCCCCAGACATCATGAGAATACCTGGAGGGCCCCAGCCAGAACTGGTGCCAAACAGGGCCCGGCTTCTTCCTACCCCATGGCAGAGTGTCCAAGACTCCATCACAGAGCCCCGGATAGAGTTGAAACCAAGCATGACCGCCCTTCCCCTTCTCTTTTTCTCCTCCTGACAGAACACTGACTCTCTCTTATCCTCATCCCTGCCAGAGGAAACCCAGAATCTTCCCTACACACTGACCCTTAAGGCCAATTTCCCACCTTCCCAAAGGTGATGGGCCACTCCTGTGAGTCAGAATGTCCATTGCGTCCCAAGACTTCCCAGACCTTGCCATCTACTCTGCAACTAAGCTCTCTACATTTGTGGTCTTCCCCAATTAGTGTTAGCTCCTTGACAGCAGAGACACTCCTTCTATTTGTATCTCTAGAGCTTGACACTAATAAGAGCTTAATAAAAAATTTTTTTCATTCATTCATAAATCCATAGAACATCAGAGCTGGCTATAGATGGGAGCCTGAGTAATCAATCACCTCTTTTTTGTTGCTCAGTCAGAGATACGACTTGCCCATGGTCACATAGCTAGTCGGGTAGCAAGGCTGTCACTAGAAACCAGACCTTCTGCCTTCTAACCCAGTGAACTTCTGCAGAGATCTGGTGAACAAGAAAATAGCTTTTAAATGGTATCTCCAAGGAGGGCCATCAAACTCTTCTCTAGAGGGGAACCAAGGAGAGAACAATTGTTAATTACTTCACCAGGTGCAGAGGCTTGGAGGAAGAGGGAAACCCATGGACTTGGCCACTCCATGCCAGAAATGTGGGGGGAGGGGGCAGGTACCTGAGTGCTGGGCCCCTGTGAGAGGGCCAGATTGGGTAGCCACACAGTCTGAGCTGAACTGGCAGCCAGAACTTCTTTAGTTCGAAGGAAACTTCCACAGGAGTCGCCCCCCAGCCCCCACCAGCCCCAGGGATCAGTGGGAGACAGAAGGCAGGCAGCGGAGGCCCCAGGCTCCCAGCTGGAGCGGGAAGTCACACCAGCCAGGAGGCCGCCACACATGAGATATGAAATATGAGGCCCCAGTGGATAAACATTATTGATGATGATTGCAGGCGAGAGGGAGCCAAGTGACTAAGACGAACCAGATGCTGAAACAAGGAGCATGAAGCCAGGAAGAAAAATGGCGGCTTTTTTTTTTCCTGCTGAAGCATAGAAATCACTGTGACCCTGGGAAAAAGACCGCCACCTAGTGGTCACCTTGGGGCCAGCAGGCATTATGAGAACATTATGAGGCATCATGGAGGAAGACATTGAGCCACTAGCCAAAAAATAGCACCAAAGCTACGGGATTTTGCTGCTGCTATTTATGTCTGTGTAAGATACATACATGTGTACATGTGTGTACATACATGTACACGTGTATGTTTGTGAGTGTGTCCATTGTGTATATGTGCGTGCATATGTACTCTGTGTGTGTGTGTGTGTGTGTGTGTGTGTGTATCTAAGGCAGAGGCCCACATGTAGTGAGGACTGTCATTGTGTGATTCAAAGGGAAGCAGTTAGACATCTCCAGCCTGTTTTCCCCCACCACCCTTCACCAAGGGAATCTTTCCCACCAGGTGGGGAAGCAGGAGGTTAGGGCTATAGGTTACTCTGCTCTCCTCAGAGAGATGGGTACTGGGCTAGAAATATATCTATCTGCTCCTTTAAATATTGTTAATCTATGGGTTATGATCGGGTTCCATCTAGCTTTTGAACACTTCGACATTATTATTGGGGGAAGGGAGACAACCCCTCAAACTCTATATCCAAGGTTCAACTCCTTTCCAACCAAATACCAGCTCTACAGTGAGCACATATAGTAAATAGCAAAGGAAACCCATTTATCCAAATTGTAGCAAAACCGAAATCTCTATAGAGGAGAATATATACCAAACAATACAAGTGAAGGATCTCTGCCTTTGGAAGCAAGATAACTGACCTCAACCAAGAGAGAAGATCCTGGATCTTCCCACCAAAGGAGAAACTCCCCGCAGTCTCTAGAGCAGCAAGTTGGGAATAGGAACATGATGGAGCCTGCCAGCACTGCTCTGTTCTTCCCAGAGTCTTTTCCTTCGGCAACCTGAAGCGAGGCTGACATCCATCTTCTTTCTTGAAGCTGGAAGTCAGAAGCGCCTGAAGCAAAAGGACAACTAAAAAGTATCAAAGACTTGAAACTTGATGAATCCCAAAGGAGACAGAAGTTTGAGGGGTCTGAAGGGGATGGGAGAAGGCTGGAGCTCTCCCTGTCTAGCCAACTCTGCCCTGCCACTCACACAAGGCAGAGCATTCATGCCCACCAATAAAGAGAGGGTCCCATACCAATTTGGCACAGGGGTTAAATATAGAATATATGTATACACACACACACACACACACACACGTATGTCTATGTAAAATCAAGGCAGGAATGAGGGCCTGGTGGGCTGAAAACAATCGCTTTGCCTTCTTCCCTGTCTCAATCAGCTAATTAATTAAAAGCTCTTATTAAAGGACTTCATTTCTCACCAAGCTGCACTCTGGACTCCTTTACTGTACCCCAGAAACATCCTAGTACTTTCAGTCCTAGACTTTATACCTTGTAAGGACCCACCACCCCTACTGCCCCCTATTCCTGCGAACCTTCCCCCGGTTGAATGACTCCTTCTGGAACTTCCATTTAAGGAGAATATCAAGGCCAACTTTCTCTTCATTTCTCACCAGGCTGAATTCTATACTTCTCTATGAGCTGGAAACCTTCATCCCACTCCCTTTCCAGCTTCTTTTTGTGGGCTGTCTTCTCCCATTAGAATGTAAGCTCTTTGAGGGTAAGAGCTGTCTTTTTTTTTAAGCATATTTGCATTCCCAAGAGCCTAGCACAGTGCCTGGCAAATAGTAGTTATTTAATAAAGGTTTTATTCATTCATTCATTCCCTACATTTGTAAAGCACTTTCCTCATGTAAGATATTTTGCATAGGGGTTAGACTCAGCCTATATATAGGTGGCATGGATAGGTATGGTCTGAGGCCTAGGCCGCGTTTTCAGAGAGTAGGAGAAGGGCCATTCCTGCCTCTCCAGTAAAGGAGATGAATAGGTTGGATCCAGACTTAGAAATGTCTCCTCCAGTTTCCAGGAGGGGTATCAGGCTGGAATTTTATCTGTGTGTGAGCCCACAAATAGGTTCAGAACACATGTCACTTCCCTGATCCCTCTCAAGGGGTAGGGGAGCCTTTAGTTCACACCTGCCAGTTCAGCCCTGTCCCACTGAAAGCTGGTCACACAGAAAACTATCAAAAAGAGCAAATAACAAGTAAATCCCGTTTAACCAAGCCAAACAGCAAACTGAAAACTGGACAAGTACTATGAATTCATATACTCCAAAATATACACAAGAGTAAATGAGGTCTTCAGCTGAGAGTGGCATGAGATCTCAGCTCAAATCGAGAGAGCACAACCTCATCCAGGGAAGGTCCTCCCCCATCCTTCTTGAGAAGTGCAATCCTGGACATCAAGTAATATGCGATCTGCTCCAGCCTACCATTCAATCAATCCATCCATCAATCTCTCTCTTTCTCCCTCATATCTCTCTCCTCTCTGTTTCTCTGTCTCTCTCTGTCTCTCTGTGTGTCTCTCTCTCCCTCTCTCCTATCTATCTCTCTCTCTGTGTCTCTGTTTCTGTGTCTCTCCCTCGACTATCTCTGTCTCTGTCTCTCTGCCTCTGTCTCTCCCTCATCTCTCTCTCTCTCTCTCTCTCTCTCTCTCTCTCTCTCTCTCTCTCTCTCTCTCTCTCTCTCTCTCCCTCCCTCTCTCTCATATCTCTCTCCCTCCCTCTCTGTTGTCTATCACTCTGTGTGTCTCTGTCTCTCTGTATGTCTCTTCCTCCCTCTCCTTCATCTCTCCATCTCTCCCCTTTTTGACCTCCTCTTCTCCCATCTACCTCTTGTTTCCATCTTCACCTTCTTCCCTCTGAGCTCTGCTCCCAGCCCTGCCACCCCGAGCTCCCCTCTGAAACTTCTCCTCCATCTTTATATCCCACTGAGTTCCTCACAACTTTTCTATGAGATTGGCTAAAACACACTGATGGGGTTCATTCTGGTCTGCATGGGGTAGGGTGGGATGCAGAAAGAGACACACAGAATGCTGAACCTGGGTCCCAGCCTCACCCCTTACTCTCCCCCTTCATCTGCTGGAGTGCTTGGAGAGGAGGGAGGGGCTTCCTCCTCTAAACCCTAGTCCCGGTACCATTCTTTATTATTTGGTTTAGAGTTTCAGAGAAGACAAGGATCCTGCTGGAGGCAAGGAGGTCATTGGAATACTCTATAGACATCTTGAATGGACATTGACACATCAGAAGATCACAAGATTTTAGAACTGAAAAGGACCTCAGCCTCAAGACCAAACCCCTCATTTTGGAGCTAGGGATACTGAAGCCCAGAAAGGACTTACCCAAGGTCACACGGCTGTTAAATATTAGACCTGGGATTCAAAATCAGGTCATCCGGTTCCAAAGCCATTTCCAGAATTCCAGAAAACCATCTGGGAATCTCCATCTCGAGTAGACAACTGGCACTTGTGCTCTGGCAGGCTTGGGTTAGTACTCCCTAAGGAAAAGGGGAAGGGAGGCCATCCAGGGGAGGTACAACTGGGGAGTGAAGAGTGACCTTGGCTGGATCCAATGAACCAGGAGGGCCTTTGCTCCAGTGATGGAGCCAATGTTCTGGGTGGGAAGAGCCCTTTGCCCAAGGTCCTTGGGCACAGGGGAAAGACTCTGAGCCCCTCCAACCTTCAGGGGATCCAAATGCCAAGGTGGCCTCCTTCAGCTCAGATGCAGGACCTAGCCCACGTGATACAATACAAAGATGAAATCACAGACTATGAGAGCTAAAAAGCATGTTAGAGGGGGCCTTGTCTACCTCATTCTGTAAACAAGAAAGTTGTAGTGTAGAGATAGAGAAAGGAACAAGCATTTACGTAGCACCTCATGTATGCCAGGTACTGTGCTAAGTGCTTTATAAAGATCTCATTTCATCCTCACAATAACCCTGGGAGGGTAGGGCTATTATTGTCTCCGTTTTACAGATAAAAACATGGAGGCAAGCAGACATTAAGTGACTTGCCCAGGGTCACACAACTAGAAAGTGTCTGAGGTTGGATTTGAACTCAAATCTTCCTGATTCCAGGGGCAGCACTCTATCCACTGAACCATCTAATTTTCTCCCGTACCACCTAGCTGCCTCCTGAATAGAAACGACACATCCAAGTCCTAAAACTAGCTAGTTTTAGAGTCAGGATTAGAATACAAGTCTCCTGCCTTCAGCCGAGGTGTCTTTACAGAGAAGACCTGGGTTTGAATCCTAGCTTTGTTGCTTGCTTACTACCCACATGATCTCAGGCAAGAGCCTTCATCTCTGTGAGCCTCAGTTTCCAAATCTGTAAAACAATAAAGTTGACAGGAGATTTCTAAGGCTCCTTCCAGCTCTGATATTTTCCTCTGAGCCGAAGCCCTCAGTTGGCTGACTGGCTGGCTGCTCCAGGAACTCAGCTGGGTGAGGGATGAGAGCCTTGTGAGTTGACTCTCCCACCCCCACTCTCACATGGCCTGGGCCTAGCGAAGGGGGAGAGTGGGGAGAGGGAGAAGGGCAGAATTCCTTCTAAACCAGGAGCAGATGTTGGACTGCCAGGAGCCAGAGGGATACCAGACAGCAGTTTGTGAAAATAATTCTGATGGGAGGGAGCTGCAAAGGGTAGGGAGAGGTTTGGGGAATCCTAGAAGCAGAGGACAAGGAGCTACAAAGAGCCTCAGGGGCATGCTGGACCCGACTGATAGCTGCTCTCAAGAGCTGATTATTAAATGTTCAGTGTGAGCATTTAACACCTCAGCAATCGACAAATACTGCAAATCAGGGCTTGATTTATTGTTTTGTTGATTGTCTAGACTTAAGAAAGTCATGGAGGAAATGTGAATAATGAAGATTAAAATTAAAAGTATGTCTAGTGGACAGTTTTTGCTGCCAGAGCTAGTTGCTAAATATTTACCAACATACCCCTCATAGACTTCTCTGGTCCACCTCCACCTCTACCCCCAACCTCATTTTATTGATTTATTTGTCTGTTTGTTTATTGAAGCAATCAGGATTAAGTGACTTGCCCAGAGTCACATCTAGGAAGTCAAGTCAATCTAGGAAGTACCTGCAGCTGGATTTGAACTCAGGTCCTATTCACTCCAGAGCTCTATCCATTATGCCACCTAGCTGCCCTGCAATCCCATTTCAAACAAGAAAAAATGAAACAGAGTTTAAGTGACTTGCTCAGGGTGACTCAAGAAATAAATAGCAAAGCTGAAATTCAAACCTTGACCTCCAAATCTAGCGCCCTTTCTCCTACACTGGACAGGTGGCAGATCAATCAATTAATCAATAAACATGTTATTACCTTAATTATCTTAATAATTACATATCTACCATGTGCCAGGTACTTTGGTAAACACAGTTAAACAGATTTTCTATGCAAAGAAAGGCAAAAACTCAAGGAGTCCATGTTATAATGGAGGAGGCAACACACAAATGTCCATGACTTCCCAAAACTCAGTGCGGTTTTAAATTATTAAAAGCTTAAATAAATGGAAGGTAATGGGGAAGGGAGGAAGGAAGGCAAAAGCTGAGAAGCAGGAGAAGTGGTGGGAAGAGACTGGAAAAGGCCAGTCAAGGTCTAGAATTGTTCCTGTGCTCGGGAAAGGCCAGCCAGGGTCTAGAATCTCTTCTGTACTTTCATAGGTACTTCAATAGATTTGTGAACGTAAACCACAGGTAAAGATCACAACCCTCCCACACTTTATCTTCTATGACTCTTGTGTTTATCCTCCCAGTAAATATTCCCCTGGTGGTTCTTTAGGTCTCTTGACTCTCCCAGGGCACCCATGGCACATACAAGTTATCCAGCTATTGTGCCTGATTCCTGATCTATGACCGACCCACCTCGTTTTCTGGTCTTTAATGGGATCTCTCTTACATTGTTCAACAGCTCTCTGATTATTAATATCATGAGGCCTTAATTCATTAATATCTCTAGTGCCCTCCCTCTGTTGACTATCTACAGTTTATCCTGTATGTACTTCTTTGTACATAGTTGTTTTCATGTTATCTTCTCCTCCTCTCAACCTTAGACTCAGTCAATCAGTGAATAAAAATTTATTAAGCACCTACTAGGTTCCAGGCATTAGGTTAAGTGTTGGGGATACAAAAAGAGGCAAAAGACAGGCCCTTCCCTCAAGGAGACTGTCTTTTGCCTCTTTTTGTATCCCTAGTGCATGGCATACATAGTAGGCACTTAATAAATGCTTATTAACTGACTGACAGACATAAGACAGGAAGGTGCCAAAGATGAGTTTGATACTGTCATAGAAGATGTCTGGTGCAGACTCTGATTAGCAGAAGGTTACGCCCTGAGGATGTTGAAATCCTCCAAACGTACCTATCTGTAGGTAATTTTGTTCCAATCACATCAAACCTCAAAATATCGGGGAGCCGTCTAAATGAAATTCTCTTCAAGGAGTCAGTCT
Source organism: Phalanger gymnotis (assembly GCA_028646595.1). NCBI lineage: Eukaryota > Metazoa > Chordata > Mammalia > Diprotodontia > Phalangeridae > Phalanger > Phalanger gymnotis. The sequence goes on along the minus strand of CM053625.1, from coordinate 352,854,198 downwards.
GCTGTGAGAGCTCTGGATTTGGAGGGATAAGACCTGAGTTTATATCACAGCCCTGCTTCTTATAAATTGTGTGGCCTTAAACAAATACCTCGCCCTCACAGTTTCCTCATCTGTAGAAAGCAAGGGTTGAAAAGCAGATGATCTCTGTGACTGATGCCTTCTGGTTGCCAGATCTTCTAATCCTATGAAATCTCAGAGCCCCATGGACTTTCCTCTTCTCAAAAAGATGATGTAGCTCTGTAATAAATAACAATAATGTTGTCGTTCAGTTGTGTCTGGCTCTTTACGGTCTCGTTTGGGGTTTTCTTGGCAGAGATGCTGGAGTAGTTTGCCATTTCCCTCTCCAGCTCATTCTACAGATGAGAAAACTGAGGCAAACAGGGTTAAATGACTTGCCCAGGGTCACACAGCTAGCCAAATCTGAACTCAGGAAGATGAGTCTTTCTGACTCCAGGCCTGGTGCACTATCTAATGTGCCACCTAGTGCCCTAATAATAAATGATAATAAGAGCTAGCATTAATATAGTACTTTAAAGTGTACAAAGAACTTTAAAAATATTATCTGATTTTTACAACCACCCCAGGAGGTAGGTGCTATTAATATCCCCATTTTAGAGATGAGGAACCAGAGGCAAAAAGAGCTTAAGTGACTTGTCCAAGGTCACACAGCTAATGAATGTCTGAAGCTGAATCTGAATTTGAAAGGCTGAATTTGTCTTGAGGCTGCCATCTACTGGGTAATCTATTTACCTCTATCAATGAAACCCTAATAAGGGACATTGTAGGAAAAGGGCACTAAGTTGATTCTGACCGAAGATAGGACTAATAGAGCCCCTCCCCAAGGCAAGATGGAAAAGGGTGAGGGCAGAATCAGGGCTTTAAAGGTGAATGAGGGTATATTCTTAGGCCCAGGGATAGGAAGCCTGTGGCCTCAAGGTAACATGTGGCCTTCTAAGTCCTTGGGTGCAGGGTCCAAGTTTTATAGAACAAATCCTTTCATTAAGGGGATTTGTTCTTCAAAGTTTGGATTCAGTCAAAGGTCTGCACTTGAGGACCTGAGGGCCACATATGACCTCAAGGCCTCGGGTTCCCTACCCTGTAGGCCTTCATTACTGGAGAAAAAATCATGAGGAAAAATATAATCCTAGCCAGGATAGATGAGAGTGAGGAAGGAGGGTAGGAATCTGAGTTAAGAAGGGAGTGTTTCAGCCCCTAGGTGCCCGGGTTTTCCAAATTCCAAATGATATTACAGCGACCTCTCTGTGGGCTACATCACAAAGTACTGACCCAGGCAGTCTTAGTCCCAAACCACACTCCTATTATGGCCCACACTCAAAAATAAATGGGAGAGGCAGGGTACAGGGAAACCCATACACACCCACCTATTTGAGGAACATAGAAATGCCTTAGTGAATCCTCCTAGGCCCCACCCCCCCAAGTCTTCTCCCAGCCTTGCCACCTAAGCCTGTAATTCTACTGGTTTGGGTGGGGTGGAGGAAGATTGGGTGATAAAATTCAGTCCATTGCTTCCCCTTCAACTCTCCAAAAAGTGATCTGAGGATTTAGAGCTGGAAGGAACCTCAAAGATAATCAAATCCAACTCTTTCATTTTACAGAGAAGGAAATTGAAGACCAGAGCTGGGCTGCGCGCGATGTGCCTGAAGTCACATCCTAATCGGTGATAGAGCCAGGATTCAAGTCCAGGCTCCTGAGACATTGTGGAACAGTTTGTCCAGGTGACCTTTAGGTCACTGGGCCTCAGTTTCCTCATCTGTAAAATAAGAGAGTTGATGATACCTGAGTTCCAGTTCTAAATCTGTGACTCCGAGTTCGGATGTCTGCCCCTGACGATGAAGAAGGGTGGACGATCAAATCATCCATCCATAAGTATTTGATAAGTGTCTAGTATGTGGCGAGCACTTGCTGGGTGCTGTAATTATAAATTCAGAAATGACTCTTTAAAAAAACCTCACGTTCTAGAGAGAGGCAATGCTAAGTACACAGGTTGGGGGTTAATTGAGCCAATCTAGTAATTACCCTCACCCTATCTAATATAAATGATGATATCTGCCCTGATACCCATGACAAGAGAGAACAATCGATCAGAGGTATAGACTAGGTATGAAGAAAGCCTAGATACTGATGGATAAATCATAGGCTTTAGAAGGTCCTTGATCAGTTTAGAAGTCATAGATGAAATAAACTATGCCACACAGGAAGTATGTTTGAATTCATTGAGGAAACTGGTCGTGCCCTGTGAAATTTGAATAAAACAGCAAGTTGATTCAGAACCCAAAGATTTAAACATCTGCTAGAATAGGTAAGAGTCATTCCAACTAAGCCCCTGAGAAGGAATTACTTGGAGGGGGGGAGGGGGAAGGGGAGGTGAGAGTAATTCAGGAGAATAGCCTTGCCCTTAGGTTTGGCCTCAGTCTCCTCACTATTTGTGAGCTTCAGAAGGTCAGGGGGATTTTGGACTTCTTCCTGTCCTCAGAAAAGTTTATGGTCATCTCTGCAATAGAAGCTGAGGAACGACTGGACTGAATAAACAAAGGTAGATTCAAGGCTCTTCAAGGAGCCTAACAGAAAAGATACACCATTCCCTAAGGAGACCACCTTGAGGACTCCAGTAAAAGGACTTTCAGGAGCTATGAGTTACCCCTATGCCACATGTGTTCTCTAAACTTGAGTTCAATTTCTCTTGGACTCCGTATGTACTTGTGGAAGAGTGTGTCTTTTTTTGGGGGGGGGGGTGGAGGGATGTTTTTTACAAAGTATACCCTTCATAGTAAACACTCATTTACAAAAGTTCATCAAGTCTAGGTGACTGATATAAACTGATAATAATGGAATAAACACACTAGTGGGGGCTCATGAGTGACAGAATTAGAAAAAGTACTCTTAAACCCTCAGAAGCTACCCCTAGAACTCTTGGCGTGTGTGTGGGGGGGGGGGGGGGGATATGGTAGCAGAGTTCTAGTGATTGCCTGGTCAGTATGAGTGTGAGTTGGGAAAGTAGCAAAAGAAAATGTGTTCTCTCTCACTTTTTCTTTACACACACACACACACACACACACACACGCACGCGCGTGCGTGTATAAATGTATATATGAGTATGTATATGAAATATATATTATCTATCTATTTGCATATACATACTATATGTACACATAAAAACACAAGATAAATAATTTTGGGGAGATGTAGGATAATCCCCCTAGCAGCAGAAGGGATCAGTAAAAACTTCTGGTAAAAGATGGCATTTGAGCTGAGCCTTGAAGGAAACTAAGGATTCCAACATGAAGAAGTGAGGAGAGAGTACGTTTCCACTGTGGAGGGACAGCCAGGACAGCTGGTGGGAGATGGAAGATGTATGAGAAACAGAGGGAAAAAAAGGCCAGTATGATTACATAGTAAGGTGTAATAAGGATAGAAAGGCAGGCTGGAGCCACATTAGGGAAAGGCTTTACTTGCCCAGAATCACAGAGCTAGTAAGTGTCTGAGGCAGGATTTGAACTCAGGAAGATGCATCTTGACTTGAGGCTCAGTGCACTATGGTGATACTTAGCTGGACCTAGACTCAAGCACTACCTCAGTGACTTGGGACAGGCCATCTAACCTTGCTGGGCTTCAGGTCCCTCATCTCATCTATAAAGGACATTCCCAGTCCCCTGAGGCCCCTTCTAAACCTGTGATCCTAGGAATTGATTGAAGAAAGTTACTGGGGAAGAGCACTTTATTAGTAGTTGGATGGATGGATTAGATTAGATTAGGGCTAGGAAAAAATTGAAGCCAGTAGACCATTTGGGACAGCCCTAGGGATGAAAGCCTGGGTTTGAGTGGTGATCTTGTGACTTGAGAGGGGAGGGGGCTGCTTCCGGCGATAATGGGCTGGTAGAAACCCTAAGGTTTGGTTGTCTTTTGGATTGGAGGGGTGAATGGATTAAAGGGCAATCTCTTCTGTGTCTTGAAAGCATTAAATTACAATCCCCTAAGGCACAGCTAGGTAGCATTGTAGATAGAGTTCCGCGCCTGGAACCAGAAAGACCTGAGTTCAAATTCAGCCTCAGACACTTACTAGCTCTGTGACCCTGGACAAGCCGCTTCACCAATTTGCCTCAGTCTCCTCATCTGTCAAAAGAACTGGAGAAGGAAATGGCAAATCTCTCCTGTATCTTTGCCAAGAAAACGCCAAATGGGGTCACAAAGAGTCGGGCACGACTGAACAACAGCAACTCTAAGGGATGTGAGTAATCTTGGAGGAATGGGATGGCAATTTGGTGGCTCAATTCTGTAATGTTAAACCTGTATTTTAAGAAATCTTTTCCCTTATTCGAGATTCCGACAAATGCTACCTGAAATAATCCTCTTGGGGGCAAAGAGTGGTGCTGGATGTCATGGGGGGCGAAGCGGATATGCTAGTTTGGACACTTCTCTCTCCAAGCAAGAAATGTTTGGGTATAGATTCATGTTATATTAAATAAAACTGTTGCCTAAATATAATATTAGCTTCGCTTTCTTTGACAATTATAGCTAGCGTTACATAGTGCTTAAAGGTTTGGGAAGCACGTAATTTCATTTGATCTTCAAAACAGCCCTGTGAGGGAGGTTCTATTATCCCCTTTAACAGATGAGGAAACTGAGGTAATGAGGTTAAGGGCTTTGTCCAGGGTCCGGAGGTTGCCAACCGTCTGCGGGTAAATTTGAACTCAGATCTTTCCCAATTGCATCCCCTGGCGGCTTCTGAGAATGCAGGAGACGAGCGGGTTCGAAGACTGCAGGGGAGGGAATGAAGGGGTTCGGGGGTGCAGTGGGGAGGGGAGAGAAGGAGTGTCCAGAAAAGGAGAAGGGGAAATGTCTAGGAGTTATGGGATGTAGAGAAGGGAAGTCCTCGGGAGAACAGCCTCAGGAACGTAGGACAATCTGACAGGTCCATTCGCCGCTTGCCCGGATCCTGCTCCCGCTTCCTCTCACTAGTTAGCCCAGTCACACCCGTGCTCCCTGCGCGCTACCACGCATGTGCTGGGTCAGCTCCCCGAGAAAGGGCCGTCCATGGAATGGTTCAGCCCTGTCTCCCCCTTTCGATGGTACAGTCTTTCCGACTCCGCCCCAGCGCCGACGCCCGCACCTCCCCCGCCTTTTCCTCCTCCCACTCGCCGCGACTCTCACCCGCCCCCGGAGAGATTCAGCTCAAGCCCCACCCCTCTCCCCGCCCCTGAGCGCTTTACGGCCGTCGTACGGCATTTTTGCCGCAGCCGCAGCCGCTGTTGCCGGTGAGGGGAGTTGAGGTGAGGTTAGGGAAGGGGCGTCGGCAGGCTGGCTGGACCGCGCCGGCGGTGCTAGGGGAGGAGGCGGGAGCCGGGCAGCAGGCCGGCCCATCAGGCGCCGAGGGAGAAGCCGGCGGCCTCAGCACCTTGCCTCCTCAGCTCGGGCCCCGCCGCCGCGGGAAGCCGCCCAGCGCCTACCGAGACTGAGACCCGGGCCCCGCCACGGCCCGGCCGGCCGGGCCAATGCTGGACCTGGAGGTGGTGCCCGAGCGATCTCTGGGCAACGAGCAATGGGAGCTCACGCTGGGTGAGTGCGGGGACCCCGGGGGGCGAGACAGCCCGAAGGGGAGCCCGGGAGAGAGAGTGTGTGTAGGGGGAGGGAAGTGTGTGTGTGTGTGTGTGTGTGTGTGTGTGCGTGTGTGTGTGTGTGTGTGTCGGTATGGAGCGGTTAGAGCGAGTGCGTGACCCGGTATAGCGCTCTAAGTATGTCTCCTTCCCAGTACCCCGGGGGAGGAGGAGTGTGACCGAGTGTGAAGCCCGAAGGGTGCGTGTGTGACCGCGAGGGTGACGAGGTATGGAGCTGGGTGTCTCCCTCCCATACCCCGGGGGAGGGTGGGTGTGTGACCCCGTGGGTGACGGGGTTTGGAGCTATGTGTTTCACACCCATACCAGGGTGTTGTGTGGGGGTGGGCGTGTGTGTGTGTGTTTCGGGCCGGGGTCCGCTCCCCGGATAGGTACGTGTAGGCGCACGCCCGCAGGTGTGTTCAGGATCCCTTCCCCATTGTCGCCTGGCAGAAGCCTTTCCTCCTTTCCCACAAGTCCTTCCCCCTGGCTCCGGCCGGCCATCGTCAGCCCTTCGCCCCACGTCTGGCTGGGAGCTACGGGGGAGGCCCCCTTGGAGTGTCCTAAATCTGGGGGGAAGCTTGAGGCCCATCTGAGCCTAGCTCCTGGCCTAGGATAGGCGCAGAATCAAGTCAGCTCAACAAGCACTTATTAACTGCTTCCTTGTGGCTGGGGATTCAAAGAAAGGCAAAAATGCAGACTCCCTTTTCTCCAGGAGCTCCTAGTCTAACTATTGAGTCCGAGCTTAATAAAGGCTGGTCGATCCACTGTAGGCCTGAGATTTACCCCTCCTTTCTTTCTGTTGTTTGCTCGATTTTCCTGTTGAATCCTGAGGTTAATCCCTCCCCCCTCCTCTTCCAACCAGATCTTCACCTTTCTGTTTACTTGGCCTTGGATTGGTTTGCTCATCACGTTAGTAACATGAGTGCCCTGCATTTTCAGTGTGTGGCCTCTAGGAAAAAAGGGGGAGGGAAAGGTTGTTGATGCTAAGACACTTTTCTCAACACTTTGCTTTTTGAAGTCGTCCTCCTCTCCTCCACTGAAGTTCAACATATTCTGAGTTATTTAAAATTGAAATTTAGTTTGCACCCAAATCCAAGAAAATTGCCTTTAAGTACCTAGAGAGATTTTTCTGCCTCTCAGGTCACAGTTCTTAATAAGGTGCAGTGAATAGAAGTGCTTTTCATCTCAAGGACTGTTTGATTTTTGTCTTTGTAGCTTCAACAGCTTCTGTAGCAAAAAACAACAGCCTGCCACCAGAGGTGCTGCTAAAAATTGGTTGAATTCAGTTAACTAAAAAATTATTTTCTAGGTCCTCTTTCTGGGGCCTTAACTATGGTTGCTTTTTCTCTGCACAGTGACTGACTCCAATGGAAATACTAACCTTTTGAACTGGTAGTATGGAGTGATTTGTTTTTGTGACTGTAGTCAACTCTCAGATCTTATCCACATCTTTTGACATCTCTCAGAAGTCTTAGCTGGAGTTAATATCAGTGTCATCCAAGTGATAAAGAACAGAATTAGTAATCTGATGTATTGTTTTCCTATTCACAAATCAAATCAAGTCTTGGAAAGCCCTTCAAGGTTGAGCTTCTAAATTATCTTACCACGTTTCCCTCCCTAACCTCATTGCAAACATCATCATCCATGCTTGGGCTCATCTTCAAAGACTTAAACAAACCCACAACTGCAGATTGAGAGAGTACTTGACAGTTTTGTAGCTAGAATCCAGGATATTCAAATCTCAGGGAAGGAAAGGGGGAACATGATACTGAAGGGACCAAGTTGACAGTTTAGTTGTGTGCCTCATTGTGACTCTCGTCTTTTAAGTACTTTCCACCTATACCTGCTCCTTTCTAGGAATTAGATATCTGGTGAATTCCTTCACACTGTGGTTTAAGCATCATCTATATCTCTTTGCTGGCTCCTGGCCCTGCCTGGAGTTGGAGTTAGGACTGATGGGTAAATCTAGCCAGCCCTGCTTTTCGGAATTAAGCCCTAAAGGGTTAAGCAGGTCACTAGTGCCTGGGCAAAACAAAAAAACACCTGACTTTCAGCTCTTTGGACTTGAAATAATGAGAGAATTATTTCATCACTTGGCCATCCGGTTCAAAGAAGTTATTTTAGGAAGATGTTTTGATGCCTCAACATTAAAGCAAATTGTGAAGTTTAACTTATTTGTAAATTTGATTTTATGTTAGTTTTGAAGTATGTGCTTTTTGAACTGAGAAGGATCCTTTGAGTTCATCTAGGCCATTCCTCCTCACAGCTGGTTGAGACTGGCCCAGAGATGGAAAGGCATTTGTATAAGGCCACCCTGGTAGCATAGCAAACAACTGAAATTTGAACCTACGTCTTCCGACTGCAAATCCAGTGTTCTTTCCGTTATGTCAAATTCACATTTATATAATGCTTTATATAACCAAGAGCTTTATATACATTTGTCGTTCAGTCATTTTTCAGGCATATCTGACTCTTTGTGACCCCATTTGGGGTTATCTTGGCAAAGATACTGGAGTAATTTGCCATTTCCTTCTCCAGCTCATTTTACAGATGAGGAAGCTGAGGCAAACAAGGTGAGTGATTTGCCCAGAGTCACACAGCTAGGAAGTGTCTGAGGCCAGATTTGAGCTCAGGTCTTCCTGACAACAGACACAGTGCTTTATCTACTGCCCTATGTGTATTCTTTTTTACATAGGATCTCAGATTAGAGCTATATGGGACTTGGACGTCATCTGGTCCAGCTCTCTTTAGTTTACATTTTTCCTCAGAGTTGGGGAACCTATGGCCCTTTGACTGAATCAGTAGAACTCAGGACCTGGAATCAGGAAGACCCAAGTTCAAATCCAGCCTCTGACACCTTGGGCAAGCCACCTAATTTTTCACTTCACAGGGACCACACATGAGAGCCTAGAGGGCCATATGTGGTCTCAGGGCCACAGATTCCTTGCCCCTGTATCATTAATATGAAAAAAAAGTTCAACTTCATACAAAACCAGAGCTTGATTATTGTTGTTTTCTTAAGTAGAAGTAAGTTTACAAATTGTTTTGCAGCTTTTCCAACTCATTCTGAGATTCAGCAAAGATTGGAACATAAGCTGAAGGCCACTGGTTTAAAGAAAAAAAATGATTTTCTTTTGAAAAATTAATAACTGATATAAGATTATTTAGCAGAGATTTGCATTGGAGATTTTTGTTAGAAAAAAGAAAGCCTATCACTGAGTAGCATTTACTGTGCATTTGGATATATAGTAATATGTATATGCTAAATATTCAGATTTGCATTATTTGAAGTTATAGTTATATAACATTTAGTAATTAGTTTTAGCTCATTGGAAGTATGCAGTTTGAATACAAATAATTCAGCTACTTCACAGGGGAATTCGTTAGTTGCACTAATGGGGACCTAGTTGGTAGAGTACATTAAGCACCTAAATCTGTAGATCAGTGGTGATTTCTAAGGGTGATAGAAATGTGAGTTAATGCTGTCCTTACAGAAGTCGCCTGATGGGGTGATTCCAGGGCACTAATGCAGATTCAAAAAACTTCAGCAATAATCACAGCTAACATTTATATAGCACCTACTATATGCTAGGCCTGGTGCTAAGTGCTTTATAAATATCATCTCATTTGATCCTCACAACAGCCCTTCTAGTGAGGTGCTGTTATTATCCCCCTCTTACGGATGAGAAAACTGAGGCAGAGGTTAGGTGGCTTGCCCAAGGTCCCACAGTTAGTGTCAGAGACTGGATTTGAACTTGGGTCTTCCTGATTCCAGGTCCTGAGTTCTATCCACTGTGCCCCTTACCTGCCTCTTGCCAACTACTTTAATAATCTAAGGAAGAATTCCCTTTTTGGATGTAAACAGTTAAGAGTTAATTTGTCTTTTTCTGACAAAGATCAGACTGAGTTGCTGATATATTTGTTCCCTCTTCTCAGCAATGCAAGGATCTAAGACAACTCCAAGACTCATAATGGAAAATGCCATCCACATCCAGAGAAAGAACTATGGAATCTGAATGCAGATGGAAGCATCTGCATTTGCCCACTGTTTTTGGTTTCTCCCATTGGTTCTAATTCTTTACAACATTAAAGTGAAAATATATTTAATATGTATATGTGTAGCCTATATCAGATTGCATACCATCTTGGGGAAGGGAGGGAGAGGGAGAAAATTTAGAACTCAAAATCTTATGGAAGTGACTGTTGAAAACTAAAGCGGGGGGAGGGGAGAGAGAAGTATTTGTTTCTCCAGGACGAAACAGTTTTATAGCATCAGTGTTTTTTGGAAGTAAGGTATCAAGCTAGTTTTTTGTAGTCCTCCTCACTGCTCTCCCAGGAGATATGGAATTGAATGATTCAGCCCTACTAAGTCTTTAAAACCTAAGGTTAGAGTCATGAAGAAAATTTGATGTAAATATCACTTCCTATCCATGTAGGACCAATATGGAAAAGATTAGCAAGTTTGACATATCTGTTACAAAACGAAAGGCAAGCAGGTGTGTGTGTGTGTGTGTGTGTGTGTGTGTGTGTGTGTGTGTGTGTGTGCGCGCGCGCGCGCGCGTGCAGTGCTGTATTTTAGATCAAGGTAACAAACATGCCATTAGAGCAAATTTTGCAGTTCTGTTTTCCTAAGTGGGTCACACACTTTCTGTTTTGTGCAGACACAGTGCTTCTTTACTAAGATTTTATCTGGTTTTTTTTTTTTGGAGATAGAAAGATTAATGCTTTGGGTCAAAGGCTTCACACTCAATAATGTCCCTTGGGTTAATTAGCCAATACGTACGTCTTGTCATGGTGGATGTGATTCATCCCAGGAAGGCCGATCTTATTTGTCCCTTGTGTGTTTCTGTTTTAAAAAAAAAAAATGATGTGAAATAGCAGTGTAGCTTAATGGGAAGGATATAATCATTAAAAGTCAGGAAGGCCTAGGTTCAGGTTCTGGCTCTGTTATTTAAAAGGTATGCAACCATGGGTAGGTTACTTCCTTTCTTCGGACCTCAGTTTCCTCTTCTGTAAAATGGGGGGAGGGGAATTGAACACGACATTGCCTAATATTTTAACATTCTGCACATTTGAGTCAAAGCACAGGTGACCCCTTCCTATTTCAGGAGTTGAAGGAACTGAAGCAGCAGTGAAAAGCCACTAACTCATGGTCATTAGGCAGAATGAACCTAGGACCTCCTGATTCCCCAGTTCATCATTCCTCCTACTCAAATAATTTGTCACTAAACTGTTGTTTTAACTTGGACTGTATGTTTTTGTGAATTTTTAAAAGGGAGAGAAAGAAGCTCCTTTTGTTCAAACTATAAAATAAGAAAGGCCATACTTGACAAATATGGTACTTTGGAGTCACAGTTGTGATTTTTTTGGTTTTGTTTACATTCCCATTTTTCTTCTGCTTTAAACAGTGATTTTACCTCTTGATTTAAAAAAACAACTAGCAACTTCTGTTATGTCACAGAAATTTTTCACTTAGCTGGACCGAGATGGATGAGGTGAAAAGAATACATTATGTTCTTGCCTTCTAAGAATATAGTATGTGAGAAATCTGATCTGAAAAGTAGTATGTACATCCAGTCCTACGCACATCACCATTTCAATGTACTTGGGTCTTCTCAAACCTTTTGAAAAATTGTTATGGGGATTTTGATTTTTTAAACTGGGTATATGACCAGGTCTTGATTAATGTGAATAACGAATTCCCTCGAGTGGTTACATGTATTCAAAATCACAAAATTTGACATTATAATTACATAAAATATAGTCATTGGTTCTAGCCCGATGGAAATATCCTGTCCCTATAATCTGTGGCAATGTACCTTAAAATAGAAAAGCAATATGAATGTAAAGTGCTTAATAATTAGAGCCTTTCTTAGTTGGGTGAAAGAATATCAAATATTTCAGTAGGTGGTTGCTAACTGAAATAATATACAAAATGGTTTTGTTAGTATAGCTATATTTTTATGGTTATATACTATAGTTAAAATTATAGGATGTTAGACCTTCGAGCTCATCTAGTCTGATCCCCTCAGTTTACAAATGAAGAACACACAAATTGTGATCCAGAGAGAGGAAGTGATTTGCCTAGATCACACAGCCATTTGGGATAGTAAGGCTGAGACCAACACCCAGCTGTCCTGGCTCCCAGTCTACTGTTCTTTCTACTGAGCATGGTATTAGTACTCTTATCCCCATTGCTACTGTTGTTTTGAGTTTGTCATATAAGTGACTAAACTGGCAACATTCTTTTGTTTCAGGAATGCCATTGGCTCAGGCTGTAGCAATTCTTCAGAAGTACTGTCGTATCATTAAAAATGTCCAGGTTCTCTACAGTGAACAGGTGAGTGATGACTAGTTTGTTTTGTGAAAATGCCTTCACTCAAAAGTGAGTCATGACAGGATATAATGCATCATGTGATGCTGCTAAAACACATGGATTATGGCCTCAGCCACTATGCATACAGCGCTCCATATGTTATTACCACATGAAGAGGAGAAACCAGGGTAACCAGTAATTTCATCAAATGATTGCTATTTTAGGAAAAAGCAACTTCAAAATGTATTTCCTTTATTTTACCTTAAGTTTTGTCTTGATGAGCTATTACTACCAGGTTTGGAATTGTACTGATTAATGAACTTGTTTTTGTGCCTACTAGATTTATCTGCTGACATTTCAGCAGCCTTAGCATTTAGACAGCCAAGATGCTCATGAGTTTGGGGAGGTAGCCAACATGGCTGTTTCTTTGATTTTCTAAGGGGTTTTATTTTCCACCAGCCTCCTCCAAGTATAAAAGTATCACACAAAAGCTGGCATGTTTGAATTTTTTTTTCTGTCTTTTATAATACAGCTTTTTAGCTATCTGAGCAGTGACCTAACCCTAACCCTTTAGGAAGGTATGGCTCACCCCTTCCACAAAGATGTTGTAACACTTAGAAATGACAAGAGAGTTCTTTCCGAGAAAAAAGAGAGAACAAACCCACAGGAATGTTGTTACCCTATTTTTTCTTTGAATCACTCTAGCCTTTGATATTTCAGCTACACTAAATGTTGGGAGTTTTTTGTTTGTTTGCTTGTTTTTTGTTTTAAATAAATCTTTCTCTATAGTCATTTTCAGTGTCCTTGGGGGACAGAATAAGAAGTAGGCTTCCACTATACCATAAGAGCTTCAGGTTAGAATTAAGGAAAAGTTTCCTCAATTGCAACTTTGGATTAGGTTTCTGAGTGATATTGCAGAATCTCTTTTGAGGATCTTTTTAAAAAGACGAATTCTTATATGCTTGTAATAGTGACCTATCCTTTGGATTCCTGGAGTACTTTGTACCACCACAGTGTTAAATATCACAAACTTCCCTATTAATATTCAGTTTACTTAAATATTAATCTTTAGCCCCAGGTGTCCTGGACCTTGAATCCAGGAACTTTGGTTCTAGTTATCCTGATATCCCCCTATAAACACCTAGCACAGGGTACATAAGAACTTTCTATTTGAATAAATGAAAAAAAAAAAGTTACTGTTCCTAAAGATACAGAGATGAACTAACTGGCCTATTGGGGCTCTTCCAGCACCAAGGTCTGATGTTTTCAATTCCTTTTCTCCCCAAGAGCTTTAGAACCCAAATTAGAAAACACTAATTGTAAGTAGAGACAGGGAAGTCATGAAAGAGCATTCTATGGATACTTCTGTGGGACTTGTCTAGACTGGTTAGAACTGAGCACTTTTGCCAGGAACATAAATCTGATCCTCACATTGCCCAAGCTTCCTTCACACACTGAAAATGTTCCCTAGCCACAAGCTATGCTTCTCACCCAAGCCAGCTGTTTCATCAGTGTGTGGTCACAGGCAAGACTGGGCAAAAATATTTATCCAGCATTTATTAGGGAATCGACATTGTGCCCAGAACTGAATTGTATGTTTTCATGGCCTAACCCCAAAGAGTTAGAAGACATAGCCCCTGTCCACATTTGGACCAAAAGGAGAATAAGCTTAAGTTGGTATCATGTAGTCAAGAGTCATAGAATCATTTAGGGCAAACCACACAGAAGAGATGGTTATATGGTCTGAGATTAGAAAAATCTGCATAGAAAAAAGTAAAAGTGTGCCTGGCATGTTGTTCCGGTCAGCATCCTTTTTTTTTTTTTCCGGTCAGCATCCTTTTGCAGTAATGTTCTTTAGACAGTACAACTAAGTGCAGAAAGTAGAACTAGAGGAGCAGAACGTTATGACAGGGTAAAAATGTATGTGGACATAAATGGACAAAGAAGGCTGATGGAAACCCATTAAATGACTGACAAGTTGTTTTGGCCATTTTTATATGTTGAAATTAACTTACCTAAATGTAAATAGTTGCAAAATAAGTTAATTGATTTTTACTAGAATGTACTACAAAGTTTATAATCATCATTATAACCAGGCTCTCTTGTAACTGGAATATCTTTGGTTTTACCCTGTGCCCAACTTGCCCGGAATGCCCTGTTTTTGTTCATTTGTGTTCCCACAGAACTTTCTGCCTTCTTGTTCTTTATTTTTCCAGCTAGTATGATCTCATGAAATTCTAGCCCTCCTGCTTACTGCTTGTTAGACCTTAAGTCATTTCACCTCTCTACAACTCAGTTTCTTCACCTATAAAATGAAAGATTTAGGATAGATGATCTCTAAGCTTCTTTCTAGCATTAAATGATCCTTATGATATTCAACAATATCAAGCAAAGCATGCCTATGTAGATGGACTGGGGATAGGGAAAAGGTACTTCAGGTAAGGAGGATAGTATGATTAATAGCATAGAGGCAGTGAAAAGACCAGCCAAAACATTACGGAGAGTTTGTGTTGAGCAGTAGATAACCAAGATGAGGTTGGATCATGGAGGGGTTTAAATGTTAGGCTGATCCATTGTAGGTTCATGAGCAGTAGTGGCATGAAGGGATAGGCAAAGAGATACTATGGGACTTTTAAGGCAAATTAATTATGAAAAAAACGTTCTCTGCAAATGATAAAACAGAAAAGAAATTGAAGGGGTAGAAACAATTTAGGAATGTTAATCTAGCAGTGGTTTATGTTCTCTACTGGAAAAAAAAATGGGCAGTGGCTTAGGATCACTGTCAAGGAATTACAGTTCATTGAGACTGTGTCACCCAAGATATGGAAATAGTGAATCATTTCTAAAGGGAGAGGTCACCACTTTGTCCTTGCTATGATCAAATTACCTTCAATCCAGTGTGAGTATAAATGTCTGGCTTCTAAATGCTCACCAATTTGATCTGCTGATACAGATAGCTAGACATTAAAATAAAGAAAATGGGCTGCTTTATTGTTTGGCTCACTACATTGTTGGCATTCAGTTAATTAAAATAAGCTACAGATATCCAGATTAGATAAATTTTAAAATTGACTTTAAACTTTACTAACAAGGAAGCATTAGCTGTCTCCGCTGACCATCTTCTGGACGGAGCATGTCTAGTCATTTGGCCAGAAACAGTTATTGTTGTCAGGTTATCTGTAGAAACATAGACTAGATTCTGAAATGAAAGGGAATCTAAGGGGTCAGTTTGCCTTTGCCTGAGCCCCTCCAGTGACTAAGTGTTTACTGTCTTAGGAGCAACGATTTCCCTTGTTGGAAAGTTCTAGTTAGAAAATTCTTTCATAACTGAAATCTGGCTCCTTATAAGCAATCAGACCTAGTTCTTACCTCTAGAGGTACTTAGACTGCTTCTCTTCCCTTTTCATTGTGAGTACCATTAAGATATTTGAAGACTTGGGGCAGCTAGGTGACACAATGAATAGAGCACCAGCCCTGGAGTCAGGGGGACCTGAGTTCAAATGCAGCCTCAGACACTTAACACACTAGCTGTGTGACCTTGGGCAAGTCACTTAACCCCAAATGCCCTGCTTTCCCCCCACCAAAAAAAAGGTACTTGAAGACCATGGTCAAGTAGTCTGTTGATCTTCTCTTCATTCTAAAAATCACCTGATTTTTAGCTGATCCTTAAAAATCATCTGATCCTTATGCTATGTGGTTTCGAGCCTCCCTCCTCACCTAGACGTGGTCTCACTTGTCAGTATTTTCATACTTCACCAGTCCTGTGTTCTTATCAATGTGGGGGTCCCTTTACCTGAGCAGATCTTAGCACATTCCATCCTGTGGTATTCAGGTCTTCAGTAGAAGACCCGCCCAGTATGTAGGAGGTTTTCCTTTGCTTCCTTTAATAGTTCATATATACCAGGGTAGCACTAAGAGTATCTCTCTTATTTCCTCATTCTCACTCACTGTTTTTCTAGTCACACATGTCTTCAATTTTTCCTTTTATGCCAGTTGTTGGTAATATGTTGTGGCCTACTTATTCCTACCATGTGTCTTACCACTCTTTAGGCCCAGTAACTCATCTTCTCAGTGTCCCTCTTAAAATGCAGTGACCAGAATAGAGTCCATTACTCCAGATGTGGTCTGAATTTTATTCAGTTTGATTGCATCTATCATGCTTTCTTGGGTTTCTGCTTTCCTAGATCATGGTTCTTATGAATTTCTTTTCTGTTTCATCATGTACAGAGAACATTTTTTTTCACAATTGACTTTTTTGAAAAAGCCTCATGGTATCTCTCTATCTAAACAGATATTACTAATACCTTTGTGAGATCTAAGTGTGAATGTTATAAAATTAATATATTGATACTAGCAAGCTAAGATTGTAAGGCATTTGAGCTTTATTCAAAATTGTACCATACCTAAGATTCATGACTGTACCTTATAGTCTGATTCCAGCCTACCTTCCAGATTCATTTCATATGACTCCTCACACATACTACGTTCCAGGGAAATCATCCTTCTTGCTATTCCCCAAATTCAGGTCCATCTCCTCTGTGCTTTTGCATAGGCTCTCTTTCATGGGTAGAGCACTGAAGTCCAGCCTCAGGGACTTACCAGCTGTGTGACCCTCAGAAAGTAATTTCCTCTGTCTCCCCAACTGTAAAATGTGGATCATAATAGCACCTACCTTCCCTGGTTGTTGTGAGGATCAAATGAGATAATATTTGTAAAGTGTCTGGCACATAGTAGGCACTTAATCAATGCTTGTTCCCTTCCCTTTCTAACCCCTTATGGGCATGACTCAGATGCCACTTCTATTGGAAAGCTTTCTTAATACTCATAGTTCTTACATCTCTTCTCTCCACAAGTTATCCTCTAAGCACATTACCCAACAGAATGTCATCCCTTCTAGAGCAGGAACTGTGTCTTCTTTTATTTTGGTGTTTGGTTGTTTTAGTGCAGCTGAATAAATGCTTGTTGGACGAAAAAAAATGAATAATTGAGGTAGCTGGAAATATTGTCTCTATAGAGCATTTGCTATCTGTCTAGATAAAAGCCGCTGAGAGGTAGGAGTAGAGAGCTCTTTTTAGGAAGACTTGGGTTCAAATTCTACCCCAGATCCATACGAGACACGGAACAAGTCACTTCTATTCTCATCGCCCTGAGCAGCTTGCTGACCCTGGAAGTGGCCAAGTGGGGTAAGAGCTACATTGGTGGACAGAGACGACTTGCTGGGAATCCCCTATACAAGAGAAGTGGCAAGACCAGTCCCAAAGTAGTGCCACTAATAAACCTGAAGAATGATCTGTACGTGAAAAGTTTGGGTTCTGTGTGACGATTATGTACCTCAAAATTAATGATATCTCACACTGTAACAATGTAAGAGATAGGAACTTGATCATATTCTTCAATTAAAAATCAAGGTTATTGCAGTTGTTGACACATACAAAAAAGGAATAAGTGGAAGGAATTTTGCTAGTTTATAAGTCACAGACTCCTAGAAGAATGTTGGAGCAGGTAGGAATTTTAGAAGTCATCTTGGTTAAGAGGGCAACAGAAAGTTTACTATGTCTTTGTTTTGTCCAGAACTTAATCACATTAGACATGTACATACACATATTAGAAAATTAAGAAATTGTTTCTCTAGCCTTATCTCAGGAAGGAGATTTCTTCTGCCATCATGGGGCAAGGCCTAGAAATGATCATGATTTTTTTAATGTAACAATTTTCAGTTTATTCAAACCAAACAATTCAACTGTTAAATTCAAAAGAAAAGAAATATAGCAGATGTCAACACTCCATCAGAATGACAAATCAAATAAAAAGATTAATAATAAATACTTTTCTGAACTTGTTACTAAATTAGACTTACTAGTTATATGGAAAGAAATAGGATAAGCAGAGAATTAACATTCATTTTACATGTACATAGACTGCTCACAAAAATTAATCTCACACTACTTTATAAATCCAACAAATTCTAAAAGGCAGAATAATATATACTATATTATTATTATTATTACTAACTATAATACTATAATACTACCTATAATAACGAGCAAAAATTATAAATTTAAATGAAATTTTAAAAAATGTGTTTTCGCAGGTTTTTATTATTTAGTGCTCTGTTATCCACTATATGGGGCGTGGGGTATGGGGGTACCCCAAAGAGACTAGTTCTGTAATTTGTGATACCTTCCTTTTATTACTCTGGATAGCTGAGAGATAGCAAGTGGGTTCATTGAAGGGGGTACAGGCCTAGGCAGTTCACTGGGGAACTCTGTGACCTCAGCTCAGAGACCCCAAAGCATCAGTGTTGTGGTAGAGAGAGCCCTGGTTTTAAATCTGACTTTGCTACATATTAGCTATGTTTGAGAAATCATTTTAATTCGCAAGCCTCAGTTTCTCCACTTGTAAAAATGAATTGGCATTAGATAGATGATATCTTTCTCTAAGGTCCTTCTGGACTTGATATTTAATGTCTGAAGTTCTTTCCATCTCTTAAGTCCTATGGTTCCCTTCACATGTATCAGAATCCAAACTGCAGATGGTAGATATGCTTGTTTTTAAACAGCATTGCGTAATGAGTCTTGGAAATAGTCATTTGGGCCTTTGCCCCTAGAAAGCCTTCTGTTGTGATGTTAGTAGTTTCAGTGTTTGTAAAATCAAATCCCATTTTGGAAGAGAGAGTTACAGTGGGCGATTTGACTTCACTGTCACCCCGGAGCTTTAGAAGGGACTGTTATGATTCTAGCTGCCACCACTCTATCTTGGGAAATTCTATTGATCGTCCTGACAGTTGTAAGCCACCTTGCTTTCTGATGAGAATGGAGAGACAGATTATCTGCTACCATAAGGTTATTTTATAGCCCTAGACATTTTTCCGAAGCAAGAGAGATTTCTCTACTCAGTCTCACAGCAGAATTGCTCCATAGGTTCTGGCCCCTTAATCCATCTAAACCTAACAGTGACATCAGGTTTGTGGGAGGCCAAAATTGTGGCCTTATGAGTGACCATAGCTACTCAATGACATCTGCCTCAAAGGATCATGGATTTAAGGTGTTTATCCCAGCTGTCAAACTAACCTCTGTGGACCTAGAGGAGCTTCCTTGTAGGCCCTGAAACAGTTTCTTCCTACTGGGAGTGAGACGTTCCTCAGTCATAGATTTAGAGCTGGAAGAGGCTGTAGAGGACATCTCACCCAACCCCCTCATTTGACATTGAGGAATCTGAGGCCCAGAGTGGCAGAGCCAGAATCTCAAGTGAGGTAAATAATTACAATTGACTCGTAAGAGCTTGCTGCCTGGCCTCACTGCCTCTAGGCTCTCTCTGTGCCAGTTCATCCTAGGCATGCTGCCAGATTAACTTAAGAATGATAGATTTAAAGCTGGTAGAAGGGAGTATAGAGTAGGGCAGAAAATTCCAAGCTCCCCAGATTTCCTCCACAAACAAGACAAAATGGTGCCTCAGGGTCAGCGTAGAGCAGCAAAAAATAAACAAGAGTTGGAGCAGAACAGTGCCTCCTGGGACAGTCGGAGAAGATCTGAAGAAAATCCCAGGATAGAGGTTTGGCAGGCCCAGTGAAGTGTAAACACCTCCAGCCACAGGAATTTTCACCTCCCAGACAATTTGGGGAGTCGGACATCTGAGCAGAGGAAGATTGAGGGAGCCTCTGCTGACAAGGGACACCAGGCCCATCTAGGCTGTCCGGATGCGTTCCTGAGTGAGAAGGAACCAGCGCACACCTGGTAAGTGCAGAAGCAGTGGGATGCGGATGCTGTAGGCTATGGGCGCTTATAGGAGATCTAAGTTCTCAGTTTTGGTTCCAGGCCAGAGGGGAGAACTGAAGGGCAAAGCCACTGGAAAGTTCTCAGGGAGCAAGAGTGTTTCCAGCATAGTGTACTCAAGGGACCCTACCTGTGGCTTGGAGGGGGAAAGGCGTGCAAAAGTGGGGCTCAGGACAAAGCTTCAAAAATAACAGTAAGAAGGACCTGAGGCCAGAGGCACCATCCCCCACACCCCAGAATTAGAGGTGATTATAGTAATATGCTGCCCCCAATTTTTTTTTTAAATGAGCAGGCAAAGGAGAAGGAACCCAATAAGAGAGTTACAGTGGGAATAGACAAGATTGGGTTTCATTTTCAGAGGAGTATGCTGAAGCAAAAAAAGCCTTTTCTACCCCAAAGAGTAGCATCAAATGGTCTCCTGCCCAAAAAGAATTCACAGAAAAACTCAAAAAAGACTTCAAAAATCAAATAAGAGATTAAGGAAACATTTTTTAAAAGTAAGAACAACTCAAGAAAAACAAGAAGATTAGGAAGAGAAAGTCAACCAGAAAAGGAGATCCAGAATCTTAAGGAAGAAAATAACTCCTTGAAAATTAGAATTGGGCAAGGGGAAGCCTGCAAAGTTATGAGACCATGAAATAATAAAACAAAATATACAGAATGAAAAAAATAGAAGAGAATGTGAAACATCTAATAAGAAAAACAACTGATCTGGAAAACAGATCAAGAAGAGAAAACATAAGAATAATTGGACTACCTGAAAGCTACAATCAAAAAAAAGGATCCTGATATAATAATAGAAGAAATAAAGAAAATTGTACTGAAGTGTCAGAACAAGAGGGGAACATAGAAGTAAAATAAAATCCACTGAACACCACCTGAAAGATCCTCAGAGAAAAACCTACAGGAACATCATAGCTAATTTCTGAAACCCCCAGGTTAAGGAGAAAATATTACGAGCAACAAGAAAAAAAAATTCAAATATGACAGAGCCACAATTAGAATTACATGAAATGTAGCAGTGACTACACTAAAAGACCACAGGTCTTGGAACACTGTATGTCAAAAAGCAAAAGAACTGGAGGTCCAGCCAAAAATATTATACCCAGCAAAATGTAATCCTGAATAAAAAAAAAATTCAATGAATTCACAGACTTTCAGGATTTTATTGCAAGAAGACCAGAACTAAATAGAAAATTTGACATACACGATCCAAAAGAAATAAAAGGTAGACATCAAAGACTAATTACAAGGGACTCAAATAAGGACAAATTGTTTACTTTTTATATGTGGAAATGTAAGTCGTATATCTATGATTGTCATTAGTAATTGGTTAGTTTGAAAGAAAGTGGGGTAGAGATGCATATGATGTGATTCTAAAAAGCAAAAAGATGTAGGAAAAGATAAAAAGAGTGATTATCTCATACAAATGAAGTGTGAGAGGAAGGACTAATACAGAGGAATTAGGTGGGGCAGAAGGAGGGTAGTTGTGGAACTCTACTTTCATTAAAGAGGGAACCATACATATATACATACATAAACATGTATAAAGTCTTCTAAATTCAGAAAGAAATAAGAGGGCAGGAGGAGAGGATAAGGAAGGGGTGGAGAATAGGATAAGGGGGAATATAGAAGGGTGTGTAGATTAATGGGAATGGGATAAAGAGGAAACATATATTTAGAAGGGTATAAAAATCTTCTAAATTCAGAAAGAAATAAGAGGGTAAGGGGATAGGGTGGAGGGAGAGGATACAGGAGGGAAATGATGTGTGTGATACAAACATAAAATAAAGGTCAGGAATAGAACTTATGCAGAAAAGCAGGGATAGTAATCATGATCTCAAACAAAGTTAAAGCTAAAATCAGATTTAATCGAAAGAGAAAAATAGGGAAAGTATATTGTATGTCAGCCATATTAATCAATAGTGTTAGACCACATAAAACAACTAGACAGTATAAAAAACTGTAAGAGTATACCTGCCAAAATAGACACGGGAACTATACGAATAGAAACCCAAAACACTTTATGATACAAAGTTAGATCTAAATAATTGAAGTAATATTTATTGTGCATGGGTAGGCAAAGCTAACATAATAAGAAAAAGGACAATTTTACCTAACTAATCTATTTATGTAATACCATCCCAATTAAATTATTAAAAAAAAATTATTGAATCAGAAAAAATAACAGGGTTCATTTGGAAGCACAGGAATTCCAAGGAAACCGGGGGGGGAAAGACATGAAGGAACTAGAGTCAGTAGTATCAGACCGTAACCTATATGAAGTGAGAGTAGTTTTGAAATGTAAAATGGATAATTTTGATTATTTTAAATTAAAAATTTCTTGTGTAAATAAAACCTGTGTAGCCAAGAATAGAAGGAATACAGAAAGGAAAATGCTATCCACCTACAGAGATAGATGACAAGTGGAAATAAGCATAATACGGTCTTAACATATATACAGTTGTATGTATGTGAGTGTATAGGTGTGTGCATATATATGTGTACATATACATACACATATATATGTAAATATCCTCGCTTAATTGTAGTTTTCTTGGGGTGGAATAAAGTAAAAAGTGCACAGCAGAGGACAAAAGAAAACATACAAGGAAACAAAAGATGGAAAGTTTTGAAAATAACATGTACTGTTTATTATGTAGGTTTTCTTGAAGTGGAAATATATTGCTTTATATTGAATCCTCTTTTATATTCTGCTGTGTATATGGCAGTGTTTTTTTCTTATTTTGTATATGTTTAAAATCAAATATAATGAAAAAAAAATAAAGTTGGTAGAAGTCTTAGAAATCACCTAATCCAATTCCTTCGTTTTATAGATGAGACCTAGATAGCTGTTATGACTTTCCTACTAGCAGGGCCAAAATTTGAAGGCCAGTCCTTTGACTCCAGCTCCAGTGAGAAGATCATAGATGTTAGACCCAGAGGGGACCTTAGAAATCCTCTAATAGAACTTCATCTTACAAAGAAGGAAGTTTAGGTAACAGAACTGAAAAGACTTGACCAAGATGATATGCCCAGTAAATGGCAGAACAAGGATGCAAACTCAGGTCTTCTGATTTCATATCCAACGTTCTATCCACTGTACTACACGGTCCACTTCTTCCTAATACATAGTTCTGAGCATGTCATTCCCCTGCTCAGGAATCTTCAAGAGCTTCCCATCACCCATAGGATAAGGTAATACTCCATAGCCTGACATTCAAGGTCCTCCACAGTCTGTCTTCATCCTTTTCTCCTACTATTCCCTTCACATATGTATTCCTTTAAAAAAAAAAAAGTTGTCAAAACAAATCTCATGCTTTCCCATTTCTATATCATACCTGCCCTTGGAAATCTTCTACCCCACATCTCTTCTGTCATTGCTAGCATTTCACAGCAGCTCACATCCATGTGGCTCCTTACAGTGTTTCCCTTTGATCTCATCAACAGCCCTGTGAAGTAGGTAGAATAAATATTATCCTCATTTTACCAAGACCAGGCTCAAATGCTGATACCTTCATAAAAACCTCTGATTCTACCTTCTTCCTATCTCTCAAATTAGAAGTGATTTCTTTCTCCTTTGAATACTTGAGGCGCACTGTGTGTCTCTTTTGTAGTAGTGGACCTTGTGTTATGGTAGAGAGAGAGTGAGTGTGTGTGTGTGTGTGTGTGTGTGTGTGTGTACGTGTACACATGTACATTTGTATGATCATCCCTACTAGGTCGTAGGTCCCTGAGGGCAGGACACACATAGTATGTGTTAACACTTTTTGGATGGGTGACTAGCTGAATATACCTGGGCTCTGATAACCCTACCAAATAAAGAAGACCAGGATATAGATCATTCTTAGCATGAGGGGCAGCCGGGGAAGAGGCACAGACTCAAGAGATGGAGCAATAGTGAGAAGGCCAGAATCACTGGACATAGAGTATGTGGAGGGGAGGGCTTCAAAAGCTAAACAGGGTTTTGTGTTTGATCTTAAAGGTGTTGAGGTGCCTCAGGAGTTTATTGAATGTGGGAGGCAGGTGACATAGTTCGGCCTGCACTTCAGGAAGATCATTTTGGCAGCAGAGTATAGGGTGGACTGTAGGTGGGAGAGACTTGAGGTAGGGAGATCAGCCAGAAAGCTATTGAATAGCTCAGGTGGTGAGGGCCTGCACCAGGGTGGTGGCAATATGAAAGGAAAGAAGGGGGCATATATACCTGATAGAAGTGGCAATATTTGGCAGCTCTCCGGAGATGGGGAGTGAGAGAAAATAAGGAGTCTATGATGATACGTAGGTTTTGAGCCTGAGTAACTTGGGAGGATGGCGGTGCCCTCAACAGTAATAGGGAAGTTTAAAAGAAAGGAGGATTTGGGGGAAAGATAATGGGTTCAGTCATCCGAGAGTCATCAGCCTTGAGATGATAATTGAATCCATGTAACTAGTGGCATCACCAAGTGAAAAACTATAGTGGGAGAAAGAGGGCCCAGAACAGACCCTTGAGTGACATCCAGGGTTTGTGGGTGTGACCTGCATGGAGATTCAGCAAAGGGAATTGAGAAGGAATAGTCAGGCAGGAAAACCAGGAGAGAGCATTGTCATGAACCTTAGAGAGGAGGTAGTATCCAGAAGAGAATGACTGATGTCAAAATCTGCCCAGAGAGCAAGAGTGTTGTCAAAGTCTGTCCAGAGATCGAGAGTATTGAAGATTGAGCAAAAAAATGTTAGATTTGGCAATTGAGGCATAATTGGTAACTTTAGAGAGAGAACAGTTTTCATTTGCAACAAGGGTCTGCATATGGTTTCTTTCTTCCTAGCATTTGACCAAAAGCAGTGAAGTCAAAATAAAAATGGGTCATTTCTGCATAAGTTGAGCAAAATAGAATATACTTCTTTTGTGAAAGTCAGGTATAAATATCTCATCAGCTAATATCGTGGAAATAACACTGCTAGTTGAAAACAAAATATTTCATATAAACAGAACCACTTCTGAGTCTCCAAATCTCATATTGGTCTGTGACACTCCTTGGATCAGGAACTATTGCCTATGCTTTTGTATTTCTGTCAGCTCCTAGTGCAAAGTATAAACTCAGAACAGGTGCTTAATAAGTCCTATTCGAGCAAGTAGAGTTCTCATGTTGTTTTCCCTTTATCTTACAGGCCCCTCTTAGTCATGACCTCATCCTTAACCTGACTCAGGACGGAATCAAACTACTGTTTGATGCTTTCAACCAGCGGCTAAAGGTAAACACAAATGTCATCTGAGATATTTGATGTTTGACACTCAGTCTTTTTGAGTATAGTTCCATGCCTTTTAGAGGATAGATTTTTGTCGTGCTGAACAAGATGGATTTTGTGTACTCTCAGTAGCTCAGTTATGTTGTACTTATTATTAAGAGGTACTTAAGAGGTACACATAGCCCACTTTACGGATGAGAAAGCTAAGGCTGGGGAGTAAAATAAATGCCTTTGTATCATAGAATTTATAATTGAAATGGAGCCTAGAGATGATCCAGTCAAATGCTCTGTCCAACTCCAAGTCTTTGATCCTGTGACATGGTCCAACCACCTTGTACAAAGAGGAAGTTGAGGTCTAGAGGGAGGAAGCAAATTTCCTAAGCCCTCAGAGATGTTGGGGTAGAGCCAGGGTTAAGATCCAGTGGTCTTTCCACATAGCTGAGAGTTAAAGCTTGGTAACATTTATAACTGGGAAGCAACTCATATCATCTAGGCTGCCTCTCTCATTTCACAGAAGAAACTGATGCCTAAAGAGGAGAGGAGTAACTTGCCCCTGATTCCAGTTAGTGAGTGATAGACTGAAGATCAGACCTGTGGCTTCAAAATCTCTCTCCTTCTAATGTGGTCAGCTGCCTGCAATCCCAGACTTTTGGCTTCAGCCAGTGGTCACTGCTCTCTACCACGCTGTGTATCTTCCACCCCAGTAGTTCACAAATCAGTGCCATCTCATTTCCACTTAGAAATCAGTGGAAGACCAGGAGCTAACACTGTTACTACTGGAGCTTTGTTCTCTGTTTCACAAAGGCAAAGGAAAACTAGCCTTCTCTCTGAAGCTGAATGTTGACTGAAAGAGGCATGATGATGGCTGAGAAGCCAAGAGATGTTATGAAAATCCCATGTCCCTCTGGAAGGAAGGGACCCTAGAATCATAAACTTAATGCAACCTTAAAGCCCGACCCCTGCGGTCCAGAAAGGTAAACCAGCTTATCTGGAGTTACATAGGTAGCAAGTAGTAAAGCCAACCCTTCAATCCAGGTCGTCAAACTCCACATGCAGCAACCTGGCCATTGTATCACAAAGGCAAGATGGAGAGAGCTGGTGTGGGTGCTAGTAGAATGGAACAAGGAGATGGCACCTGTTTGTTTTGGGTACCTTGCCAAAGTATTTTGTTGTATGGAATCTTTAGGTCTGATCTCATTGATTGGGTCTTCTTACACTGGTGCAGACTGTGAGTCTTCCACACAATTTCTGCTCTGGTGCCTCCTTCTGACCTGTGGGAGCTTAGGGTCATCTCTGTGCTCTGCCAATGGAGCTCAAAAGCTTTGACAGGTCCACAGAAAGAATTTAAGCATAGGCCTAGCAACAGACTATTTGCTAAATATAGAGTGGCTTATTATCAGAAGGTTGGTCACAAGGAGGATGTTTTTTTGTCTGTGGAAAGCTAGGGACAGTTACATAGAAATGAATTAGAATGAGGTCTGATCCCACAGTGTAGGGCTAAAAATATTATTGCAGAGGAAGTCTTTCATTTGGCTAAATTTTGGTGTTAGGCACTATCTATTAAAGGACAAAGACTGGAGCTTGTCTTCAGATCCTGTACAGACTAGTGGGTCTTGGGAGTTACCCAACTCTTTATTGGTGGCTTTCTTTGAGTATAGGAGACTTTAAGTGAATGTTGTTTTTGGATTGACATAATAGTCACTAGCACATTGTCTACATGTGCTAATTGGTATGCTACAATTCATAGAACCTGTTTTAGTTCAGGATATTTCTTGAATGCACTGTTTACAAATCCCAAGGTGGCTCATAGGTTGATTATGGGGCACAGGAGCTTTATTGTTTCAAAACTATAAGTTAGAAGGTAGGTTCAGGTTGGTGTTCAGGTTATGGTATATCCCTTTTGAAAGATTTATAGGCTAACTTCAGATCACAGGAGACAGTTATCAGGATTATTTGTTTTGACTCAAGCCAGAGAGACTTGGGTTAAAAAGAATATGAACTTCTGAGTCTCAAAGTGGTTTCTCTGAAAATAATATATCTCACATTCTCTTTTTTCAAATAAGCTTTTGTCGATTCATTTTTACGTTAACAGAATATTCCCCAGTATCCTTTTTTCGCCCCCTCCCGAAGAGAGCTGTCCTATGTAACAAATAATATGTTTGTGAGACTAAAAGGAAAAGGAAATGTGTACAACATAACTGATTACTACATTGGAAAAAGCCTGAAAATGGGCTTCATGTTCTTTGCAGTCAGACTTCTTTGTCTCCTACCTGTGGGCCCAGCCCTTCTAGGCAATACTGAAATTAGGATTATGGCTGAAAGTTCGAGGGAGGTGAGGAAAGAAGAGCAGGTTGGCACTGAAGCTATTCTGGTAAATCTCCTGTTCAGCATCCTATTGGATTGTTAATGGGGCAGGAAGACCTGGAACATTTCCTAGAGGGGATGGAAGGTTTCCATGCCCTGTGCAGTGAGAACTTTGCTTGGTGCTTCATAGTCTCTCAGAACCTGAGCCTGTGAATCACAGAGCAGTGCTGTGTTTCACTCCCACTCCATAGCCGTTCATAGCAGTTAGCTCCTTTTGAGTCATTGAAGCCCTTTTTGAAGACCCATGAAGAAAATGTAGAGTGTTGGACAAAAACAGCTTATCCTTTATTTGTATCTCCTGAAATTTCACGTAACCTGCCCATAACATCCTCTCCAGACTACTGACTCAGCAATTCCCTCAGTGTTTTCAGATGGCCCAGGCAGGCCTGCAGAGTCTGTGTATCCAAGCATGAGAAAGCATTGTTGCCGAATTCTTAGTAAGCCGTGGGTGATACTACTGTTAAGAGCCATTTGTATGTCTTTTGCACTAGTCTTTTTTAGCCTGTGACACCTAAAACTTTGTCAAACACAACAGTGGGTGTTTTCCTTTCTGCTCTCCCTATTTTTCTTCCCTGTCCACACATCTCACTTCCTGGCTGTTTTCTTCAGATGCTGTCCCTTTCCTTCTCCATTTACTCTTGAGTACCACGAACCAGTAAGGAAACCTTGTATATTTCATTGTGCCAGGAATATCTCCAGTACAGCCAAATTGAAACATTGATTGGGAAACCACACAGACTCCCCTGCCATAGAATACGGTTGCATGTGGTTTATCGGCGTTCACTGGTTGAGTATATAGACTGTCCAGAGCACTTTAAAGCACCAAGGTCTTCTTTGGATCCTAGAAGAAGATGTTAGAGTAAAATGCTGCAAAAGAGCCCACCTCCTCAACATCCTCCCACCTCAAAAATTAATGGTAGAAATGCCACAGACACAAAAAAAGGAGGGCCATGGGAAATGCCAGAAATAGGTAATGTCAAAAATTAGGAAGCCAGAGAAGAGCTCTAACCCCATAAAAAGGCATTAAAAAAATTTAAAGAATCCGTCAGCAGCCTCTAAAGAAAAAGGTATCATCAAAAACAATACCAGAAATTCCTCAACAGAAGAAAACAAAATTAAAACTCCATTATGCAGACTGTGATGATATAAAAAAAAAGAACTATAGCAGAAAATCTGCGCACATAAAAAGGTCAGAAGGAAGCAAAGAAGCAAGCAGGACATTTCTTTGTTTTGTTGATAAATACTCTTAAAGATGGATAATTTGGAGCTCATGGTTTTACATATGATCATTTGGGAGTTTGTTTAAATGGATTTTTTTTTTCTTAGAGGCTTAGAATTTTAAAATTACTCCCAAATAAAAAAGAAATTAAATTCCTCAAAAAGGTGATAGAATGACAAGGTAAAGTGAAAACACAAAAGAAATAACCCTAGAAGATAACTGGACAAAGATTGGAAAGCAATTCAGTTGAAAGTGACAATTCTGGAAAATAGATCAAGAACAGAAATTCTTGGTAATTGTTGGGCTTCTGGAAAACTATGAAGAAGAATTTGAGAGCCTTTTCCCTCCAGGAAATTGTGTAAGTAAATTTCTCAGAAGTATTACAAACAAGGAACAGGTGGCAAACAATTCATAAGATGGCAACTGGGGAAAATCCTTTGGATACAGTCTGAAAGAACACTGTTGCCTAAGATAAATTATAAGGTGCGTCAGGCTGAGCACAATTTGCAGAGCACCATCTTGGATGCTTTTACTTGAGCCTTCTGTTGGTATCTTAATACTCTCCATTTCTTTAGGGGTTTAAGGTTTATGAGGTTCTTTCCTCACAACAATCCTGTGAGGCATTGCTGGTAGTAGTATTCCCATTTTACAGACAAGGAAACTGAGACTTAAAGAAGAGAAGGCATGTCCAAGGTTACTTGCTATCCTTTCTAACACTGACTATACCTTCTCTCATACTCCTATGATACTGGTCCTGGAGGAGTTGACATTTTCATTGCACCTCACTTATTTAGATTCTCCTTTACTGCTATCACTCATCACCCTTTCCTCATTTGAAATCCATTCGATCTGAATTTTCCAGCCAGTCCTCCCCCTAGGTCATTTTCCCTCCTGAGGAGTTTAGTGCCTGATTTGCCATTTCCTTCTATTCCCTGACTTATAACCATTTACTAGCAGACTTTAATATTCACATAGATAATAGATGCTCCCTCAAAATCCATAACTTCCCAATTCCTTAGCCTTCTTGAATTTCTATAACTTTCATTCCACAGTTCACATTCCATAGTTTCATTCCATAGTTACACATAGGGATGGTCATCATTACCCTCAAGTGTTCCACTTCCCCCAGTTGGAAATTCTGACATTATACTACATGACCATAACCTCCTATCATTCCACCTCTTCCTATGCCTTAACCCTCCTAAACCTTTTCCTTGCCTTCATTGATACCTCCATTTCCTCTACTCTTGGGTACTCCAGCTCTCACTTCGCTTTCCTCTCTCTCCAGTATTAACCCAAGAGTTGGCTATTTCAACTACACTGTCCATATGCTACTCCTTTCTTGTGAAACCTCTGCTCTGGATTACTCCTGCCATCTGTCTCCTCTGCTTTTCCTCACCAGCTTCTGAACACAGCTAGAGGAAGCCTTATAGCTGTGCTAACTGGATCCACTGCAATTCATGTTATCTTTTCTCAGCTAGGTTCTTATAGCAGCAAGACAGTCCTTTTATTCCTCTATAATTGTTTCTCATTCCCTGTAGAAAGTATTCCAAAACTTCTATTCCCTTCTCAAGTCACCCACACTTCTTCCTTCCACATCTCTCTCTTGGCTCAGGATCTTGACTCTTACCTTACCAAGAAATTTGAGGGAGCAGCTCGATGGCTGGGGCAGTGGGGTTGGCACAGTAAGTAGAGCACTGGCCCTGGATTCAGGAGACCCTGAGTTCAAATTAGGCCTCAGACACTTGACATGACACACTTACTAGCTGTGTGACCTTGGGCAACTCACTTAATCCCAATTGCCTTGCCTTCCCCCTCTAAAAAAAAAAAATAAAAAAATAAAATTTTATCTTAAAAACAAAGAAATTTGAGGCCATTTGGCATGAGGTCCTTTTTCTTCCCTTTTGCTCTTAGTCACTGATAACTTCCCTACAACAAACATAGTCAGATCTCTCCAATCCTTAAAAATCTTTCTCTGTTCCTTAACAGCCCCTCAAGCTACTGTCTCATTTCTCTCCTCCTTTCTCAGCCAAAGTGAGCATTCATTGCTCCCACTTTTGCCATCTTGCTTCCTGCCTTATCACTTAACTTTTAGTTGCCAAACCTCAGTCCTCATCTTTCTCAATCCATCTATTTGATCCAGTTGACTACCCTCTCCTCCTGAATACTCTCTATTCTCTGGGCTTTCCTCATACAGCTTTCTCCTTTCTTCTCCTACCTGTATAGCCATTCATTCTCCATCTCCTTGACTAGTTCTTACAGTTTCCCACATTGATAATCTCAGCATTATTCTGCACTCCTCACTTTCATCTCAGAGCATTTCCAATCAGTTGCCCCATCTTGTTATTTGTAACTCCACAGTCTCTCATCTGACCCCTTCTCTCTGCTCACATAACTAGCTACCACCTTAGTTCAGGCCCTCATCACTTCTAGCCTAGACTGTTACAACAGCTTTCTTAATTGGTCTCCCTGCCTCAAGCCTCTTATCATTCTAGTCCGGACTATACACTGCTGCCAAAGTAATTTTCCTTAAAAGGAAATCTTAGTATATGATTCCTCTTCTGTCAACTACAATGACTTTCTGTTGCCTGTAAGGTCAAATGGAAATCACTCTGTTTAGCTTTTAAAGCCCTATACAATCTGGCTCCAGTCTACCTTTCCAGTCTCATTGTACTTGACTCTCCTCCTACACTCTGCAGTCCAAACAAACTAACCTCTTCTTCATATGTGACAGTGCATAGCCAGTCTCTGTGCCTCATGCCTGGAATGCACTCCCTCCTCATCTTTCTGTCTCAGAGAATCACTCTCTTCCTTTAAGACTCAAGCACTACCTTCTATGTGGAGCCTTTCCTGATCTCCCTTCCCTCTCAGACTACTTCCTCATAATTAACTGTTTTATGTATACTTGTATTTATTCTGTTTATGCTGTTTATATTTTTGTATGTACTTGTCTTCCACTAGACTGTCAGCTTCTCTGAATGCTGATTGAAGCATACTTTTTTTACTTTATTACTGGTTTTTTGGTCTGCATTTTCTTTTTTGACATGGCTAATACAGAAATGTTTTGTATGACTGCACGTGTATAATCTGTATCAAATTCCCTTCTTAAGTTGGGTTGAGAGAAGGGAGGACAGAATATGGAACTCAAAATTTTTTTCAAACGAATGTTAAAAATTTCTATTTATATGTAGTTCAAAAATAAAATAAAAATTAAATGTTAAAAAAAGAATGTAAAAACTGCTTGTGAGTAGGGGTGATTTCATTCTTTGAATTTGTATCTCGAGCACCTAGCTAAGTGCCTGACGCATAATAGGTTCTTCACAAATGCTCGGTGATAGTTTGTGTTGGAACTAACAGTTGAACTCCTATCTTCTTTTTTTTTTTTT
>CM053625.1:352803228-352821806 GCA_028646595.1 Phalanger gymnotis | reverse complement strand
TCCAGAGTCTGAGACTGAATCTGGGTGTGTTTTCGATGCCTGGCCATATTCCCCTCCAACTTAATTAACCTTTGAATTTTTCAACGGGGTGTGGCTGCTTATAGACTAAAGAGTTCTATGTTCCACACTTGGGTGGATGCGCTGCCTCACCAGCACTCCTCCTTCCCCAAGAACCCCCAACTTGGACTGGGCTTAAATCTTCAGCAGGCTCTTCACTCCTGCTCTGATCAGCCACTTAATTCCTCCTACCAGGTGGGCCTGGGGCTAGAAGCAACTGCAGCCATAGTTCTAAAGCTGCCCCAGGGGCGGTGGCCGAACCGCAAACTCAGTCACGCAGCTTTTCCCACTAACCTTCTCTGATGTCTTTGCTCTTTGTGGATTGAGAGGTCTGGTGGATGCCACAGCTCAGTAATTCAGGATGCCAGGGCACTCTCCGCTCGTCTCCTGGTCTGGTAGGTCCGCGGCTGGTCTGTTCGCGCCGCGAGCGCTGGGCTCTGCTTGGCTTAGCTGTGCTCCCCTCAGCTGGGGGCTGGGAGCTACGTGTGAGACAGACCTTACCCAGAGACCATCCAGGCTGTCCTGGGCTGGAGCCCTGCTTCCCTCTGCCACTTTGTGGGTTCTGCAGCTCTAGAATTGGTTCAGAGCCATTTTTTTATAGGTTTTTGGAGGGACTTGGTGGGGAGCTCACGCCATTCACTGCTTCCCAGCCGCCATCTTGGCTCCGCCCTGAACTCCTATCTTCTGACCCAGAGACTAGCTCTGTTTCTGCTTTATCCTGTCACCTTTATGAAGCAATAAAGGTGACCAGTTCTCCAGGTAACAAAGATGTCTTCTCTACTCTTGCTTTAGCTAGTTCACCTGTACCGTAGCCATGGCGAGAAAAAATCCTTTATGATGTGTTGTCAGCACAACTCCTCTGATTTCTAGACATGCTAGGTGACAGGCTGCTGCAGTGGAGAGCTGGGCAAGATAAATTTCATGGCCCTACTCATACTCAGTTTCAAATGATGCAGGCCATGACCATGGAATGCTATAGAAGGCTGGAATTCAACAGTCTGAGATGAAGCACCCTAGAAAGACAATGCCATGGGCAGCTTCTGTGAAGAATAGACCTAGTAGGCAATTAAGTAATTAGCTGTTGAATAAATGAATGAACCTATAGACTGGTCTTTATTTATTGGTTCATCATGGGAAGAGCTTTTTAACTACAGCCAAACATTTAGATGGCATCAACAGGATCATCTGCAAACATGGAGAACCGTTTTGTGTATTGTTGCCATGACCTATCAGGCACTTAATGTAGACTGCGTCTAATTTAATGCTTTGTGTTTATAGTATCTTGTTCTTTACACTGTGGTCACTCCTTAGAGCACTTACATCAGGCAGTAGGACCTTTGCTTCCTGATGTGTTCTAGTACTCTCCCTTCAGCTCCAGGCTCATAGTTAATCTGTCCTGGAGTCTCTCTGACACAGTTCATCTGGAGTCATAGAATATTAGAACTCAGAGTTCTTAGGCCTAAGGGAATCCAACTCTCTTATTTTACAAATGGAAAAATTGAAACTTGGAGAAAGTAAGTGACTTGTCCAAAGATACATAGATAGTGTGGGTCAAGGATCAGGTTGTGAAACCAGATTTTTAAATTCCAAAATCAGTGTTTTACAACACCCTCTATTTCCTGATCTTTCCAGCTGTTTACATGACCCCAGCCAGAGATCCTACCTGACGTAGACTATAGTTCACAGGGCAAGTTTATCACCAACTCACAGTACAGGTCCTCCTTAAACCAACTGCCAGGCACATTCCAGGAAAAGTCAAAATAATATAATTTAGATCTGACTTTCACGCAGAAATGTTATACTAGACAGTGACACCTGATTTTTAATATCAGTAACAATAAACATTCCATATTTTGTCAACTATAAATGGCACATGGGTGTTAGCTTTTATAAAGTGTGAAGAAACTATTGTCCTGGGGCTCACCCCAATGTGTTCAGCAAGTAAAGGCTGGTGGATTCTGTAATCTAGTCAAAGGTAAGCCCTTCAAAAGCAAACACGGTCTTAGATTTTGTCTTTGTGTCCCCTCACCGAGGGCAACCCCTTACACATAACATAGGAAAAGCTTAAAAAATGTTTGTTTGAATCAAACCAAATCCACCATTTCTCCCTCTGAGCAGATCAGCTGTGTACCTTTGGCCTGCAGTCAGGACTTTGCTTTGTGTCACTCAGATTCCTTTGTGTATTCTTGGTGTCTTACAGAGGTGATGAGTGCTAGTGGAAACAGGGCCTGAGTTTGAATGCCAGGCTTAGCATTTGTGTGAACTTAAACTCTTTCCATTTTTCTCTCTATATTAAATAAAAGAATTGAATTAAATAACTCCCTATCAGCTCAAAATCCTGTGATTCTGTTGTTATCTTGGTATGGATTCTAGCCATCTACTTAAACTATAAAGTCCCTGAAGGCATGGGTTATGTGTTCTGGATTTTATGTCACCCTTGTGCTTACACAGTAGACACTCAGCAAATGATTACTTAATTTGTCATTACCAAAATATCTGAAGTCAGGACTGTGTACCTTCATAAGTATAATTACACTATGAGCAAAGCTCCAGTTTCTTTAGACTTGAAACACCCACCAAGATTCCCCTTTCGGTGAGACTGTGCCATTAATCTAGGTTACAAGAGAATTGTAGTAAAACCCTTCCTATGCTAACA
This sequence comes from Phalanger gymnotis, assembly GCA_028646595.1. Taxonomy (NCBI): domain Eukaryota; kingdom Metazoa; phylum Chordata; class Mammalia; order Diprotodontia; family Phalangeridae; genus Phalanger; species Phalanger gymnotis. Next base: position 352,819,093 of record CM053625.1, on the reverse strand, counting down.
TAATGTGGCCTATTTCCCAGTAGAACAAACCTGATACTTAAAGCAGGATGTTTTAGAATGATTTTTCTACTCAGTGTGATCTGGATTTTAATAAGGTCCTCAATTATAGCAGTATAGCCCAGTGTAGTATCTGCAGAAGTGAAGAGGAAACATTTATCCTCTAAGATAGAGATTTGAGAGGATTTTATTTAGCTGGTTGGGTTAATTTCATCTTCTCTTGAAAGGCAGAAGGGTGTAGTGGATAAAAAACTGGCCTTGGAAACAAGAGGATAGAATCTAGGTGGAAGTCCAGCCTCTGACACATACAGGCTGGGTCATCCTGAGCAAGGCACTTCACCCTCAGTGCAGAGAAGGTGCTGACCTGCAGGGGTGGAGGGAGTTTCTTAAGTTAGGAGTTACTACCTGGCAGCTACTTACACAAGTTCAGCAACCACAACTACTGAAGAATCTAGAAAATCAAGTCTTCACCGCCAGAGTACTTGCACAGTCAAGTGGCTCAACATCAGAAATAGATGGTTTTATCAATGGGAATAAAATGTGTGTTACTGCTTTGCAACTTAACCCTCAGGACCATGGGACCTTTCTGTCTGACTTGCAACTAAAACTGACTCCATGTGTTGCCTCTGAGTAGAAATGAGCTCCTTGGGAGCAGGGACCCTCTTTTGTTTGTATGCCAGAGCTTATTAATACAGTGCTTTGCACAGAGCATTTGAGAAGTGATTTTTCATCTATTCAATAAAGTCACAGGTCTGGGCTCCAGTTGTTGTTAAAGGAAAAGGGTGGTTTAGATTTGAGTGAGTCTACAAAAGCTCTCTGCCTCCACAATTATCTTCTATCTAGGAACCAAACTTTGGAATTAAGTATAAAGAAATAAGCGATTACACAGAAGGTATATATTTGGATAGCCCAGTAGAAGTTGGATTTGAACATCTGGGTCATCATGATCATTGGAGTGTGGATTTTTTCCCTCTTTCAGGTTGAGACAGGAGGTCTTAATTTACAAAATACATTCTTAAAGAGAATATTTGTCAATTGTGGATCCTGATGAGTGTTTATTCTAGAAATCTCTTTTAGGAGATTTTTTTAAAAAATCTAATCATACTATTATGCTTGTAACCCTTTTTCTTAAATGTTCAATGTATTGTCTTTTAGGTAATTGAAGTTTATGACTTGACTAAAGTGAAGTTAAAATATTGGTAAGTCTTATTTAGAACTGGTGGGTCATTCTCATGACAAGCTAGTTCTGGATATCTACTTTCCTTTTGTTCAGTAGTCTGTCACCACTCCTTTTCTCCCCAGAGCAATGAGGCCCATCACATCTATACAATTTGTATGGCCTGGGACTGTCTCTTGTTGTAGTCTGCCACAACCCAGGGTCCTCAGGCCTGGGGTCCATCCCAGGAAACAACTTTCTGAGCCATTTAGGACACTATATAGCCACCCCAGGATTGACTGTATCCATTGGCACAGTTTACAGTTAGTGGCAATCACTGTCCCTGTAGTACAGGAAGGTCTCAGGGTGTATTCACACCCCTTCCCTTGGACTTGCTGAGGGTCTGCATATCTTGCATCAGACCAGAGACTAATGTTGATCATTTAGTATGATTATGTTTTAATGAGGAAATTCTCAAAAATTCTCTTACCTCCTACTGGAGTAGTGTAGTCAAAATAGTGCACACAGAGTGCCAGCTCTACCGACCTGAACCAGCCCTTCTCTGTGTCCCTGTGTTGTACTATTTGAAATTCCATTGGACTGAGAGCAGCTTATCCCTCATTCTGATGAGTAGTGAGTGTATAATCTATTACAGAAACTTCTGAAGGACAGCCTGTGAATACTGGCTTTGTTTTCTTATGCTTAAAAATCTTGGATCAGGGACAGTGTGTCATTGTGACTAGAGGCTTGACTTTGAAGTTGGTAAGATCTGCGTTCAAGTCCTACCTCTGATACCTACTGGCTGTGTGACTCTGGGCAAGTCACTTACCCTCTCTGTGCTCCCAGGCAGCTTTCTCTTAAGATTTTGTTACCTGCGTATCATGTGAGGGGAATTTCCATATCAAAGAGTTCTTTGCACCAAGGAAATCATGTTTGAGTTCCTAACAAAAATAGTTTTTTAAGTGGCTTTTTATTTGAACTCAGTTCTGAACTTCCTCTGTGGGTTGTTTTTTGTTTGGGTTTTTAAAGTACCTTTTGCAGCCATGATAACTCATGAACTGTAAGGTTTTGTAGTTGTTGACAAGGACTGTTTTTATTTTTCAGTGGTGTTCATTTTAACTCTCAGGCAATAGCTCCCACCATTGAACAGATTGATCAGTCCTTTGGAGCAACTCATCCAGGAGGTAAGCAGAGCTGAGCAAAAAGGTCACTAGATTGTGATGACTTAGGGCAGTGAGCAGCAGTTATTGTTTTATTGCAATTCAGAGTCTGGAAATACTTAAAAAGCCCTCTCCTGTGTTTTTAAGCCTCCTCAGTAACCTAGAGATGAAAAAAATATAGCAAAAGATTATGTTTACATCAGGCATTCCCGTTGATAACATACTTAAAGTTCTCATTTGTTCCTCCCAACAGCCCTGCCAAGTAGAGGAAGGAGTAGTATCCCCAGGACTCAGAGAGCTGGAGAGTTTGGGCCAGGGAGCAAATCCTGCTGCCATTGCTAATAGCTGCCCTCCCCGGTCCTTACCCCTGTTAGTCTTAGATTGGAAATTGTAGCCAAAGTGGCTTCTGCATTCACATGGAACTCCCTTCTTTTCCAGTGTACAACTCGGCCGAACAACTTTTCCACCTCAACTTTAGAGGATTATCTTTCTCTTTTCAATTAGACTCGTGGACCGAGGCTCCAAAATATGAGGTCAGGAATTCTGTGTTTCTAATGTTGCTAAAATAGTTAGGAGTATACAGATAGAGCATGACTTCAGAGAATTTAATGAATAAATATCAAGCCAAAAAGACTTCTTTTTCATTTCTTTGCCTTTAAATTTATGTTAAGTCATTTGCTCAGGGATACATGTTAGTGCTTTTTTATTTATCTTGCCTTAGACAGTAGCTCTGTTCCTGAAAACTAGCATTGAATTCAGTGAACTCCTAAGACCCCTTCAGTACTCTGTCCTGTGATACTGTGTATAAAGGAAATACTTATTTCTTTATCTCACCACCTCTGGATGGAAGCAGTTTCCTCATCTCATAGCTCTTTGTTATCCTCTTAGGCACTTTTGTTTTTGTTATTGTTTTGACATGTGCATGCTTGATCTCTCTCTACCACACCATGAGCTCAGGGACCGTGTCTTCTTTACCTGTGTCTCTTCTATGCTCAGGACCTTGCATCCAGGAGATGCCTAATAAACGTTTGGGTTTGGTTTGTCAGATTTATCTTGGGAGGATGGAAAGAAGAAAAGAGAGGCAGATCATATTCTTATGAGGTTCCCAAAGGTTCCAAAACATTGAGAGTACATAAGGATAATTATTTCCTCAATGATAAATGGTAATATTGATGTGGCCAGCTTTAATTAATGGATGTATTCTTGAAAACAAATTTTAAATTTTTTTTTAACTGAGTATACAATATAGTATGAAAGACTTTATCTTCTAAATTTTCAGTGGTCTGTGGCTCCTAACAGTCCCTTCCCAATTCCTCTACCCTTTTAGTAAGGAAACCTTTAAATAGGCTAAGAAAAAAAAGTTTTTGGTTAATCTATTTTATAACCTGAAAATCATTACTCCCTAATTGGGGGGGGGGGCAGGGTGTGGAAATTCACTTTTGTTTAAAGCAGTAGTTCTCAAAGTGTGGTCTGTGAACCGGTAGGCATCCCCAAGACTTAAGGGCTCCATGAGATCAAAACTATTTTCATAATAATATTAAGATGTTATTTGCATGTTAATATGCCTCCCTGTCTCAACTACATATCTTTGTGAAGCTGGATTTTCTTCATATACTTCAACCAAAACTGCCACTGTGATTGAATGTAGAAGCAAATATGAGAGTCCATTTTGATTTAATTAGAAAAGATTTTCAGATATATGTAAAACAATGCCATTCTTCTCATTAATTTTTGAACACACTATTTTTTACAAATGTATATCATGTATATTAACATATAATAGTTTATTATTTTAAATGAATTAACAAATATTTTAAAATTTTATGTTTTAATTTTTAATGTGTCAGTAGACTTAACCCACATAAACTAGCTCTTTAAAAATTGAAAAGAGTTCTTGAGACCAAAAAAATTGAGAACCTCTGGTTTAAAGGAAAATGCTTCTAATATTGTTTTCGAGGGAAAAAGTAGTTAACTTGATCTTAAAAAAAAAAGATAAGCATCATTTATATTTCTGAGTTTATATTCCATGCATTTTCTGATTTTGCTGTGTGCGGAGTGGTGCTAGCATTGTTAACAGGTTCTGAATCTCAAAAGATACAATACACTTAGTGAAATTTGTATTTTGTGTTTGCAGCCTAATTTTGCCCATGGCCTGGCTTCTCTTCAGATTCCCCATGGAGCAACTGTGAAGCGCATGTATATCTATAATGGGAATAGTTTGCAAGACACCAGGTAAGCAGAAAGGAGAAAGGACAGGTTACCTCCTCTTAGCCAGAAGGCTTCTTGTTCTTCCCCAGCCTGTAAAGGCAATAGATTTAGATCCAGAAGGGAACTAACTTAGGGACCATCTAATCCAACCTGCTCATTTTATAGATTAGGAAACTGAGGCCCATAGAGGTAAAATGATGTTTCCAAGGTGACAAGTCCAGTAGGAGTGGAAACCAGGTCCTTTGACTCTATATCCAGTGATTTTTTTTTTCCCCCTGTATAATGCTGCCTTGATTCCATAATTAATTCAACAAACTTTTTTAAGAGAAAAAAGAAAATGAAGAAAAAAAGGCAGCAATACATTTATTAAACCCCTGTTATGTACCAGGCACTGTGCTAAGCCCTAGGGATACAAATAGGAGAAAAACAACCCCTGCCCTCATGGAGCTCACTTTCAGATGGGAAAAGACAATACAATACACAAAGGGAAGTTAAAAAAGTGGAGAGGAGTGATCATGATGTTTGTAGAATGCCCTGGTTGGAGATGAAGAATTAGTTGGAATTTCTGAGCCCTCCCTAAAGGGAGGGTTTGAGAGGAGTTTTTTGCCCTGCACTCTGGTCCTCCAAAGGGCAGAGGTGAGTTTCCTGATCATGGTAGAGCTGCAGCCTAGCAGAGCAGCTGGCAAGAGATGATAACAATTCTCCAAAAATGACTGAACAGTACAGGGAAAAGCCTTGAAAATATGTGCACTGTACTAGTGTCGTCACATATCTTTTCAAGCCATGGTTTAATTTTTTTGTTTGTTTGTTTGAGTTTTGTTTTGTTTTTTTGGGCAGTCAGGGTTTAGTAACTTGCCCAAGGTCACACAGCTAGTAAGTAGCTGAAGCTGGATTCAAACTCAGGTCCTCCTGACTGTAGGGCTAGTGTTCTGTCCACTGTGCCACCTAGCTGCCCCACCATGCTTGTTCTTTATTGGCAACATTCGCTTTTCATGTTTTTGCGGTTCTTTGTCTTTATGTTGTTGTAGTCATCATGTGTCTTGTTTTTTTTGGCTCTGCATCAGTTCACATGATCCTTCTATATTTATCATCTGTCACTTCTTATAGCATAGTTATATACCATTACCTTCATGCATCATAAATTTATTTAGCCATTCTCCAAACCATGGGCTTCTATTTTGTTCGAAGATCTTGTGGAGCATTTATTAAGCACCTTCCAGCTAGATGTTGGAGATAACAACAGTCCCTGCCCTCAGGGAATTTACCATTTATTAGGGAGAAAGCAACATGTGCCCAGATAAGGACGTTCAAAGTAAAATCATATTGGAGGAGAGTGGAAAGCATTAATTGAGGACATTGGGAAAGACCACTTTTAGGAGGTGACACTAGAGTTGAGGCTGGAGGAGGAGGTGAATCAGGCAGAGAATTCTACTCATCTTCCTTTTCCCAAAACATCTCCCCTTACCTTTAGCATCTCTATTTTTCTTTATGTCACTCCTACCCACTCAGGTGTTGTAGCTTCAAAATTAGAGCATAATCTCTGACCCTGCCTCTCCTTAGCCCCTGCAGTAAGTGAAGTGAAGTGAAGCCCCCAAGTAAGTGAAGCGATTCTTCCATTATCAACCACTTAGTCAAGTTAACAAGCACTTATTGATCAATTACCATGTGCCAAGCCTCATTCAGGTGCCAAATCATGTGGCTTCTCTCAGCTCTCACTCAATCCTGTTTTATGTAGTCTCACCACCCTAGTTCAGGACCTTATTATTATAATAGCCTCCCACAATCTATATTCACATTTTATGAAGTTTGACATAGCTTAAATTATAGGGTTTGGGGTCTTATATTTAAAGAGTTATATTTAAAGCAGTTAGCATGTGGCCTGTGACTCAGGGACACCTCTTCCCAAACTTTAGATGCATACACTCCATGTCTATCTCATGAGCTGACCCCCACAAGAAACAAAATTTTACAAAGTTCCTATATTAATTGGTATTGGTGCTTGTAAGGGCCTGAGCCCTTACAAAAACCTCTCTAAAAAAAAATTAGAACAAAAGGTAAAAGTAAAACAAACAACTAAAAATAGTGGGCACAGTGGGTGGGGGGCAGGAGGGGAATAGATAAAAGAAATAAAAAATAATCTTCCTCCTCGGAGGACAAAACACTGGGGAAAATCTTCAGGATGTGCTTGTATAGAATCCAGCCTTGAGCTGCTGTCCTTCCAGAACTGTCCTTGACACTCACCATGTTAGGGAAAGCAATCTGGATCTGATCAAAAAATCAGAACAGCCCAGATGAGTTGTCTAGGCTCCTGCCATCTGAAGCAAGTAACCCTATTCCAAAATAAAAACAAGTCTTACACTTCTGTGGTGGGGGTCATTTCCCCAGAATAGCTTCTAATAGTCTGTGATACATTCCCAATGGAATTGCTTTTCTGATTATCTTAAGGATGACTAAGGTCAGAGTGGTCTGGTTTGGCTGGAGGGTGGGACTTGTCCTGATGTCTGATTGGGAAGGACTTGGGTGTTGGGTTATTTTTTAACCTGTAAATAAAAATAACGACTCTAGTCTAGTGTCTTAAAGGGTAACCTGTGCTTACTGCCTTTTTGTTTGGTTGAGTGGAAAGAAGAACATTTCCAGTCCCTGAGATCTGGCCTGGTAGCTGGAAAAATCCTGGGCAAGTCCACAGGTCCCTTTGAATTCCAACTCTCGTTGTCCTATGCAATAAGATGACAGGTATAGAAGTTCTCTATTACTACAAAGTGATTTGCAAATGCAGCTGTCTAGTCCTGGCTGTGTTGGCCTTCTACTTCTAAGTACTCTACAACATCGGGACTTCCACTTGGCTGGGAGCTGCTCTTGTGCCAAACCCAGAAGCTTCAAGGCCTGGCCTGTACCTAGGCAGCGCCATCTGTTGGTGAATCCAAAGCTCACAAAACAGATGGTTTTGGGCTTTTCCACCAGTCATATGTGCAAATATCTTTCCTATCTTTCCTTGATCCCAAGTAAGTGAAGTGATCCTTCCACCATCAACCATTCAGTCAAGTCAGCAAGCATTTATTGGTCAATTACCATGTGCTCGGCCCTGTGTTAAGTCCTAGAAATATAAATAAAAGCAAAAACACAAAAATAGTCCCTGCCCTCAAAGACCTTATAGATTGATGGAAGAGACATGTAAATAAGTGGGGGGGGGTGGATGGAATTGTTGTGTTTGTCCGTCATTCTCGAAGAGGACCATGACATCAGGGAAATGATAACATAACTTGCATGACTTTGATTTGAGTGAGGGAGTGCTTTGCAGGGTCACCAGCCTCACTTTCTCCTCCAGAGCCATCTGGGTCCAGTGGCCTGATACTCATCAGGACGACTGGAGATGGGCCACGGGTAGATGGAATAGGCGTTTATTAAGTGCCTACTATGTGCCATGTACTATGCTAAGCACTTGACAAACATTATCTCGTAATCCTCAAGCAATCTTTGAAGGTAGGTGCTGTTGTTATCCTTATTTTACAGTTGAGGAAACTGAGGCAAACACATTAAAAGACTTTCCCAGAGTCACCCAATTAGTAAGTGTCTAAGGCTAGACTTGAATTCAAGTCTTCCTGAGTCCAGTCCTAGAGCTCTGTCCACTATACCATCTTGCCTCCCGTAAACATACATCTATAAGAGCAATTGCTTAGAGGCTATTCATTCTGCTCCTGATCCTCAGAGCCCCAGGCATGCCCCTCAGCTGCTTCCTGGGAAATGTGTATGCAGAAAGTGTGGATGTTTTGAGAGATGGAACTGGACCCTCAGGTTTACGCCTCCGCCTACTTGCTGCAGGTAAGTGGCCAGATTGGGGGAAGGGAATTTTTTTTCTTCCTCCCACCCCATCCTCCCTAATTAAGTCCACTTGTTGGGATTCTCATTCTGACTGCTTTTTATCTCCTCAAATGCTAGAACATGTAAAAATTATACTTTTTAAGCTTTAATCTAAGGATAAAAAGATATCTTTTCATGAAGCTGTAATCTTCTGCTTTATCTGTATGAAGCTGGTTGAATTTAATGTTGAAAACAAATTCTCTCAGCACTTTTTTATACAAAGTTTGAGGGTCCCTTCCCTAATGGAGTTTGTAATCCAGACACACACACAAATGGAGGTAATCCTCACAGCAACCCTGCCAGTATGACAGTTCTTTTGAAAAGTGTTAAATGGAGAGCTGTGTGAGCTCTGAGGGGAATATTAAGGGTGATTAAGATGATTTGGGAGAGTGTCAGCCTTTTCAAAAGGATAAGTGAAAGTTCAGCAAGCACAGAGTATGCGGAAAGATGGTCCTGGTAAAGGGCATAGTGTGAGCAAAGACATGGAGGTGGGGAAGAAGGGGCAGAAGATAGGTCTGGTTGGCCTGTTAGGGGAGAATTTTGAGGCCAGGCTGCAAACTCCAAGGGGATTGACTTTTACTTGGCACAGTCAGGACCACTGAAGATGTTTTATCTTAGCATCAGCAACCAGATCTGGGCACTTAGACCTGGTCTTGAAAGTTGCTGCATATGTGTCTGGTCAGCTTCCAGAGAGCAAGCTTTGTGTCAGCTAATAATTTGTCAGTGACCTGAGTGCAAAGTCTGTTTCTCTTATGTTTTGTGCATTCCGCAGTGCCTAGTCCATTGATACACAGTAGACTCCTTATGAATGCTTGTTGACTTGCAAGTTCACCCCTTACTTTGGAAGCATGAGAAAGGGACAGTCCCTGCTACAGGAGCTCAGTCCCACACACCATATGTACAGGCATCTCTAAATAAGTTGTTTCTTATGGCATTGTTTGCCAGGACTTGTTAGGACTCTAGGGAGCAAGAAATGTTTATTGCCCTCTCCTCACTACCTTATTTTACAAGGGTAGCTTAGGATTGTTCTTTCATTGAGGAAGTGAGGAAGGGTTCTTGAGGTACTCACTGGAGGAAGCTTAGTATACAAAAAAGAGACCCTTGAATCTTTTTTTATTTAGCATATGCTTCTCCATTTCTGGGACCTTAGCCTTTGAAGACCCTACTATAAAATGCCCTCTGCATGTCTGCAGATCACATTACTTTGTCTCTGCTAATTCATTTCTTGCTTTTAAGGAGCTCTTAAGATTATTCCTCTCCTAAGGGAACATTGGAAACAAAGCAGTAGATTGGGAAGTGCATTGGTTCAGAATTTTACAAGTTGGGTTTGGATTCTGGCTGCCCAGCTAATTGTGTTCTTAGCCAGGTCACTTAACCTTCACCCTTCAGTCAAATTAAGATGTAGAATTTGATCATCTCTAGGTATTCTTACACTTCTGAAAGTCTTGCAATCCTAAAATAGGACCACAGCTAGCCACGCCACTTCAAGAGAAATATCCTAAGAGAACTACCTTTCTCTCTCTCCCTTCTCTCTTTCTCCATCCCCCCCCATCTTCCTCTCTCTGTCCCTCTCACTCTCTTCCTCTTTTCAAATCAATGTCTAGTGGCTAGGTCAGTGAACTTTGGTCTAGAAAGTTATGGGGTCACCTGGTAGTAGGGCTATCATGTGGAAGTAGATTGACATACCCCATCTAGGAACAATAGAGTTAATTTGATCATGGTTCTAGAACTAAATAAGTGGGGAATGGGTCGGGGGGGGGGGTGGGCTGGGGAGAGCTGGAGAATAGGGAGTGAAGCATGGCTGTAAGTACAAAAAAAATTGTTCAAAATCTGATTATAGGTCATTCAGCTATCAGTGATTAAAGCTGGACTGTTTGTAGTTCTGTATTTTTATTAGCGAAAGACACTAAGGAATCCCAAGTTTTTTCACCTGTCACTGTTCCCATGATAATCTTTTGGATCAGACCACCCACAAGAATTACAGTACCTTGAATTAACTTTTGTAGCTTTGGAGGTTGCTGCCCAGTTCTGTGTGAGAAGATAAACCTGAAACTGGTGAAATGAAAGGCATTGGGACTGAAAAGAACTTGTATTAAGGTCCATTTCTAAGCCTGGACCCTGTATAGGTAATGTAGATTTTTTTTGCAACAAAGCTTTTGGGTTGTACTCACTCAGTACTACGACTTGTTGTATGTGGTATTAGGTATTAAGTGATGAATTTTAATTCAAGTTTTTACTGCTCTTACATGGTGACAATATCAACATCACTTTCCAAATCACTAGTTTAAACCTTACCTTATGTGAGGTTTAGTTTCATTTCTGACGTTCAGTATCTAGGTGAAAAATACATAACATTTAGAGCTCAGGAGATAAGTCTCAGTCTCTAAGTTGTGATATCTTAAATCATTTTTCTCTTCGTGGAACCTTTGAACTAAAGCTAAAGACCCCTTAGGTTATTTGGAAAACTTGATAATTGAGCATTTCAGGTCTTAAATCACAGAAAAACTGAATGTGCACCCAGCAAAAAATTTTGAGCATGCACCCCAATATGTGAATTGGAATGTGTTCTATTTAGTATTTTTGTATTATTAATGGTGTACATTACAAAACTTTCACAAAGTAGACATTTTAAAAAGATGGGATAAAGAGGAAATAACATGTATCCTAGAGTCAATAAGAGCCACTAGAGTTTGTGAAGGTAAATGACATAATCAGACCTGAGCTTTAAGAAAATTATTTTGTGTTTTTTGGAGGATAGGTAGTATGGAGAGACTTGAGGTTGTGAGATTGTTGTGGAGTGGACCTGACTCAGTTGGTTCACTGGTAATTTGGGTCCAATACTGACTCAAAATGAAACACTCCTAGGTCACTAAAGAATGAACCAAAGGAGATTAACTTAGTCATAGCAGGAGAAGGATATTCACCTGAGTAGAGCTGTCTCTGAATGGCCAATAGTGGTCCATCAGGCAAGCATCAAGGGACTGAGCTGCAGATCAGTGACCAGAGCCTTTAGTCCTCTGTGCCAGTTCAATTTTGAGAATGGTTTCAGTACCTTTTAAGGAAAAGAACTAGCCCAGCCCACAGGCTGGATGAGGGAGCTCCAGTAACTCTCCTTCCTACTACAGACAAACAAAATAGTCCCAACAGAGGTGGTCTAGTAGCTATTTGAGTAGAGAAAAGGAAACAGATTGAGAGGTGAGGTAAAACTGAAGATTTGGCAATTGTCAGTCTTTGTATTTAGGTAAGGGAAAATGTGAGGAGCCAAGGATGGGGAGGGGAATGAACAGGCGGTATGCGAAGCACCTTTACAAATATTGCCTCATTTGGCTCTGAAGTTGTGAGACTTTGAAGTGACTAAGGATGTTGGTACTTTCAACACTAATAGGAAAATATGGAAAATGGGTAGATTTGAGGGGAAAGATAACATGTTGATATCTCTGTGCCAGATCATAGTCCATTTATGTCTGCTCATCCCATGTGATTCACTTTCTTGCCCAGAATCAAAAAAGTTGGGAGGCTAGGCTCCCCCCAATTGCAGAGCTTCTAAGGGTACACGAGATGAACTGGGGATCAGGAGTTAAAGTTAAAATTTTTGCAATGACCCCTGCACTGCTATTGTAGATAGCAGTTAATTTGGGCTATAATTGTCCTGAGGTGCCAATACCTGGCTCTGAAGGGTGGTGGACAAAAGTTCGCATGGCAGAGGGAGGGGCCAGTGTAAGGGATTATTGGGAAAAAGGGTAGGCACATCTTTAGATACAAGTCTCATGATTCGGAGAGGGTAGTGCCCCAACTGAGACAAATGGCAGGCCCTCTGTACCTTTGCAAACTGCTGTGGTCAAAATAATTCATCCCCTTCCAAGACTTAGCCAGACTAGTCCTTGGATGACAGACATACAATCCATCTATTCCTGGAGTCAGAGCCTTCCCAGCTTTGAAGAACCTGCCATAGCTTGCTCTGTGCTGGCCCAGCCTTTTGGAATCCAGTTCACCTTCATGCCACAATGAAACATCAGAGGAATACCTTAATGAAGGATTTGTTAATATTGCTAATAATGGTACCACAACCACAATAATCATGAGAGTTCAAATTCAAATCCTTCTTTTGACTTTGTTTCTTTTCATTTCAGGCAAGTCATTTCAAGTCACTGTTTTCTAACCCATAAAATAGGATTTTTTTTTAAAACACTTAAGTTTTGCTTTTGAAATTCTTACCAACTTGTCAGAGGCTGGAAAACTTGTACACAGAGAAATAGACATTGAGACAGAGAGAGAGAGAGAGAGAGAGAGAGAGAGAGAGAGAGAGAGAGAGAGAGAGAGAGAGAGAGAGAGAGAGAAGACAATAGATGAGAATAAATAGTAAAAATCAAATATAATTTATAATTCCATATATAATTTCTGTATACAAGAAACAGAAAAGAATTGCTTGTGAAGCTATGAATCTCATTTATGTACAGCTTGCATTTTTTAAAAGTATTCAATTTAACATAATTTTAAATACTGCCCTGTTTGTCACTTTGTGAGCTTCCTTACACTTCTGTTTTTTTAACTAAATATATTTATTTATTTTTGTCATTATTTTTTTTTTGTAATTTTGAGTTCTGAATTCTCTTCCTTCCCCACCCACTGAGAAGGCAAGAAATGTGATACTCATTATATATGAAAAATCATGCAAAACAGTTTTATGTTAGGCATGTTGCCCAAAAAAAGGCAAGAAAAATAAAGTAAGAAAATTATGCTTCCATCTGCACACAGACTTTATCAATTCTCTCTCTAGAAGCAGGTAGCATTTTTCATCATCAGTCCTTCATAATTGCCTTGGATTATTGTATTGATCAGAATAGCTATGTCATTCACAATTGGTCGTCATACAGTACTGCTGTTACTACATATAATATTTTCCTTGTTCTTTTTGTTTAACTTTACATCAGTTCATGTAAGTCAGGTTTTTCTAAAACCATCCACCTCATCATTTCTTATAACACAATAGTATTCCATCACAGTCATATACCACAACCTGTTCAGCCATTGCCCAGTTGATGGACATCTCAATTTCCAATCCTTTGCCACCATGTAAACAATTGCTATCAATATTTTTATACAAATAGGTCCTTTTCCTTTTTCTTTCATCTCTTTGGAGTACACACCTAGGTAGTAGTGGTATTGTTGGGTCAAAGGATATGCACATCTTTATAGCCTTGGGCATAGTTCCAAATTGTTCTCCCAAATAGTTGTTCCAGTTCACGACTGCACCAGCAGTGTATTAGTGTCCCAATTTTTCCACATCTCCAACATTTATGGTTTTCCTTTTCTGTCATGTTAGCCAAACCAATAGGTGTGAGGTAGTACCTCAGAGTTGTTTTAATTTGCATTTCTGTAGTCAGTGATTTAGAGCATTTTTTCATGTGACTATAGATAGCTTTGATTTCTTCTTCTGAAAATTGCCTATTCATATCCTTTGACTATTTCTCAATTGGAGAATGGCTGTTATTTTTACAGATTTGACTCAGGTCCCTGTATATTTGAGAAATGGGGCCTATATCAGAGAAACTTGCTATAAAAATTTTTTTTTCCAGTTTCTTGCTTTCCTTTTAATTTTGCCTGCACTGGTTTTGTTTGTGCAAAACCTTTTTAATTTAATGTAACCAAAATTTTTTGTTTTACTTCCCATGATCCTTTCTTTCTCTTGTCTGGTCATAAATTCTTCCCTTATTCAGAGATTCAGCAGGTAAAATTTTCCATGCGTCCCTAATTTGCTTATGATAGCACCCTTGGCATCCAAACCATATACCTATTTTGACCTTGTGTTGATGTATGGTATAAGATACTGTTTTATACCTAGTTTCTACTAAACTGCTTTATAGTTTTCCCAGAAATTTTTGTCAAGTAGTGAATTCTTGTCCCAAAGACTTGGATAAACATTAGATTACTGTGGTCATTTACTACTCTGTATATTGTGTACCTGAGCTCTTCCACTGATCCACCACTCTATTTCTTATCTAGTACCAGATTGTTTTCATGATTGCCACTTTACAATACAGTTTAAAATCTGGTTTTGCTAGACTACCTTCCTTTACATTTTTTCATTGATTCCTTTAATGTTCTTGATCTTTTGTTCTTCCAGATTAATTTGTTATTTTTTCTAGTAATATAAAATTTTGAGGAGTTTGGTATGGTACTGAATAAGTAAATTAATTTGAGTAAAAGTGTCATTTTTATTGTATTAACTCAGTCTACACATGAACAATTAATATTTCTCCAGTAAAGATTTGTATTTGTGTGAAAAGTTTTATAATTGTGTTTATATAGTTCTTGGCTTTGTCTTAACATGTAGGCTCCCGAGTATTTTATATTGTCTGGAGTCATTTTAAATGGAATTTCTCTTTTTTTTTTTCCTGCTGATTTTGTTGGTATTAAAGAAATGCTGGTGACTTATGTGGGTTTGTTTTATGTCTTGCAACTCTGTTAAGGTTGTTAACTGTTTCAACTAGTTTAGTTGATTCTCTAGGATTCTTTTTCACTTGGTGTCATTTACTATTCCCTCTCATCCACAAACAAAATAAATGCCCCCTCTGATAAAAGATAAGCATAGTCAAGCAAAATGTCTACCCCCTACTGTCTGAAAATGTGTCTCATTCTACTTTTCTCATTGCTCACCTCTCTGCCAAGAGATGAGAGGTAAGACTTACTTGACTGGTGTAGTCGGGGTTGTTCATTGCTTTGATTGACATTCTTAAGTCTTTCAGAGCTGTTTTCCTTTGTAATGTCGAATTGTATAACTTGTTTTCCTGGTTCTACATACTTCATTCTGTATCAGCTTGTACAAGTTACCCCAGGTTTTCCTCAATCTCTCCCTTTTGGTCATTTCTTACAATGCATTAACAGTCTATTAGACTCATGTACTGTAATTTACTGAGCCATTCCCCAATTGACAGGCTCCTTATTTGTTTCTGGTACTTCACTACAGTAAAAAGTGCTGTAGCTCTTTACTGTTTTCTTTGGTCTCTTCAGGGTAGAAGCCTGGTAGGATTCACTCACAGAATCAGTAGGTGAACATTGTAATTACTTTTGGTGTATAGTTCCTAATCGTTTTCCAGAATAGTTGAACCAATGCATGTAAATGAGATATTTCTTCAGTAAGACTCTGTAGCAGATCCAAGATACCATCAAGGAGAGGACCTCCGTGACCAAGACATACCACAACCTTATCTACCATCTGTGCCAGTAAGGCAAAATGGGCTTAGTTTAACAGGTGCCCTTGAGGAGTTTGGCTTTTGTTTACTGTGAAAGTACTTTCACCTGTTAAATGCTAAGTCCCAGGCCCAAAGCCCTATCAGGTGTGAAACCTGTGTGGGCATAGATTAAGGACTTAAAAGGGGCCAATTCGGGAACCAATAGGTCTCTGGACTCTGGTCTCTAGTCGTTAAGATGGGACTTGAGAACGCCAGAGGCTTGGCTGTGAGGAGAGGCGAGAAAACTATAGCTG
>CM053625.1:352792414-352803128 GCA_028646595.1 Phalanger gymnotis | reverse complement strand
GGGCCCTGAATAAATTTTTTGATGCCTTCTGCTTGGAGAATTCTGTATACCCAACGATTTCGAACTATTCAGATATTTATACGATCCTTTTTGAGATCATAAATTCAGCCTTCCTACTACACCATCTCATCCTGGAGAAAAGAAGATGTGGATGTAAGGAATACATGAGAGGGCCCTTTAAGGGTTTGAAGGGCTTTAATATAGAAGAGGGATTCTAACTGTTCTGCTTGGCACCCAAAGGCCAAATAGAAACCTGGCTTAAAGTTCCAAAGGGGCAGATTTCAGCTCAATATGAGATGCTTCCCACATATTAGAGAATCCCACAAGTAGTGCAGGCTGCCTTGGGAAGTGAGGGCAGAGTGGTCAGAATGTTCAACCTAAAGTCCAGAAATCCTCATTTACATTCCGCCTCTTCCATGTAATTGCTGTGTGACTCTAGGCAGGTTGCTCAACCTCAGTGGGGCACACAGACTCATCTATAAAATGAGAATAATACCTGCCTTACAGAAATGTGAAGCTCAGATAATATATATAAATATACAGGTAATATATAGATCTTAAAACACTGTTTAAATGTGTGCTGTTATTATTGATGGGTTCTCCCTCACTACATCCAAGCGAAGGTTGGGTGACTGCTTGTTAGAAGAGGTTGTTGAGGGCTGGATTAGACATAGAGATGCCAGTGTAGCCCTTGTACTGTCTATTAGTTATCTCTTAGTTTTCAAGAGCTGAGCTAATTATTTGCACAAAGGGGGTTGTGGTATTTGTCTCTATCCATTGCTATATCCCCACGTTCCTTCACAAAGCCCTGCTCCAGTACTTTATGATGTATAGAAGTAGCCCTGCATTTACAAGGACGGTATTAGTAGAACACAAGCTACAGTTGGTTCTACAATGCTTTAGATGCTTCAGGTACAGTCCCTGAAACAAGCTGCCTACTCCGTATCAGTAGGCTGTCCACTTGGTGATGATTTCTTTGGCAGTCCATAATCCAGGAAATAAAAACGGCTCTCACTTATATGCACAAGGTAGAAAAGGGAGTAGAAGAGGATAAGAATCAGTTTTTAGACTTTCTTCAAATATTAACTCAAGATAACTGGTAATTCAACTGTGAGATATGTGTTCAACAAGTTGACATATTACTGGAGATAATGGATCATTAATTTTGACGTTCTCACCATAAATGAAACTAGAAGACAAAAAGAAGTTGCAGCTAAGGGAAGAAAGACTATCTGATTATCCTTAGAGAAGCAAATAAAGAAGATGGTAGAGCTGGTTTTATCATGCATTTCAAGACAGCAAGAACATCTCATAAGCCATTTGCACATCTCGTATCACAGTACTCATCGTTATTAACCATTTGCAAAGAAAACATCACAAAAATAATTACTGCTTATGGAATTCTGAACTTAAATCCCAAAAAACATATACACAGCAAAACACTAAAAAAAAAAGATTATGAAACTGTGACTCTCCATTTCATACCACTTGCCCTTTCTTAAAAGGATATATTCTAATTCTGCATATTTCAAAACTGCCCTGCTTGTTGTGCTTCCTTCTGAATGTCCTTCTGTTCCCTTTTGTGTTTTTTTAATGTTTCAATGTTCCTCTTTTTAACCACCATTACTACTACTCTCTCCCTTCTTTTCACCCACTTTAGTTTAAAAAAAAAAAAACAAGAGGAAGAAAAAACTCTGTAACAAGTAAGCATAGTCAAGCAAAACAATTTCATACAGTGGCCATGCCCGATCATCTCCTTTAGAATTTTATTTTGCTTCTAGCTCTCCCTTCCATGGCATTATGCTCTTTCTTAAACCGATCTGCCACCCCATTACTGCTTGTTTCCCTGTTGAGTTTCATGTGTTTTTGCATGTGTGCACTCGAGCACACTCTTTTTCAGTCTTCCTTTGATGGAAGAGTGAGGTTCGTCTGATGATTACTTTCCCACCACTTTCCATGCCCAGTGTTCTATCCACTCTGCCAACCTTGCTTCTTCAAAGGGAATCAAGAAATATTACACTAGTTGAATAAGAAAAAGAAGACCTGTGGGTGAATTGGTTCTTTTCTGAGAATTTTAACAGTAGAACGAGACCCAAGTTCAAATCCAGCCTCAGAAACTTACTAATTTTGTGACTCTGAGTAGGTCACCTAACCTGTCTGCCTCAGTTTCCTTAGTGGTAAAACAGGAATCATCCTAGCAACTTCCAGGGTTGTTGTAAAGATCAAAGGAGATAATATTTGTAAAGCTCTTAGCACAATGCCAGGCACTTGGTAGACACTTAATAAATGCTTATTTTCTTCCTTTCTTTCTTTGAAAACATTATGCTTCTGAAAAGATAGTTCTTTCTTCTCCCCCATTAGAACATTAACCTAGCATCATCAGGCAGTCCTTCCAGTCCAAATTTACCTTCTTAGCTTTAGTTGGATTCTTGTGTTTCTATTTCAGAGTTCCTGCTCAGCTCTGTTCTATATATCAAGATGTTCTAAAGACCTCAATTTCATCAAAGGGCCATTTTTCCCCTAGTCAGATTATAACTCAGCTTTGCAGTATAAGTTATTCTCGGCTGTAAGCCTCTATCTTTTTACCTTTTGGCCTGTTGTATTCCAAGGTCTGTCTTTTGTAGGACAAGGTTCCAGGTCATATATGATCCAGAATCTAGTTCCAGGCATCTCTGAATAATTGCAGTATTTTTTCTTTGGTGTAAGAACTCTGGATTTTGGCTGTGACGTGCCTGGTACTTTTCTTTTTAGGGTTTCTTCAAGGCAAATTATAAATAGATTCTTGCTATCATCACTTTGTCACCTGGTTCTAGTAGATTCTAATAGATCTGAACAATTTTTCTTTTATGATTTTTCAAAATATAGGATCTATCCTTTTTAAATCATGATTTTCAGAGAGTCCACTGATTCATAGATTATCTTTCCTTGACCTGTTTTCCAGGTCAGTTTTGTTTGTCTCTAGGTGTTTCCGTTTATGAGATATCTTACATTTTCTTACTTTTTTTTAATCTTTTGATTTTACTCTAATATTTCTTGGAGTCATTGATTTCAGTTTTGTCTGTTCTGGTTTTCAGGGAGTCTGTTTGTTTACCACTTTCTTTTCTAAGCTATTCATTCTCCTTCCTGTTCTTTCTTCCAGACCCTAATTTCATTTTTATTTCTTATTTCATATCTTCTAGGTATTTATGTCTTTAGGGAAAGACTTTTCTTATTTGAGTCACTTTTTGAAGTTTTTCTGGAACTACTCTCTCCTTCTTTGGAGGGATCTCTAAATGTACAGTAACTTTTTTATATGTCAGTGTTTCCTTAGGTTTATTTATCTCTCTAGCTTTAGTCCCTGAGTTGGTGCTTTGTGCTAGGGCTGTGCTTTGGCCCCGATGTACTTTTGGGTGAGGTGGTTGTCTGTGCCTGCCCCCACCTTCCCACCCTCTAGCTTTTCTGAATCTCTGAAGTTCAGAGAATCCTCTGAGGATTGCATTGCTGCTCTGGTTGCCGTATTCCCCAGGGCTCCCAAGGTCTTCACCTTAGATGAGAGTTCTCCCTTAGGGGAACCCTTTATTGTTGCTGTCTCTGGATATAGAGCCTTGCAGACTGCATATGTCTCTGAATTGTTTCTCATCTCACGGGGAGATAGCTGACTTGTTTGTCTCTTCTGTGCTGTCTTTATCTTCTTCTGTCGCCTGGGAGCTTCTGGCTGACTTTCTGTTTAGTTCTGGGGTGAGGGTGGGGAGTGTTTTTTGCTGAGTAGGTATTTGGGATCTGGGGAGGCCTTCCATCTTAGACTTCCAGTCTATGTTTTTAATGAAAAGAACCTTGGCATAGGATATAAAGAGATGATAGTTCAAGTTTTCTGACACATACTATATGTATAGACCTGGGCAATTCACTCAGCTGTTCAGTGTTTCATTTGCTGATCTGCATTGATAAAGGGAGCTTCTTCAATGGGAATTCAGTAGTACTCTATTTCTAATTAGTGAAAGCACAGTTAATATCCAAAATAAAATTAAAATCCCTCCCACCTTTTTTTTTTTAAACTATTCAGTGACTTGAATTTGTGTTTTGGGGGAGGAGGAGGATGGCAAAAAAATGTTGAAAAACATGGTTCAGGCAAAAGAAGTAAGGCTCGCTAAAGGCTTATAAAGTATACTGAAGCTTTCCATCTATTTAAAATTTTATTAGAAAAAAAATTACTAACATGGGGGTCATTTTCAAATTATCTGTCTGTAGAAAGATATTTGCTAGAGCAAAGATCAGAATCAATGCCAACGTAGGAAAAAATAAAAGAAGAGAGTGCTTGATTGAGGCAGCTCCAGCCTGACCTTAAGCTGCTGACATTGAAGAGTGAGAACTGAAATCGGTATAGACTATTAGAAATTTCTCAGAAAGTTGACTAACATAAATCAGGTGCCAAAAAGAAACTTAAGAGTCCAGAAACTGCCTCAGCCACCAAACAAGGGAGACCAGGCAGTTTTGCAGACTCATTTGTAAAACCTTGCAGAAGAGGATCATGGAAGATTATGACCTGTTAGCAAACATAAGAAGCAGTGGAAGGGAAGAAAAGTTTACAAAAAGCTTGCTCTCTGACCCAGTAAAGCCAGGTCATCCTTAGGGCATCTATTCCACAGCAGGATGCAATTAGGACAACAGACAAAAACAGAAAGGATCTTTCAAGATTTCTGTGATGAACTCTTTTCACCATCATCGGCAATCGCCACATTTAGAGTTGACATCACAGGCCCCAGCGTGCTGTGAGGAAGTAGAAATGGCATTAGAGCAAAGCCGCTGGCTAGAAGTCTGTGCTAAAGTCTGTGTGTGACTGTGTTAAAGAGTTTGCTCTAAAAATGCCTGAAAGAAAAGATACCAAATGCTTAGGGTAAATTAGACCTTATCCAAAAAAAAAGTTGACTAATAAAATATCAGAAATGAACAACCTACATGCCTATTTTTCCGTCTCTACAGATTCTTCTGAGAATAATCTTTATGTGAACTGAAGGCATCCTTGTTGAAAGTTTTAGAAGGAAACAGAAGACTTTCACAAATGATATTCTCCCGCAGATTGTATTACACAGTTGACTGATGAGTACAAAGAAAACAAGATCCCACTATACTTATTATTTGACTATAAGAAATCATTTTACACAGTAGAGCAAAATGCCTTCTTTTTGCTTTTTGTTTGTTTGTTTTTGTTTTTGGAGGGGGGCGGCAAGGCATTTGGGGTTAAGTGACTTCCCCAATGTCACACAGCTAGTAAATGTCAAGTGTCTGAGGCCAGATTTGAACTCAGGTCCTCCTGACTCCAGGGCTGATACTCTATTCACTGCATCACCTAGCTGCCCTGCAAAATGCCTCCTTCAAGGCCGTCCTCCAATAAGGTATTTCCTGTGCATGTGTTGAAAATACCTTGGAAGATGTGACAGTAGGGAACTTTGAGTCTGTGGCTCAGACTATCATAAATCAAGGCATAAAAACAAGGAGACACAGCCATTGTCAATGGAGGACAGAGAGATTCCCAGTAGATAGGGAAGCTTGTGGTTGTGGATATCATTATACTTACTGTAATTAAACAAAAACATCTGTTGCCCACTTCTGACAGTGTTTACCATGTTCTTAGTCCTCTTCTTTCTGCTGGGAGACAAGATTTGTTTCACTCTGTTCTCTGAGAGCTTCTTTACTGCGTTCAGTTTCCACTTAGTGAACAAAATTTTATTTACCTTGTCGATGTCTTTGTATATTTTGATTTCTTAGTTCTCTTTTCAGCCTGCATCAGTTCATTCAGATCTTTCTATGGTTGTCTAAAGTCATCATTTCTTACTACATAATAATACTTCACTACGTTGGTATGCCATAATTTCTTCAGTCATTCTCAGTCAATAGGCACCCCCTTTTCCAGTTCACTGCTATATTCAGAGACCCATCTTTTAAATGTCAGTAGCATTCAAGTGGTTTTATATAGCCACAAATCATGGAATTTCAGGCTCCTAAGAGTTTAAGTTGAAGGTCCCTCATAGGACATTGGAGAGGTTCCTGGTGGACATGTCAGGAGGCTTCAGTATATTACCGGTCTTGTGCTGGAAAGCAGTGTCACAGATATGTGATCAGAAGAGGTGGACTGGCCACAGAGCATAAGTAGCATACACCTGGTAAATAAAGGGGTCCCATGGAGAATTGGAGGAAGAACAAGAATTAAGAAGGAAGACAAGGAAGGGCTAGATTGTGATCTATACTCTTGGAGGCAGGCCATTCATGAGATTGTAAATCCATTATTATCCAGATTCATTTATTACATTGGCCCCTACCTACTACTAGTCTTCACTACGAATGGGTGATTTATTGGAGGAGCAAAAATCCTAAAAGTTGCTGTCCTGAGGTGATCCCTAACAGTGCTGTTGCCCATTCCCTCTCTCCAACTCTGCCCTGGAGATTAATAGTGAACCCAGTCTCACTTGTTCTCACTCCCTACACCTGAAACCACTAAGGGGAAAGCACAACAGGCCATAATCCCCACTGGGCACCAAACATCTAAATGCTTTCCTTGGTCTTCCATAGGTTGTGGCCCAGGAGTATTAGCAGATGCCAAGATGCGAGTATTTGAACGCTCAGTGTACTTTGGAGATTCATGCCAAGATGTTCTCAGTACACTGGGCTCTCCACACAAGGTTTTTTACAAGTCAGAAGACAAGGTAGGAAAAAAAAGTGAAACAGATTTCAGTTGTTTGGTGTAGGTTTTTAGTTTATTACATTAATAATTAGTGGAAACTTGATAAGTGTGATTCCACATCATTGACACAGATTAAAAGTCTTCCTGATAGTCTTGGGTTCTCTGTTGTGTGCACTGTCCTCTCTTCTTGCCTTCCATTTCCCATATTGGAGGAGCCCTTCTCTTGACAGCACAGAGAACAATGTTACTCAGCCCTCCCTGCTTCCAGGGCATCTTCTCGATGTCAGGAGACTCGCTCCTCTCGAATCAGGCAGCCCTCAGTAACCCAGATTCCAAGGTTGATTTCTCCTCCATCATTCAGCATTGCAGCACTAGAATTTAGATCTCAGGTGGGACAGGTTTTTGGGATGCTTTTCTACAAATGCAATTTCAGTGTACTGCCCAAGATGGTGCTTGTTTTTACCACATTTTTTATAGTTTTTATAAATGTAGTTTCAGAAATTTTACTTTATTCCATGAGCTTAAGTAACTGTTTGAATTTTTGTTGTTGTAACAGATGAAAATTCATTCTCCGTCTCCTCATAAGCAAGTTCCATCGAAATGTAATGATTACTTCTTCAATTATTTCACACTTGGTGTGGTAAGTTATGATTCTTCTGACTTTTTAAGACTTGAAAAGATCCACGATTTTGTGTGGCCACATTTTCCACCAGTGCACATCACAGTACCTCCAAGTCTTATTAGTACATCATTGCCTTATGGTAAGATGCCTGGTGGCACTTCCCCAATCCTGACCCATGGACCCTGAATTGTGTTACCAGGTTACGCTGCAAGGCTTTTCACATTGTGCTTGGTTGGCAGAACCCCTGAGGCTCCACCTTGACAGGAAGCGTCAGAGGAGGTGGACGCCTCCTAGGAGTGGCTTTAGATTTCTCATTAAAACTATCACAAATGTGAAAACAGCTCAGATTCCAGCCTTGACCATGGATTTTGCTTTGTATGTAGTCAGGTGGCCAGCAATGGTCCTTTTCTTCCGTATGAAAGTGTGATATGGACTAGAGAAGCCTCAGTTCCCTCTCCTCTCTCTTTTCTGTGGGTCTCAGTCAGGACTGCACAACATTGCAGGCTGCTTATAGCCAGATATGTCACTTTTGGCCTGCCAAAGGATTTCGAGCAGCCTGCAAAAATGCAGATCCCTCCACAGAGCTGACTGTGTGAGTTCTCTTAGGGCAGACCTGCACAACATCCAGTCCAAGGGCTGTATATTGTGCAGGCCTGGTCAAACTGAAGAACACCCAGGACTGAGACCAGGAGAGATTTAACATAGTAACCGCTAACAGTTATTGACCACCTGAAGGTTTATGTTCTTTCTCACAAGGGTCAGCCTTTCAGTGACATTTAAGTACTTGCTGTGTTCAAGACCCTGCTCTCAGCACTGAAGAGATATGCCAGGATTCCAAGCTCTCAGTCTAGTTCTGTTATTCCACCACCGAAAAGTGAGAGTATAAATTACAGTAGCAGTAAGAATAGAGAGAAGAAAAACAGCTGGCATTTGTATAACACTTGGAGGTTTGGAAAGCATGGTATTATCTCATTTGATCCCCACCGGCAGCCCTGGCAGGTAGGGGCTATTATTGTCCCCATCATACATATGGGGAAACTGATGCAGAAAAGGTCGTGACTCGCCAGGGCTACATAGCTCTTAAATGTCTGATGCCGGATTTGAATGGGGTCTTCCTGAGTGTTCGTTGCAACCTAGTAATTCACCCAAATCCACTGTGTTTATGGCCTGTCTAGGTTTCTTATTCACAAGCTAACTTCCCTTCTTGTTTCAAGCCTCTTTTTTTTCTGTAGGATATTCTCTTTGATGCAAATACACACAAAGTGAAGAAATTTGTACTCCACACCAATTACCCTGGGCATTATAACTTCAACATGTGAGTATGACTGTACACTCTAGGATAGTGTTTTGGAATGACACACTAACCTGCTCTATTCCAGAAAGCAGGCCATCTGGGTTTTACTTTTTGACTTTGAAAAATCCATGTGAAACTGATTCCTGGGCAAAGGTAGATGTCCTCAATGACCAGGGAATAAGGCACAAGACCTGGTCAGGTCTTTCTCCAGGCTTTCTCCAGGCCTTACTACGACCCATTCTGCCCTCACCTGTTACCAGATTGGAGTGAGGCGGGAGGCTAGAACAGACATTGATACCACTGGTGTTGGCGCCCTGACTTGGAGGGAATATTTCTGCCCAGCTCTAGATTGACCCTAAAGCCAAGACACTTTTCCCTTCATATGCACCGGTTCTCTTGATTAAACTTCACTCCCTTTCTGGCTCCCCAAAAGTCCACCTACCAGCATCATGGAGATAAAAGAGCAGAGGAAATGAATTTTTCTCTACTACTCCCCTCCAGGCCTCTGAGGTAATGAATGTTTCAGTGTTAATGCTTTAGGCTTCTGTGTCCTAGCTGCCGTCTTGTATTTAGAGCACAGAAAGCGACATCAGTTTTATTCTGCTTTATTTCTTTACTGCTGGTGTGTGTTTAAATAATCTGGGGACACTTTAAAAACTAAATTCACTTTTTCCCCTAAGTTTTCTTTTTTTCGTGGCTCAGATTTAGTACCGAATTTGTAGACATCTAGTAAGATGTGTTTTAATGTTTTCCCATGGTGTGGGAGCTTCCCAGATCGATAGGCCTAAGGAAGCCTCAGTAGCTCGGTGCTGAGGTGCTCAGGTCTCCTGGTTTGTAGTCTAGTGACTGCTCCACTACATGAGGCTGCTGACGTAGGTGATATATCCCTCCTCACCTGCTTTCCTTTTCACTTGAACTAAAAAATCTGCCACCAGTTGCCATAGTAACTGGGCTCCTGGCATGAGCTGGCATAGCCCTGTTTTGTTGAATGGGTTTCCAGGTTTCCATTTCACCTTCATCATTAGTCTTTGATGGGAAGGTTTACATAGTGTTTCTTGATGGGCACTTGCTGGACCCTGGTTTGAGTACCAATGAAGCTTCACTACAGTGTGCCACCACTGGTAAGCAGAACCAGGAAGACAACATCATCGTTTTTAAAAGGAACAATTTTGAAAGAATTAACACTAATTGACATGATTAACCATGATTCTAGAGGCCTAATGAAGAAGGATGCTGCCACCTCCTGACTGATATGCTGAATGAGACATAGTTATAGATGTGTTGGCTTGACTGTGCTTGTTTGCAACAAGAGTTTTGTTTTTTCTTTCTTTTTCCCCAGTATAAAAATTGAGGAGAGCTTCTTTCCTTCCTCCCTTCTTCCCTTCCTTCCTTCCTTCCTTCCTTCCTCCCTTCCTTCACTTTTGATGATTCTGGGTTTTCATATTTAATATTGTTTCTGTTCAAAATAAAATAGCCTTTTTAAGAAAAAGAGTCTTCTAGGGGGGCGGAGCCAAGATGGCAGCTGGAAAGCAGGGACTAGTGTGAGCTCCCCGCCAAGTCCCTCCAAAAACCTATAAAAAAATGGCTCTGAACCAATTCTAGAACTGCAGAACCCACAAAATAGCATAGGGAAGCAGGGCTCTAGCCTAGGACAGCCTGGATGGTCTCTGGGTAAGGTCCATCCCGCACAGAGGTGGAAGCAAAGGGGAGCAGAGCTGAGTGGAGCAGATCCCAGCGTGGGCGGCGTGGACCAACCAGACCAGGAGCTGGGCAGAGTGTGCCCTAGCACCCTGAGTCAGTGAGCTGCGGCAGTTACCAGACTTCTCAACTCACAAATACCAAGGACAACAGAGTAGGTTAGTGGGAGAAGCTGCTGGGGACTGGGATAGAGTTTGCAGTTCGACCACCGCCCCAGGAGCAGCGGTGGTGGGGCAGCTTTAGAACTACAGCTGCAGTTGCTTCTGGCCCCAGGTCCACCTGGTGGGAGGAATTAAGTGGTGGATCAGAGCAGGAGTGAAGAGCCTGCTGAAGATCTAAGTCCAGTCCAGGTTGGGCGTTCTTGGGGAAGGTGGAGTGCTGGCGTGGCAGAACTGGCACATCCCCCCAGGCTTGGAACATAGAACTCTTTAGTCTACAAGTA
>CM053625.1:352778339-352791914 GCA_028646595.1 Phalanger gymnotis | reverse complement strand
AGGGTAGCTGAAGGGAATATGCATATATATATATATATGTTTATGTGTATATATATATAGAAAGAGAGAAAGGGCACAGGGTGAGTTGAAGATGAATAAGAGATGAGAGAGGGAGATAGGGGTACATTATCTTGCATAAAAGTGGCAAGAAAAAGCAGTTCTGTAGGAAGAGAAGAGAAGGCAGGTGAGGGGGAATGAGTGAATCTTGCCCTCATGTGATAGAAGGGTGGGCAGATGGGGGCAGAGGTAATCAAAAACAAACACTTTCAAAAAGGGACAGGGTCAAGGGAGAAAATTCAGTAAAGGGGGATAGGTTAGGAAGAAGCAAAATATAGTTAGTCTTTCACAACATGAGTGTTGTAGAAGGGTTATACGTAATGATACGCATGTGGCCCATGGTGAATTGCTTGACTTCTTTGGGAGGGTGGGTGGGAAGGGAAGAGAGGAGAGAATTTGGAACTGAAAGTTTTAAAAAATAGATGTACAAAAACAAAAAGTTTTTTGCATGCAACTAGAAAGTAAGATACACAGGCAACGGGGCATAGAAATTTATCTTGGCCTACAAGAAAGAAAGGGAAAAGGGGATGGGAGGGAAATGGGGTGACAGAAGAGAGGGCTGACTGGGGAACAGGACAACCAGAATATATGCCATCTTGGAGTGGGGAGGAGGGTAGAAATGGAGAGAGAATTTGTAATTCAAACTCCTGTGAAAATCAACGCTGAAAACTAAATATATTAAATAATTAAAAATTAAAAAAAAATAAACATTGAGGAGAAATAAGAAGGAAAAAGAATGCTTGATAATTAAAAAGTAAATAGAATTTAATTAAAAAAACTGTGTTGGTGATAGAAAGGCCAGGGCTCAGACAATCTGAGCTGTTTCCTTACTCTATGTGCCTTCTCTCTCCAGCTATCATCGCTGTGAGTTCAAGATCCCTCTCACCATCAAGAGAGGTAAGCAACATTTCCTACCGTCAACAGCAGACAAGAACACCTCCCACCTTCCCTTGGTGAGGCCCCAGGGACTTGTGGAAAGGAAAGATCATGGCTGCCTAGCCCTTTCATTGGCATTCCTGGGACAAATTTCCTTGGCCTTCAAACAACTTTCCCTGGTGCTCCACAACAGCAGAGATACATGTTATAGAATGCATTAAGGAAAGGGGTGGTACAGGGCTTATCTCCATTTGTCAGATGAGAGATCTGATGCTTAGTGGGGGAGGTGGGGTGACTTTCCCTGAGTTAATTTGACTAGTAAGTAGAGCCAAGACTTGAACCACAGTCTTCGGAGTTCAAAATAAGGCCTTGCCACTACTCCAAGATGCCATATGAATTTGTCTTTGCTGTGGGACACAGGGGAAGCCAAAAAGGCAGGCCCGAGACTGTAGTAGCTTCCCCTTGCCAAAGCTCAGGAAAAGCCAGAGCTACCATGGTAGCTGCTTAGAAGGGTTCTATCATCATTGGCAGGGGCATTAATGCCAGGGGCTTTTTTCCCATGACTGTATCACTGTGTAGCTTCTTGGGACAATAGTCATCGTTCCTCTTGAGCTTAGTTAGCAGGACTTCTCTTCCCAACCTCATTCTTTACCACCTACGTATATTCGCTCAGCCCTACCCATTCCAGATAGCCTTCTGCCCTTTTGCTTCCAGTGGTCCCCCTGTGATGTGGAACTGAGATAGATTCTGTTTCCACTGAGGCTCTGAGCCCTTCCCTATAGATTGTTGGCCCTCGGCCTTTGGAAAAGGAAGAGGCATATGTAGGGACCAGACCTTCGCCTCTCTACTGAAGAGCCTTATCTCCCACCCATCCCCACCCCCTGCCTTGGCATGGGCTGGGAGAGATAGGGCCTCCTGTCCAAGAGTCTCCCTGTAGCCATTTGTAAGGGATCTTCCCAGCTGGCTAGGGCTAGGGTAGGACTAAACACGGGCTTGGGAAGGAAAAAGATGCTTAGCTATGTCCCAAACTCCTAGATGTCACAGACTTTATAACCAGAATGCACCTTAAGAGATCACCTAGGAGAAAATGGAGGCCCAGATAATGAGAAGTGACTTAGCCAATGTCCCATAGCTAGAGTGGCAAGTCTGACTCCCAATCTGCCCCACTAGGCTGCTGGAAACTAACTTGAAAACCAGTCCTTACTTGAGCTACTTCCCAATGGCCTGTTTGTGTTCTTTCCTCAGAAAGTGCTGATTGCCAGACTGAGACCTGCACAACCTATAGCAAGGTAAGCTCTCTTGGCCAGGCAGAACCAGGGGCCAACCTGTCAAGGGCTCCGGAGCCAGGCAGCTATAGACTCTGAGCAGGGACCTTGTGCCACTGAGCTCACGATAGTCATGGACAGGTGACTAATCCCAGTGGGTAAAGTGGAGCAGGAGTTTGGTTGCTGACTGTAGATAGCCCTCCTTAATCCTGATTTCAGCAATTTCTGCTAAAATCTTGCACAGTCGGAACATTTGGTCTCAAGTCTTAGCCTCTGCCCTGAGGTTTACTGAGTAGAGTCCCAGGGAACTGGCAAGTCCTCAACAAGGGTACCCTAATGTCATCGCCTGAGGAAGTCCAGACCTGAAATGACCAGAAAGAAGTATAGGGTCTCAGGATTCATAGACTTATCAGTCCTCTGGGTGACTTAAGCAAACATGCAAACTCCCTCAGTTTACAGAAGAAGAAACTGAGACCAAAACAGGTGGCTTCATTATGGAGAAGGCACACACTGGTGCCTCCTGATTCCCAGTCCAGGGCACTCCCCATCATGCCACTGTGCTTCTGGACACTCTCAGTGTCTCCTGAGTTCTGCTTTAAGGCTGAACACAACACCCCATGTTTCCCCATGTGCAGCTTGCTGTGGCTTCTCCAAACTCTTGGGCCATTGACTGGGCTCTGTAACTATGAGGAAGTTGTCAGGGCCCCAGGGTTATGGCAGCCTCTTATCTGGGCAGGACCAGGAAGGCTTCCCTGACCTCTGCCCTTTCCTGTTTCTGTGTTGCAGTGGGATAGTATCCAGGATCTCCTTGGGCATCCTGTGGAGAAGCCTGTTGTGCTTCACAGGTGAGGCCTCCTTCTCCCCCTGCCCCCACTGGGCAGGCCCTGAGGCAGTTAGGTGTTACCTCATTTTCTCCCTCCTCTCACAGGAGAGCCCAGGGCCAGAAGCATCAAGCCAAGATAAACAGAACCAGCCCTGTTGGAAGAAATGTAAAGTGTGCATTGAAGTTAGTGCCTTGCTCCTTCAGCCAGGCCCCTCTTGATTGAGAGCTACCCGCCATCTAGTCCAAACTTAGGATTGTCTAGATAAGGAACTGAGGTTCAGAGAGGTTAAATACCTAGCCTGGGGTCATGAAGGTAGTAACCAGAAGAGTATTTGGGGTCTGCTTATTCTGAGTCAGGGCTGTCTCTACTGCTGCAGCTGCCTTACCATTCTCATGACTGCTGGTGATAGCAAATCAAGGCTGTGAGACCAGGTACCCTATTTGGGCAGGCTCTAGCACGGCAACTTCTATAGGAAACGTATGTAACTTGTACTAGCGGATATTGATTAAATAAATCAGCTATTAAATCCACCCAAGAGTATCATCAACAAAAAGGCTCACACATGCTTCACCCCCCACCCCAACTTCCGTTAAAGGCTACCTCAGAAATTAATCTCAACCTGATTTGGATTTACGCTGAAGGAAGTTGAAGGAGTGCCATACAGTGTGACTTGCCCCCCCATAGGAATGGCTATAATATTGGGATTTTGCCTCCTTCCCTTCCATCCTGCCATTCATATAACATACACACATACCTACATACATACATACATACATCAGAGAGCCGACCCTCTTCCCAAGCTTTCTTTTGGTGCTTCAAGATATCCCATCTCTTCCAGTGTCCATCCCATCTGTCTCTTCCCAAGGGTCAGTTTCCTGCTCTCCATTATCCCCAGATAAAGGTATCTTGGATTCTTGGATGCCTTCAGTGGCTCTTTAATGCCTAAGCACTGTCCCTTTTGTCTCTTCCTTCTGAAGGTCATCTTCACCAAATAACACAAATCCATTTGGATCAACATTTTGTTTTGGACTACAGAGAATGATCTTTGAGGTGAGCTAAACTGGCTTCCTTTTGCTTGATTGAAAATGGAGCTGAGAGGCTGTATTGAATGTTGAGTCTGGAGAGAGCTTTGTTGATGGGAGATTCACAGTATTTGAGCATGGGATCTTATTTGAATAAAATGTTGCTCCTTACTCAGTTCCTGTTTATTCATTAAGTTCTGTAAGTTCCTTGAAGGTAGGGCCTATCTTTTACAACTTGGTAATTTTCAGGGCATAGCCTATCTCATACAGCAGGGCTGTCCAACCTTAGGTTTGTATCGAAACAATAGACAATACATTTTGATTTGCCGTTTTAATGAGAGCTCTGGGGTAGCTGGGCTTCGTTTACTAAAGCATTCATGTAAAATTCTGTGCTTGTAGGCAGGCCGCATTTTGGACAGCCCTGCCATACAGAGCGTCCCTGATAAATGTTGAAGCCCTGATTGTATTTGCAAGGCTTTGTGCTCAGCACTGATCAACGAGAGAAGTGGTTTGGCCTGATGTCACTTACTCTGTTAGTTGGGTTTGCTTAGTAAATAATCGTTGATTTTACCCACCTGTTAGTGGAGGCGATCAGGTGTTCAGTTCAATGTGCAGAATGAGACATGGCGGTTTTGCTTGACTATCCATATTTATTACAAGGATTTTTTTTCTTTTCACTAGAGGGGAGGTGGGAGAGAGAGGGAAAATTACATGTTAACTGGGAGGAAAAACCATAAAGTAAAAGTTCATAAAAAATCCTTGTTGAATAAGACAAATTCCCTACCTCAGGAACCTGAAGTCCAGTGGGGAAAGATAAGATGTGTATCTGAGCTTGTGGACAACTATCCTACAAAGCCTAAGAACCTGTGATCCTGAATCTACCTGCTTTCCATGTATGAGAGTTAAAGACTATCTAGTCCAACGGATCTTAACCTGGGATCCACAGACCCATAGATTTCAGGAAGCGAGCCTTTGAACTTAGAATTATTAACATTTTGATAGCTGTGTTTCAATAATTGATTTCTTTTGCAAACTTACGCACTTCATGTATTGAAAAACCCTTCTGAAGTGTTTGTAGCCTTCACCATTCTTCCAAAGGGGTCCATGACACAAGGTTAAGAATGCATAGTGTTGTCCAACCTCTTCCTTGTACAGATGAGTAGCGGGGTGGATTGAGCAGATTTACTGCAAAGACAGGCAGGTGGATGCAGGATCATGGGCTCTGAGGCTTTTTTAAGCCAGAAGAAACTTTAGACTATAGGGTATGAGAGTTGAAAGGTCCCTTAGATCTTAGAGCTTAGTAGAGTCATACCTGTGCCAAGCCTGGGTGGCTTCATCCCACCCAGGTGGCCTGGTGGCATGCTAGTTGGTAGTACATGTGGGTGCGGCTCTGACCCTTACCTCTCCCCACCCAGGTCATGCAGAACAACCACATAGCGTCGGTGACCCTGTATGGCCCACCCAAGCCCAGCACGCACATAAGGACAGCGGAGCTCCCGTGAAGGACGGCCCTCCTCCTCAGCCCTCCCCAGGCCTGACCGTACGGTGTGCCTTGACTCGCTGCCCCTTGTGGAGGAGGGAGCAATGAGCGGGTTTTTCTTTCTTTTTCCCCTCCTGATGGCAGCTCAGAGTGGGTAGCCCTGGACTCTTCCCTAGATGTGAAAGCTGTGGTGAAGAAACTGAACTGAGTGGTCTGAGGGCCTGGTCAGCCCAGCCCCCAGGGGCAGGAAGGGGAAGGGGTGGGGCAGGCAGGTTGGCCCAGCTGCTGAGGGCACAAAGTGACTGCAAAGATTTAGAAGCACAAACTGAACTCTGAAGCACCTGGACACAGGTACCGACTCATCTGTGTGTGTGTATGGCCGTGTTGATGTAGTAGTCACATTTAAGAAAGCAAAGTTATATCTTCTTATACATAAAAACCTATATCTACATAGAGAGCATAGACAATGGTTCTGGGGCCCCATGGGACAAGTGTGCATATATGTCCTGACTTCTGGCACCATGGGAATCTCTATGTGACTTTCAAACTACAAGCAAGTCGCATGTGTGTATTACTTGATTGTGACCTTTGCACTACATCCACTTTACTGACTTGATAACTAACTGCATTAACCCTGAAGAGGCTCTTCTGTGGCCTGGCCTGGCTGGCAGCCAGGGTAGGATCCCACTTAGATGTGCTTTAAAGCTTAGAAACACATCCTGAAGAGAAATCGATCCCATTCTGTTTCCACTCCTCCCTTCCCAGTGGGAACCATCGTTGCCGGAATGGTGCATCTCTTCCGTTGTTCCCCTTTTCTCTTTCGGTCTAAGCCAACCCTGCTCTTGGACAGTCTCCTCAATGGTTCTGGGACGACTTAGGGCTCCAGAGCTCTAGCCCCTACCACTAAGGAGCGGAAAGGGGAGGAATTAGGAGCTGCCCTCTCCTGGGCAGGTTTTCATCCTTCCATTCCTTCTGCATCTTTTATTTAATGCCAAAGTTTTCACCAAAGACATCCTCTCCCTCTGTTACATTTCAGCATTCTGTACAGTTTGTTCCCCTAACCCCTGTCTGAACAGGTCTCGTTAACCCAAGGACACTGACATGTTCTTCCAGCTGGGCGGGAGACGTAGAGTCTCTGAAAATAACCCTTTTTAGGAGAGAAGAAAACAAATTGACAAGAAATGTATAATTTTATCCCATTTTTAATATTTTGATGTAGCAACTTGTGATACATAGACAACAATTTTGTGAGGTTTTTCAAATGTGTGTACAGATTTTTGTAAATAAGACATTTTTGTAACTTTAACTCATGTACAGTATAATCCTAAATAGTTTACTGATGAATGAGAAAGCAGACGAGTACCTAATGTGTTTGGGCCCAGGACCAGGAGCAGGGGGAACACTGCTGTGTGGGGATGGGTGGGGCGGGAATCCCTGCTACCATGTTTTGTGTGTGTGTATGTGTATGTGCGTGCGAGAGAAAGATCTCTGTTACCATGTCTTCTTCCCATGGGTTGTGACGTTCTAGACTGTTTGACTGAAACCACAGTTGGGAATCCACCTGCTGAGGGCCAAGGAAAGAAAGGACTATTAGGAGCTACCTCTCTTATAGATGACCCTTGCCAGCTTCCCCGCCTGCCCTGCCATCCCTCCTTGACTTCTGATTGCCTTTGTTCTGTGGCCCCTGTACATTCCCCAGAGGTGCATGTGTCCTGAAAGGCTAATAAAGCAGAGCTCTCCCTCAGGCACTGGCTGATGGCACAGCACAGTGACTCTGTGTAATTGCTTTTTGTTCACATCCTTTTGGTTGCTTTCTGGGTATGGAATCACAGTGGTCCCCTGGAAGCACTTGGGAAAGCAGATTCTTTCACCTGCCAGAAACTTGACTCAGTTGGGATTCCTGTACCCCAATGTCTTCAGGTGCATAAAGGTCAGTGGACATCACCTTCCCAGGAGGGGGTACTCCCTCCCTCTTGATGTGGATGGGGGCCAGAGTTGTGAGTCTTTTTTTGCCTTGTCTCTTAGCTGTGAAGTTTCCCCATGCTCCACCATCATATCACTTTAGCTCCCCAAGTCCCTAGCAATCTTGTCTGCTTGCTGTGGGCTGATTCATCTATTCTAAGTTTCTCACACCATAAATTATGTTGGCCCTCAGACCACACAAATCAGCCCATCCATCTCCTACCTTGGGAGAACTGTCCTAGGCCAGCTTCCTCCCCCAAGCTAGACAGTGACTGTGCCAAGCTCTCATCCTGGAGTCCAGATCACCAGTGGCAAGAAAAGTACCAGGTCTGTCAGTTGAGGAAGGTTCTGGACATTTTCCCATGATCTTGCAGACTCCTAAGGTTCTGAGACAATTTTCAGTTCAATAAACTGATTAAATGACTACTCAGGGTGCTGGGAGGAGCAGACAGGGTGAAGAGGATGGGGACTCAGAGGGAAAGCAAACTCAGACCCTGCCCTAAAATAAAAGAGGGCTGGGGGGAATGCTGGTACTGACCCTAGGAGCTGGAAGAGAATGTTTGAGAACTGCTGGCCCATTTCACAGATATGGGAAACGACAGGGCCAAGATGTTGTGATGCAATAGGAAGAACACTTGGTTTGGAGTCCAGAGACTTGGCTTTTATTGGCTGTGCGGCTCCTCAGCAACTTGTGTCAAGTTGGGCGAATTAACCTCTCTGGACCAGTTTAAATGTCATTAAATCTGTAGTGCCATTATATTCCATGATACCTGGTCCTGATTCTTGCAGGAAGTTGTCCTGAATATGGTGGCTCCCTCTAGGAACAATCTACTTGGAAGTATGATTGTTATATTAGCCTGAATAAGGCCAGTATAATGGATGGGGAGAGGGCAGGTAGGTTCATGTATTCCAAAGCCCATACAAGGATTTGGGGATTGTCAATCAAGAAGCTTTCATAAGCACTTACTATGTGCCAGGCACTTGGTTAAGTGCCCTAGATACGAAGAAAAATCAAAAAGAAGCCGTGCCTCCAAAGAGGAATGTGATGCCCAAATGGAAGAGATGCCCATAAAAAAGGGCTGCTTAAGCTTAGCAGAGGGAGGGTAACCTTCAAGGGAATAGCACTTGCCCTGGAAGGACTGGACTCTCCCTTCTGTTTGACCAAATTCTCTGCAAAGTCACTGCAAATTTGAGTCTTACATGAAGTCAGAAAGGATGATAGCAGATGCTGGGGGAAAAAAAAACTAAACCCTAGCAACGAGTGTTAGGATTGGAAGCTGAAGAGAAATTAAACCCTCTCCATTCACAACCCCGCAAATGTACAGAAGCACCTCTGTATACACAGGAACAAGCCTGAGCAGCAGGCTACCTCATCCAGGCTGGATTCTGTCATTGTTGCTGGCCTGTTGCTGGTAAGGGACCTGACGCTGGTTGGGAGGACAGCTGAGAAGGCATAGGAGAGGTAAAGTATAGGCCAAGAGAGAGAGATGGGGTGTGGAAAGGCAGAGAACTTAACTTCCTTCCCTCCATCTCAGACAAGCAGAGGGCAGGAGGGGAACCCCTCAAACTCAGAAAACAGCCTGGATTGGTGGCTCTGCACCAAAAGCTGCCCTGGATGCACTCTATGACTGGCTCATGGCCTGAACTCGAGATCTGGAGCCAATTCTGCAGTCCAGGACTTGAGAAGCCGGACCTGTGTGGAGCCATTGTGCAATCCAGGGTGGGCCAAGTATGAAACTTAAATTCCCCTGCCCAAAGATCCTTTCCAGAAAGCTTAGCCCAGGCCAAACAAGGCTGTAACTAGTGGGAGCAGAACTCCCCTAATTGTTGCCTGAAGGATGTTTAGGATTCCTCTTATGCCTTAATTGAGTTAAATGCCCCTTGGTGGGAATGGAATTGGGTTCCACATACCCTGGTGCCTTCCTCTCCTTTGTATTTAATGTATATGTTCCCATTCATACCTATAAGAGCACACGTTGTGAACGTGAGATCTTTGAAGGAAGGGACCAGTTGGCTTTTTGTATCTCTGGTGCTTCAGATATAGACACTTAAATACTTGATGGGTTGACAGATGGTGAAAAATGGTATCAAAAAACATGTTTTCCTTCTGCCCTGCTAACATCTAAGTACCAGATAATTAAAAATGAACTTGTTACCCGCAGGCAAAGGATTTAGAGCTAGAAGGGCCTTCATTTTACCGGCAAGGAAATAAGGCTCAAGAATGTTACCAGCAGCAGGGCTGGGAGGAACCCCGCTTCTTTTCCCACATTGCCCTTGCTCCGGTCCCACGCCGGGCTCAGCAGCTAGGAGCCCCAGAGGAAGGGCTTTGGGGCCGTGCGGCTTCGAGCGCAGTCGGGCCCTGGCACCGCGTGCAGCATCTGCCACATGAGCCAGATGTCGGCTGCTGACAGCCCATGCACCAGCACGAGCTCCCGGTAGAAACAGGGGTCGAAAGTGCGCAGGTGCGGGGCGGCCGAGGGCTGGGCTATGCCAAAGGTGCGGAACGCCTGGTGCGCCTCCGGTGCCAGGCGGAGGCGCTGCAGGCACATGCCGAGGAAGACGTCGTCAATGGGGAAAAGCTCCACTTGGGCACAGGCGGCTGCCAACCTTCGGAGCGTAGCCCCGGACAGCACAAAGCCCCCGCCTCCAGCGTATGCTGGGTAGGCGCCCAGCCCGTACACGCCCTCGGGGATATAGTATTTGCTGTCCCGAGCGCGAATGGGCCGCGCCTGCAGGATCACATCACCGGCCAGAAGGTCCTGGGACGGGTCCCGTGTAGCGACGAACTCCAGCAGGTTCTCCACGTGCACGAACACGTCATCATCGCCCTTGAACACGAAGCGCGCGTCAGGGCAGAAGGTGGATGCCCAGTCCAGGAAGTGGATTTCCTTTAGGGTCAGGTTGAAGAAAGTGTCATCAAAGGCCCAGAGCAGGATATCCCCATACGCGCGACCCTCTGCCCGCAGCAGACCCTCCTGGGCCTGCGCCCCGGCCCCGGCCAAGCCCCGAGGGATGCCCAACAGGAAAACTCTGCGCACCCGCGCCCCACGCACGTGCCCTTCGGCACCCCAGGTCTTTCTCACGACCTCCCTCCGCTCGAAGTCCGCCGCCACTGACTTGACAGCGATAAGCAAGTCTGGCCCCGGGCCCCCTGGAAGCCCCCTACACTTATGCGGCTGATTGATGAGGAGCGGGAAGCGTCTCTTGTCCTTGTCCTGCAGGTAACGCCGAAAGTCGAAGGGCCCCGAGGGCGTTGGCGGCGCCGGCGTGTCCACCTCATAGACAGGGTGCTCAGGCCTGGCAGCTGGGAAGGCGCGCACCACCTCTGACCCCCAGCCAGGGCGCGTGGGTAAGGGCCGCGGACCTGGGACAGTGACCATCCTGGCCTGTGCGCTGGACAGGCTGGCCGCGGGGGCCCCTTGCTCCCGCTGCGAGTAAAGAAGCAAACAGAGCGCGGTGGCCAGGAGCAGGGTGAGCGCAGCGTCCGCCTTCCGCCTCAGCCTCATGGTCTTGGCCCCCCAGAGCCTAGGTCAAGAGCCCCCGCCTCTGGTGACCGCCTGCGGGGAGAGAAAGTGAGGGCACAGCTAGCAGAGCCACGGGAAGAGGGGGCCTCCTTTGACTCCTTTCGGCATAGAGAAGTGCCGTCTCACCCCTGCCCACCTGCGGGGCCCAGGGAAAGGGAGTGAGGATGCATAGTTCACTCTGTCCTGGGATAAAGTGCCGCCGTCAGCTACCAACCCCTAAACCACCCTTCACTACGGCTGCCCGGAGCTGCTTCCATTTTGCTTGGACACGGAGCCCTGGAGTGACTGGTTGTGAGTGGCCCGCAGATCCACACCCACACAGGTGCTCTCAGCCTGAGGCTTCCAGGCACTGGGAAGCCTAAGACCGGCACCGGGGCAGAAGTAGCGAAGGGGCAAACTCCCTTTGAATGAATCCTTTTGAAGAAGCTGAAAGGAGCAACCCACCCACTCCCTGAATCTTTGAATGTGTGGGTCAGCGAGCCCCCAACAAACAAGAGGGGAAGAGATGAACTTCAGTGAGGAACTATGACTAGGTTAGTGACTGGTTCCTTTTAGGGAAAATGAGAAACACTATCCCCGCACCACCCCCACCCCCACGCCTCCACGGTGGCTACACTAACCCTTACCTTCCGCTCCCTTCATTTCCTGGGTTTTTCATTGATCCCATTGAAGTCTCAGTAAGCTATATTCCTCACCCCCTCCCTCAATCCTAGCTCCAGGAAAGACTACACTAGCCCAGGAAGATACAGGCCTGACCCACTCTTGAAGTCTTCATTCCTTCTTCCCCGTTCCCTCCTCCATAAAAATGATCTCTCGAGCCCTCCCCACGAGCTCTGACAGTTCACGGTCAGAAAGTCCAGCCTAGGCTCTAGTCTGTCCCTCCTGGTATGTTCCTAGACTCACCACTTTGGGACTCGAGCCCCACCTAGCTAGGCTCCTAGGTTCTAAGAAAGACAAGTCTGGAGAGGTTAGAGACGGGGCGGGGGGTGGGGGTCTGACCCTTCCCGGGTTAATAACAGAAACAAGATTGAACCACAGTCACCACCAACTTTCCTCTTCCCGCCGCCGCCCAGCATCAAGACTGCCTTCCTTCCAGACTTGGCAAACCGCTGCCCTTGCATTCCTTAACTCTGCAGTTGCCTGGGATCCCCAGAGACTGAAACAGCCCGGCCAGGCCCCCGCCGACCCTGTCCCGGGTACTCACCAGCGCATTCACGTCAGGCTCAGGAGCCAGGCCCGGGCCACTGAGCTTCGCTTGGCAACCCCCGGGACACCCGCGGCTCCTTCTGCCTCCGGCATCTGGGTCGCCGGGGACGGGCATACGGAGCCCGGGCAACCCCAGCGCCTAGCTGGGGCCTGCGAGTGCAACGTTGGCAGGGGAAGAACCCGGGGCAGGGGAGGGGAGGGGAAGCAAAGGGGCCAGCTGCTGCTGCGTCACGTGGCGCCAGCCACGGTCCTGGGGTTGGGGGAGGCTGAGAGAGACCAGCTGGAGGGAGGGCCCTCTGTTCTGCTCCTAAGTTCACTTAACTGTCTGCGAGCAAGAGCGTGGGAAGACTGGCTGCCGAGCCTTTGTGAGGCGAGAGAAGCGAAGAGCCCGATGTTTCAGCCTTCCTCTTTCCCTCTGACCAACTGCCTGGTTTAGCCCTTAGCACAGATGGGGACAACCAAGCGCTAGTGTGTGCCACACTTCAAAGTGTGCAAAGACACTAGGTCTTGGTGGGAGTTGGAAGATTCCAGTTCTGCCGCTGAGGCTATGTGACCTTAGGTAAGTTATTTTCCCTCTCTGGAAAAAAAGAAAAGAAAAGAAAAGGCAGGGAGGGAATAAGGAAATTTTCACTGTCTTCCTTGAGGGGTAGGATGTTATGAGGAAAGCACTTTGGATTCTTACATTAATGCTATTATATTACTATTATTCAGAGAAGTTTAGGGAAGATGGTCAGAGAAGGAGAAGGACCATGAAAGGAGTGAGAAAGGAGTTGGACCTTTGGAAAATAGGGAGCATGAGGGCCATGCAGAAAAACTGGGATCTGTATGTTTTTATGTACAAATAGACTGTTTCTGTAAAGTAGACCTTCCCCCCACCCCCAACGTGGATGCAAGTCTGAGGCACCAAGAAAAAGCCCTTCTGCACAGTCCTTTCCTTCAGTGCTGGGCTAGGGGAACTTTATAAGCTAGGTGATCTCTTAATGACTGAGGAACTTAGTTTAGGGAGCCAAGTAAATCCCGTCTCTAAATGCCTACTGGACATCTGTAGACTCAAAACACATCAGAGTGGAAAGGGACCTTAAGGTTCCAAACACATCCCTCTGTCACCTCAAGCTTTAGTCACTGAGTGATCAAAACCAGATTCTCCAATAAGTGGATGGATGTGTTCTTACCAACATGGGTACTCCCTCCAAGGGTGCAAATGACAACCCATCCATGCCCTCTCTTCTGGATAACTCTCATCTATGCCATCCCATCAAACATGGCTTTGCCTTCAGCTGTGCCTCCTGCCTGAAACATGAACAGTTCACCTTTTCTGATCATGACTGACATCCTTGCTTGACAACATACCTACACACC
>CM053625.1:352680115-352778239 GCA_028646595.1 Phalanger gymnotis | reverse complement strand
TGAGAGAGATAGAGAGGGAAAAGAAGGGAAGGGAAGGGAAGGGAAGGGAAGGGAAGGGAAGGGAAGGGAAGGGAAGGGAAGGGAAGGGAAAGGGAAAGGGAAAGGGAGGGGAAGGGAAAGGGAAAGGGAAGGGGAGGGGAAGGGAGAGGGGAGGGGAGGGGAGGAGAGGGAATAGAGAAGGAAAGAAAAAGAGGGGCAGCTAGGTGGCACAGTGAGTAAAGGACCAGCCCTGGAGTCAGGAGGACCTGAGTTCAAATACCACCTCGGACACTTGACACACTTACTAGCTGTCTGACCTTGGGCAAGTCACTTAACCCCAATTGCCCTGCCTCCCCTCCTCAAAAAAAAAAAATGCCTTTGTTTCAGGAAGAAGTTGGGGAAGGGAGGGGCAGTCAATAAAAGCACTTCATAATTTTCCAAATGCAATCGAACCATTTTTCTCCTATTGAAGTGTTGACTGTATTCACTGTCCATGCAGTGATTCATATGCACGTGCACGTACTGATGAACCAGGTGTCTATCCATCTTTGTGTCAAAGTTTGAACAGCAGGCAGACATTCTTTATCCACTTCGTTTTTTCTCATGTGGATGGTTAATCTAAACTCAGCTGAGTGCTTATGAAGCTCACATAGGAAATTCTGCAGTGTTCTAGAGCTTGGTACAATCAGCACGACGTTATCCCCAAGCAGGAACATCTGGAGAGTCTGACCATCTATAGGTCGTTGCTTCCTGATTTGAACACGTGCCTGGATGTCCTCCAGGAGTGTAGCAAACGCCTTTCATGAGTACTCATCGTCCTATTGGTGTCTTACTAGGTATTCAGAATTGAGAGATTGTTAACCCTTCATTGGTTATTACATATTTAAAGGAATTCTGTTGTGCATTTGAAGGGATTTGGGAGGGAGCAGAAAACAGGGGCATATGAGGAATTGGTCTCAAACCCCAAAGACCCTCTGCTCTGTCCTAGAATGCCCACTTATGGTCCCCAGAACATATTCATGGGATTATAGGATTTCGATCTGGAAAGAACCTTTCAGATCCTCTAGTACCACTTCCTGGTTGAGTGACCTTGGGGAAATCACAGTCACTCTGAACCTGTGTGCTCAGAGCAATATCTGCCATATAGGCTAGGCTAGTCTTTCCTTAGAGGGCACTGAAACCATTCTTAAAATATTATTGGCTCAGGAGACTAAGGTTAGGCCACTGAAATAGCTTCCTGATGATTCAGAAATGAAAGCCAGACCTCAAGGAGGCAGGGATAGCTCTAGGTTTGACAGGTAGGATGCCCAGCAGCTTCAGGGAAGCTTCCATCAACTGAGCCAAGGCTGTATCCTTGCTAATTGTCCTTCCGTGCTGCATGGTTATGGCCATCTTAGCTTTGTTAACTGTTAAATGGTCCATGAGGATCTCATTTCATTCCAGTTCCACCCCTGAAGAACCAGGCCAGCCCGAATCAGGCTCAGGCAACAACAATCTGTTTCCTCTTCTGTAGAATAGGGATCATCATCTTAATAACTCTTGTGAGAAATGCCTGAAGTACCATTGAAGGAGTTTATATTTGATGCCCTTGTTTTATAGAGGCAGCTAGGTGGTGCAGTGGGTAAGTTCAGAAGAGCAGAGTTCAAATCCAGACCCAGTGCATCTTACCTCTGTGACCCTAGGCAAGTTGCTTATCCTTTGTCTGCCTAAGTTTTCCTAGTCTGTAAGATGGGGACAATATTGGCCTCTACCTCCAAGGATTGTTGTGAGGATCAAATGAGATAGCTTTGCAAACCTTAAAGTGCCCATTTAAAATACTATTTGTTTCTATTTTTACTATTTATTTAAATACTAGCTATAAGGAAGTTCCCACCCATAGAAGCAAAGTGACTTTCCCAAATTTTGCATAAGAAGTAAGAGGCAAAGACAGGGTTTTAACTCAGGATTCCAAATTCAGAGTTCCTTTCACTGAAGGTGGATGGCTCTAAAGTTTTAGCTTTTTGTTCGTTTTTTTCTGTGAGGTAATTGGGGTTAAGTGACTTGCCCAGGGTCACACAGCTAGTAAGTGTCAGGTGTCTGAGGCCTAATTTGAACTCAGGTGCTCCTGACTCCAGGGTGAGTGCTCTACCTAGCTGACCCGAACGTGTCCTTCACAACACAACTATCTCCCTCCTCTTCCTTCCTCCCTCCTCCCCAACCAGAATTTGAGTTTGAAGGGACCCCCCTAGGCATCCAATCCAAATAATACATGAAACACCCTTATCTGACCAC
Source organism: Phalanger gymnotis (assembly GCA_028646595.1). NCBI lineage: Eukaryota > Metazoa > Chordata > Mammalia > Diprotodontia > Phalangeridae > Phalanger > Phalanger gymnotis. The sequence continues at coordinate 352,775,989 of CM053625.1, read as the reverse complement.
GTCTTCCAAGGCCTCAGATGTCGTTCCTGCAGCACACAGGTCATTCTCCTTCAGATTTCCTGTATTGCTTATTGGCTATCTCCCTCAATTGCCTTTTACGGTTCTAGGCATTATTGCTCACCAAAGGCACTGGTAATCTGGAGAGGTTCCAGAGGGAGGCAGGAATGAAGAGTCATGAAAAACCTAAGCTGTCTGATTAGATTAGTTGGAAGAACTGAAGACGTTTAGCCAAGAGAAGCCGGGGTGGGGGGTGGGGGTCCATCACGAATGTCTTCGAGTGCTTAAGAGGTCGTCAAATGGAGAGGGATTAGTCTTGTTCCATCTGGCCCCAGAAAACAGGGCCAGGAATAAGGGGTGCTAGTGGCAAGGAGGGAAGTTTAGGCTTGGGGTCCAGAAGGGCTGACTTGCTGTCTATTGTTGTTCTGGAAGAGGACCGTGGATGAAAGTGAGGCTGGTGACTTTGCACAGGCTTCCCACACTTAAATCCAATTCACTTGCTATCAGAGCCAAAGCTCAATTCACCAGAGGTCTTTAAGCAAAAGCAGGATGACCACTGGTTGGATAGGTTGTAGTGAGGATGGCCAGTGGGGTCCCTTCAGACTCTGGAGTTTCTGGGAGCCTGCCTGGTCAGTTACCTTGCTACATAGGTCCTCTCTCCCTGGTTAGACTAAATTCTCTGAGGACAGGGACCAAACTTCATATTCCCCTTCCTGAAGGCTAGATGGCATGAGAGAAAGGGCAGGGATGAGTTTTGGAGGAAAATCAGCAATCTTCCCAGCAAACGGGAGCTGGGACTGCTTCTGAGCTGCCCCGATTTTTCCAGCAGGACTGAGGGTGCCATGCCCTGGCCATTGAGCCCTGGGCACAGAAATCCTACCACTCCCACTCCTACCACTGCCCATCCCCCCAGTGCCTGTGAGGCTAGTGAGCCACAGGGAAGAGAATAACCCACAGTGGCTCTCAGAAAGAGGGTGAATGTATAAACAGAAATGACCCAGAGAGACTCACACACATAAGACATAGGTATACAGTTAGACAATCACACACAAGCTTTGTGTGGACTGTTCGTCTAAAACGACCATCAGAGAAAGTTGGAACTTGAAGGAACTTTGAGACATTCTCCTTTGACCCTTGAATTTTAAAAATGAGAAAACTGAAGTCTCAAGAAGAGGCTTTGCCACAAGTCACAAAGCTGGAGAGCAGCAAAGGCAAGCAAAGACACAAGTGGTCAGAATCTATATGGTACAGCATAGTGCTGGCACCAGCACAGCTGGGGGCAGGAGGACTGGAGACAAGAATTCTTACTGATAAAATTTGTAATATGGACTCACCACATTTCAAGCAAGGTTTCTCTCTTTTGTCCCCATCCCTGGTACCCAGTCCAGTCCATGCTGGCCCCTGGCTAATTAGAGCTCTTTATTGCCCCCAAGTGACCATGCTACTAAACCATCCCTCCCTCTGACCTCTGCCCAACTTTGTCCCCTCAGTTGGAGCCCAAACTTCAATGAAAGGGAGTGATAGGATAAAATTAATTCATACTAAAATGTGACTGACCTTCTCTAGTGGATGAGCTTTTTAACCCAAACTAAACTCGAAATAGTAAAATGTATTCCTTGATTTTTTTTAAAGCTCTGGTGCCATTCTTAGAGCCTCTTGATCTCCCCAGATGCCTCCCAGGATGCCACTTACCAAAGAATAGAGTTTAGCAACTGCATACCTTACCTCTGAAAGGCTGAAAGGAATAGAAATTCGCCAAAAAAGAAACCAAAAAAAAAAAACACCACATCATTCTCTGTGTTCCTTTGGGTCACAAGATTTTAAAGCTAGAAATAATTTTAGAGATCATTGTTGTTCAGTTGTGTCCGACTCTTTGTGACCCCATTTGGGGTTTTTTCGTTTGTTTTTGTTTTTTGGGGAGGGGAAGGCAGGGCAATTCCTTGCCCAAGGTCACACAGCTAGTATAATTGTGTCAAGTGTGTAAGGTCGGGTTTGAACTGAGGTCCTCCTGACTCCAGGGCCTGTGCTCTGCTCACTGTGCCACCTAGCTGCCCCCCCCCCCCATTTGGGGTTTTCTTAGCAAAGATACGGGAGAAGTTTGCCAATTCCTTCTCCGGCTCATTTTACAGTTGAGGAAACTGAAACAGGGTGAAGCAACTTGCCCAATGTCTAGTGTCTGAGGTCACATTTGAACTCTGGTACTCTATCCACTGTACCTCCTATTACCTTTGTCCACCTCTCTCATTTGTGTAAAGATGAGGAAATTTAAGCCTTGTTTAGAAGGCAGACAAGAAATGGCACAAAGTTTTTAAAGCCAACCCAGCATCTCATCCTAAGTGATTTCATCTGCTCCCTCATTCTTGGAATCCCTTGGGCTGGGGAGCTCGTACATCGTCCTGTACCCCCGTACGGGCCTTCACTACCTCTCCCCTAGACTACTGCAATAGCCACTCCATCTCTCCCCATCCCAACCCAGGCTCCTCAGCCATCAAAAATCATTTCCCTAAAATGCAGGTATCACTATGCCACCCATCCGCTCAAACCCAGTGACTCCTTCCTACCTGGAAGACCAAACATAAACTGTTTGGCATTTAAAGCCCTTTCCAAGCCAGCCCCTTCAACCCTCCCAGCCTCCTCACTGCCTTCTGCACATTCTATGGCTCAGCCACGCTGGCCACTTGCTGTTCCTCATTGGAGAACCCTCGTCTCCCCTGTTCCTTGACTCCCATTTCACCGGCTTTGCTCTGTGCCTCCAATGCGCTCCCTCTGCCTCTTGGGATCTCCTTCCAGGCTCTGGACCAGCCTTAGGTAGAAGGCCTTCCTTCAGCTCTTAGCGCCTCACCCCCAGGTTACCTTGTATCTGCTCCTCACATTCTTATTCTGGTGTGTGGATGTGTGGATGTGCATATGGTCTGCCCTTAGAATGTAACTTATTTGATTCTGATACCCTTTCCCTGTCTTTGGAGCCCAGCACAATGCTTGGCACCTAGTAAGCAATAATGCTTATTGATTCATACGTACATATATGCATACACCGTGTTTGGGGAAGTGTGGGAAAGCCTTCTTCCCCCTACGCCCCACCCTGTCCCTTGCCCCCCTGCCCCCAGCATATACATCTGGGTCAGAAAAGATCAGAGACCGTGCTTTCCTGTTTAAAGGCAGCCGGATCACCAGAGTGCATGAAGTCAGGAAGACCTGAGTTCAAATGTGGTCTCAGACACTTAGTAGCTGTGTGATCCTGGGCAAGTCACTTTGCCCTGTTTGCCTCAGTTTCCTCATCTGTCAAATGAGCTGGAGAAAGAAATGGCAAACCCCTCCAGGATCTTTGCCAAGAATATTCCAAATGAAGTCATGACTGATCAATAGCTACCCTGGGCAAGTCATTTGATTTCTCTCAGCCTTGGTTTTCCCATCTGCAAGATGGAGACAATAAGAATAGCACCAGCCCCCCAGGGTGGTGTTAGGAGGATCAAATGAGCTAACATGTAAAATGCTCTGCAAACCTTAAAGCACTCTTCAGAGTGTCCCAGAAATCTTAGGGCGAGTTTAAGCTTTAATAGCCATATAAATATTATTATTGACCCCTCCCCCCCCCAGTTCTTTTTCTTCCCCTAATGCACCTCCCCGGCCTAGACCCAGACTATCAGTTGTCAATCAAGGCCACAGGGCCCTTTACTTATGTATAATGTTCAGCTATGCTGGGCTGAACCGGCTTCTCTAGGATACAAGGAGCTGGGGTGTGGGATATCTTCAAAGTGCTTTGGCCTCTAGCCGAGATAACGGTTAGCTATGGGCGGGTGGGCACCAGGAGGGCCTAATACACACTCTGGGTAAGGGCCCATCAGTCTGAGAGACATCAAAGGGTGGGAGAAGGGCAGGAGCTCAGCCCTTCAGCTCTCCTCCAGCTGTCTCAGAGTAGTCTCCGAAGTACCTGGAGTAGGTCAGGGCCCCTCCCCTCCGATTCCGGACAAATCAGGCAACCCACCCTTAGTCTACCAGGTCTGAGTCATGCTGGCTCAAGTTAGGTGGGGCCTAATCCTGTTCCTCTTCCCGGTCCTGGCCCTCCCGGTACGCCGGCAGCCCCAGCAGATCCTCGGCCAGGCTGGTGAGGCTACTATTGTCTAGAGCTTCGACGAGGCGCTGCAGGGTGGCCCGGCGGCCCTCGGCCAGAACAAAGCGGTGCAGCAGCTGGAAGGCCTGCTCGTAAAGCCCGTCGCGGTCGTACTCATAGGCCAGGGCGTCCAGGTCGTGCTCCCGAAGGGCCCGGCAGTTCAGCGCCCGGCCCACCGTCCGCCACTTGCGACCCACGGAGCGGGCGAACTTCTGTCGGTCCTCCAGGCTCAGCGGACGGTTAGCTGCGGGAAGGAAAAGGGTGAGCCCTGAGCAGAGACAATTGGTCTCTAGGAGAGCCCCACAGGCCACCCACCTCGGGCCCCCGGTAAACTAGGGGCTCCAGGCCCCCAGACACCAGGAATCGGAACCCCACCCCACCCCTACCTGTACATTCCTCCTTACAGTCCTCCATTCCCCCCACCTCTACTCCCCCGCCCCGCTCCCGGATGAACAAAGGATTTACCACCAACCCTTCCCTCTTGGACGGGCCGGATAAAACAAGAATTGTCTCCAGGGACAGCTCCAATAATCCAGAAACCGTCCCACATTTCGGACAGCCTAGGTAATCTCAAAATTGTTCTGCCCTTCCTGGGAAGCCAGAACAATGCAGGAATTGTTCCTCTCCCAAGCACTCCCAGATCAGCCCTCTCGCTGAACCCCTGCTTCCCACCCACTCGAGTAAACTAGGGATTGAACCCTTTACTAGTTGCCCTGGACAGAGCAGCAGCTCCGGGAGGGATCAGAAATTCTGATCCCACCAGCGGCCCCGGATAAAACAAAGACCCCTCACACTCTTTGCTGAGGTAGGGGCACCTACAGGATTATTAACTAGAGAACCTCTCCTCCGCTCGTTAAACCACTCACCAAACTGCTGACCCTGGAACACAAAGGTCTGTGCCGCAGCCGGAGCCGGAGCCGGCGGAGGGGGCGAATGGGCTGGCGCCTTGGGGGCAGGGACCTTGGGGGCTCCACCGCCCCCCGGATCGCAGGTCAGGCTCCGGAAAGCAACCTCCAGCTCGCCTATCTCTTCATCTGGGAGCCGGTCCGGCTGCGATGGAGCGAGGGAAGCGAGGGAAGCGAGGGAAGGTTAAGTATGAGTCTAGTCTCGCCTGACTTTAAGCCCAGCCTCCCCACCCATGGCCTAGCCCGAACTGTAGCCCGCTTCTGGCGCCCAGTCCTGCCTCCCTCCCCCAGCCCCGCTGGGCGCACCTTGGCCTGCTGGATGCAGCGCAAGCAGCGCTCCTCCTCCTGCAGCATCAAGTCCAGCCGCTCGGAGCCCACGCGCAGCTCCAGGTGCAGCGGCACCGGGTTCTGGGCGTGGCCGAGCAAGGCCACCAGGCTGTCCTGGAGCGCGGCCCGCAGAGCCCCCTCGCGGTAGCCCCGGAGGAAGCGGGTGCACGGCTCCTGCCCGCAGAACTTCAGCTGCACGATCAGCTGCGGGTTGCTGCAGTGGATCTTCAGAATCTGCACTCCATCCTGGCTCCCGGTGCATCCTGGGGCGGGGGTTGGGGAGTGGGGTGCCGGGGAGGCCCCAGGGGGTAGGGAGCGTGGGTCAGGCTACTGGCCGACTCCGAGAGAGAGAGATGTGCCTCCAGGCCAACTCTGGGTTATGTGTTAATTTAGATACCTCCCCACCCAACACACACACACACACACACACACACACACACACACACACACACCCGCGCACACTCTCTCTGTTCCAAATCCATCCTAGCCTATAGGCTCAGGCCATCACTGAATTTCTTGGGTTCCTGGAAAGATCCTTGGGTTCTGACCTTGGGCAAAGCTACTGTTCCTCTAGACTTCTGAGGTCCCTTCCAGATCTAACAATCTGAAAATGTCCTAAATCTGACACTTGCTAGCTGTGTGACCCTGAGTAGGTCATTTAACTTGCCTGAGCCTTAGGAAACTCCCTGTCATAATAGTAACAGCTAGCATTTAAACAGCACTTTACAAATGATATCTCATTTGATCCTCACAATGACCCTGGGAAGGAGGTGCTATTATTACCGCCATTTTACAGATGAGGAAACTGAGGTAGGCAGAGGTTAAGTGAGTTGCCCAGGGTTACACAGCCAGTAAGTGTTTGAGGTCAGATTTGAACTCAGGGGCTTCCTGACTCCAGGCCCAGCTTTCTATCCCATGTGCCACCCTAGCTGACTTCCTAATGATCGTTGTTCAGGCATTTCAGTCACATCCAACTCTCCATGACTTCATTTGGGGTTTTCTTGGCAAACATACTGGAGTGGTTTTGCCATTTCCTTCTCCAGCTCATTTTATAGATGAGGAAACTGAGGCAAACAGGGTTAAGTGATCAGTGCTATCCAAAAATTGCAATGGATTGCTTCCAGAGGTGATGGGTTCATCACTAGAGGTCTTCAGACAGAGAGAGGCAAGATTTCTGCTTGTTGGAGATGTTGTGAAGGGAATTAATTCCTCTTTGGGTATAGGCTGATTATCTCAAAGGTCCTTAACATTCTATGTTCTATGGTGCCATCCACCTCTGACCTTCTGTGGCTGGTTGTTCCCCGTATGCCAGAAGAAGAGGCATGTTAAAAAAAAAATGCTGCTCTGGCTTAGCCTGGCTAGATCTTGAGACTGTGGCTAGCTCTTACTAGTCATACAAAACTACTGTTAAAATGGAAGAGTGGCTGGCCCTTTGATGCACCTCTAGGTAACAGTTATGGCCTTAGGCCAGCTTGGGTTGGACCAGAGGGAAGGCCCTGGCAACCTCAGCAGCTGATTGAGTGTGCCCCTCATCCCAGGAAATAGGATATGATTAGTAGAAGTCCTGCCTGTTGAGACTGGGGCCTCTGGAAATTGGTGACATGAGAGAAAAGCCTAGAGATTTGGGGCCTCAGTGGCAGGAGGACAACTAGAGGCAGATATCGAGAAGACCTTCTTCACCTACGTAATCACTAGGAAGGGACAATGCGGCCAGTGATGGAGAACACCTCAATGGCCCCTTCTCTTGCAGCTCTTCCATAGGAAATGGAGAGAACTGTCTGGCCTCCTTCTGGAAGTGAGGTCTTCTCATGCTGAGCCCTGCCTTGAGAGCAGAGGACAGGGAACTCACTGCATGCCAAATCTCAGGCCACCTGGTCTCAGAAGCCAAACCCAGACCATGGTGGGGGAAGGAGGGAGGGATCCCACATCCTGCTTCATCCAGGTCCCCTGTTCCCTCCCACATCTCCAGGGCAAGGAAGCCATAAGGGGAAACATTTGGAGGAAGGAGAGCTGGGCAAAGGAAAAGGCCCGAGGGAGGGTGCAATGAGACAGAAGAGGGAAATCAGGGAAGGTGGGAGGCAGACAGAGAAGGAGAAAGAGAAAAGAAGTTAGACAATGAGGAGAATCCAAGTCCCCTAAGGAAACTGCACATGAATGGTGTTAGTCAACATACATACACATATATGGACATGCACTACATACATTCACGGACATGCATTGAGCCCATAAATATGTGTGTGTGTGTGTGTGTGCGCGCGTGTAATGGGTCCAGGCCCCCAATTCACAAACATGTAACAAATGGACATGCTTCTGTACACACACTGAACTACAAGTATATACATGCAATACACATATTACATTGATAGTCATGTGAACACATGTACATATGCACATGAAAGCATATGCGTCATACATACACACATTTTTTCCCTGCAAATATACATTTATGGGGCTGCTATGTATAGGTGGGAGTGGCAAGTCACCTTGGGGATGAAGGTAAAGTACCCTGGAAAGCGACCCCCTATTCTCTCCTTAGAGAGTCATGCCTTTGCTGTTTGGGGTCACACTGACTGACACTCAGGGCCTGCCTGCCTCTTCGTTGTTCTTCATATGTGGCCAGTAGAACAGCTTTGGGAGCAAGGCTCGACACTGAGAGGTGCCCCCACACTCCTTTGATATTCTAGGCTGGAATTGGAAGATGATTGATTTCCCTCTTCACTTTCTATTTAGGGTGGGGATTGGAAGCAAAAACTAGGCCCTGGGATGGGGAGGGGGTGGTTGCAAGACAAGCTCCCTAGGGGCTAGCCTTGCCCCTACACCTGTACCACCCTCCTAGCTGAATGATCCTCACCTCTCTGACCATCAGTCTCTTCTTCTATAAAATGGAATTACTATTTGCACTACCTCTTAGGGTTGCCTTAAAATACCATTGAAATGTGAACCCTCATCATTATCATTTCCCCCCTCCATATATATATATAGATAGATAGATAGATAGATAGATAGATAGATAGATAGATATAGATATAGATATAGATATATATGTGTATGTATGTATATATGCCCCAGGACCCCACAGTCACCTGCCAGTGCCAATTTAAGGACCCGAAATATTGCCGACTTCTGCTGAGGATCTTGGTATAGATTAGGCAGAATCACTGTCTCCACTGAGGATTCTACAAACAGGTAAGCACCGCCACTCCACTCCTGGAGGCCATCTGCCATCTTCCTGGAGTCATCTGCCATCCCAGGCTCCTGTAGGTCATGTCAGTCAGTCAGGCTCCCAAGGAATCCCAGACCCCAGGCTGAGACTGTTCTCCATTCAAATAGGAGATGCCCCAGTAAGTCTCTACACCACTTAAGAAATCCAACCAACTCCAACAATAAGAATAGTTAACATTTATCTAGCAGTTTAAGGCTTACATAAAACAACTTCCCCAGATTACTGCATTTAATCCTCACAACAACCCCATAAGGTGAGTGCTCTTATTAACTCCATTTTACAGATAAGGAAACTGAGGCAGAGAGAAGTTAAATGCCCAGAGTCACACAGCCAGTAAGTGTCTGCAGAGGGATCTGAACCCGAGCCTTTCTGACTCCAGCACTGAGCCCAACCGCTCCATTCACTATGCCGAGCTGATTTTCCACAGAACAAACACCCTTCCTCCCACCCCTCAATGGCCAATTCGATCATCGGCGAACAACTTAGTACTTTAACACCCAAGAGGAGAACGACAGCAAGTAGTGAGCATCCCTTTAGGATAGCTGATCAGTGAGAAGCTGAAAAATGGGAGCTGGAGCAGGGCACCCTTCCATCTTTGAGTCCCCTTCCCTTAGTATAAAATAGAACTGGTCGGGATGGCTGAACATGGAATGACAGGGCTGAAGGGCCCTTGGGATGTAGTGTCAAGAGTTAGAAGATTACATCTTATCTAAGTTGATCCTCACAACTCTGTGAAGTGGGTGTTCTTATTATCCCCATTTTACAGATGAGGAAATTAAGGCTCAGAGAGTGACTTGCCCAGGGGTAACACAGCTGGTAAGTGTCTGAAGAAGAATTTGAACCCAGGTCTTTTGAAGTCCTCCTTCACTCTATACAAACTAGGAAAAATAAAAATGGTAAGATACCATATTATAGCTCAGAAGGGTCTTCAAACATAAAATGCTTTTAACCTGTGGACTACTAGAGCTGGAAGCGACCTCAGAAAAAAAGCGTTCAACAGATGGAAACAGCCCACTGTAGAATGGTCCTTAGAACAAAGAATGCTGGAGGCTGTTGGGGGGGCCCGGCAAAGAGGCGGGGGAAGGCGGGGAGGTGGTGGGCAGAGGGGACCTCTCTGGCTGGGGCCTGGCAAAGAGGCGGGGGAAGGCGGGGAGGTGGTGGGCAGAAGGCGCCTCTCGGGGCCGGGAGCCACAATAGAACGTTAGCACTTTCTCAGAATGGTGCCCCCGGATCTCCTCCCCTGAGTGCTTCCTGGAGATGGGGGAGTCCTCGGCTTTTCTCACTTTCATATCCTCCTGCCCAAGAGAGACCTCTCCTTCCTTCCCTCCCTCCCTTCCCCAGATGAGCCACCTCCCTGAACCCTAGAGGGAAGGCCAGGTTCCCTGTTTGACTCTGTTCCCCATGTCCAGACATTTTGGCCTTGGACAGTCTGTTTCAGTACAGACCGAACTGAGGGGATTCCTGTGAAAGAAAAAAGAGAGAGATGGGAGAGAGGAGCCAGAGGAGGACTGACACAAAGCTGAAGTCCCTGCAAGAGACCAGGGAAAGAAAGAGAGTAATCACTGGCAGGCTGGTCAGCTGGAAGCCCTGAGATTCCCCTACTTCTCTGGGCCAGCAGTACAATGGGAGCCAAGTACAGTGGTTATGAGGGGCAGAATATGATTCATTATGCCTACAACTGGAGGGGAAGAAAACGAATTTTCCAGTGACCAAGGGCATTAGCCGTGGGGCCAGACTCCATCCGGGGAAAGAATGGTGTTCAGTCATTCATCTCTCAGACACAGACATTTACAGATGAGGAACTGAAGCAAGTGACTTGCCCAGGGACACTCAACTAGTAATGTCTAAGGCTAGATTTAAACTCAGGTCTTCCTGACACCAAGCCCTGAGCTCTATCCATTCTACCACCTATATAAATTCTAGGTATTAGAATGCACTTTGTAAACTTTGGATGTGTCAGATAGAATCATTTTTTATCATCATTATTAGAATTGGGTGGGGTTGAAGATTCATTGAAAAGAACTCTAAGAAAGCATAGCCACACCCTCATCTTGGAAGAGGAAGTGATTGGCTTCTCTCCTTTCTATGGGGAAGTTTTGGGGAAGCAACACTGACAACAAGGGCAAAGTTTAAACCATTTAGGAAAACATGCTCTTCCCGGAACTCAGTATCTCATTTCCCACCTCAGTCCTTTTGCAAAGGCGGTCCTGCCTACATGGAATGCACTCCTTCCTCACCTTCACCGAACAGAACTCATCATCAGCTTCATTTCATTATCAACATTAGGTGCCAACCTTCATGGCAGCCTTTTATGATCCACCTCATTTTTAGTAGTCTCCTCCCCGCTCCTAATTTTTTTGGGCAGCTAGTCGATGAAGAGCATCAGGCCTGGAGTCTGGAGGACCTGAGCTCAAATCTGGCCTCAGACACTAGCTGTGCGATCCTAGGCTTGTCACTTAACTGCTTGCCTCAGTTTCCTCATCTGTAAAATGAGCTGGAGAAGAAAAGGACAAACCGTTCCAATAGCTTCACTAAGAAAACACCAAATGGGGTCACAAAGAGTATGACATGACTGAACAATTCCCCAAATTATCTTGTGTTTACTTATCTGTGTAGCTGTTTTATCCCCTTAATCCAGAGGGTCTTAAACTCGTTTGTATCTTGCGCCCCTTCATTAACAGTCTGATAAAGCCTAGGGACCCTTTCTCAAAATCGAATTTTTAAATAATTAAAGACAATGCTCATTTTCAATTATAAATTAGTAAAAATAAAGATGTAATTTTTTCCCCATCCAAGTCCATGAACTTCCTGAACTTAACTCACAGACTTATGGGGGGGCGGTCTATACACTCCAGGTTAAGAACCTCTCATCCTACTAGAATATAAGATCTTTAAGAATAGAGACTTAGGGGACAGCTAGGTGGCACAATAAATAAAGTACCAGCCCTGGAGTCAGGAGGACCTGAGTTCAGGAATAGAGACTTTTATTTTGTCTGGGTACTTGGTTTTTTACACTAAGCAATGAGTACTTAATAGATGCTTTTTTAAAAAGTTGAAGTAAGCCCTTGGAGCCTGAAGAAATGATGTTTCCCTGAAACTGAGGCAGCCAGCAATAAAGTACCTAGAACACAGGGCCTGGCATCAGGAGGCCCTGACTCAAATCCAGCCTCAACATGTATTAGCTGTGTGACCCTGGCCAAGTCACTTACTCTCTGTTTGCCTCAGTTTCACCAAATGAAAAATGGGGGTCATAATAGCACCTACCTTACAGTTTTGTTAGGTGAATAAAATGAAATATTTGTAAAGTGCTTGGCATAGTGCCTACCACATATTAGGCCCCTAATAAATGTTTATTATTTTGTCCCACCCTTCAAATATGCACATATGTATATACACACACATATAATCTCCCGCTTGGTGACAGAGAACTCTTCACAGGGACTATAGTCTTGTATATGAGTCCCTATCCTTAGGAGCCTCAGGGATTGGATTTTTGGTTTGTTTTTTAACACTAGCTGATGGACCAACCTACCTCTTCCTTTATCTATTGCCTCCCTGTGTCTCTGTCCATTCATCAACCACCACCCTGCCCCCTACACAAGGGACTGAGCCCAATTTCAAAGGCCAGCTCTGGCCTTTGTGGGCAGGTGAGGACAAGGTGCCCTCAACAGGAATCCAGCCTCTATCTCTGGGTACCATGTCAGCTCTAAACACCTAAGTGTCACTGGGGACCTCTAAGGGAAAGGGATACAGGAAAGATTGGGCTATGGGGAGAGTGGGGCATGAGACCACCAACAATGGTTGAGAAACAGATCAGGGAAAATTTTGATCAGTGATGTCAAAACTCAAATAGAATACTGGATTCCTGTGGGCCAGTATTGACTTAGAAAACCACAAATTAACATTATCTGTGTTGTATTTTTATTTTGGTAAATATCTCCCAATTAAACTTGAACCTGGTTTGGCCCCAGTTAGAGAATTGTTGGCTGCTTGTGGCCAGTTGGCAGCAACTTTGACATCTCTGATTTAATTTATAAGCACAGGCTTAATTAAGAGTGGAAAGAGGGCAGCTAGGTGGTACAGGGGACAGAGTACCCACCCTTGTATCAGAAGGATCTGACTTCAGATCCAGTCTCAGACACTTACTAGCAGTGTGACCCCAGGCAAGTCACTTAGCTCCAGAGATAGAGCTTGGCAAAGCCCTTGACATCTTTCCATCTGACTCCTCCCTGCCACAACCACCAACCTAGTTCAAGCCCTTTCAACTAGACCATTGCAATAACCTCCAGACTGGTGGCCCTACCTTCAGTTTTATTCCAAACCATCCTTCTCACAGCTACAGAAGTAGCTTTCTAAGGCACCACTTTGGCCATATAGGCAGCAGAGGTGCCTTCTGCTGAGGATGAGAAGGAAATTGAGAAGCCCAAGGAACTGTTCTCGGGAATGCAAGAAAAAAACCAGCTCCATCAGCTGGTCTGGACTCAATGACCTGCCATGGCTCCCTGTTTCATACCTATCATAATCCAGAGAAACTCCTCAGCCTGACATTTCTGGCTTTGCCACAATCCAGCTTTAATCTGTCTTTCCAGTCTTGTCCTACCCACCCTACATATGCTAGGCACCTGCCGAACTGAATGACACCCAGACTCCCCAGCAAAATATTCACTCTTTTGAGTGGATTTTCAACTTTGTTCAAATTCTCCCTTATGCCAGGAATGCTGGAACCTCCTACTGTACCCCATCTATCCCTCAAAGTTCACCTTCTCCTTGAGGCCTTCCCTGATTCTCTCTGCTAGAAGGGATCAGTTCCACATTTGTTCTCACAGTTTTGAAAAAAAAAAAGCCCTCTTCTAATGCATTTAGCACCTTCTGATTTGTGTCCCTGGACATCTCTTATCACCACCTACAAATAATTAAAGTAGAATGGGAAGGAGTGTTTCCCCTTAGATATTTTCAAAGGAAGACTAGATGATGGCTTGTTAGGGAGATGGTAGAAGCAATTCTCAATTAAGATCCAGTTGGACTAGCTGGCCCCCAAGGTCCGTTTCTACTCTGAAATCCTGTGATTCTGTTACATTATTGTCTTTACCCAGGCCCAATACACTTCATACAATAAGCTCTTAAATGTTGGTTAAACGACATCTCCTTCCTGGCTCTTCCTTCTCCTCTGTCTTGGCTCTATGCCAGCCAGCTCCAACCCCCCACCCCTTGATCCAGGCTATTGGTCTATTCCTCCAGTCCCCTCCTTGGCTTCTTGCCAAGGTACCTTCCCTCTGCCCCTAATTAGGACATTTTTCACACTGGCTGGTCAGGGTCTGGGCAGATAGTTCGGGAGGCTGGGTAGTGGATCGGCCCTAGTCCCTAAGTCCAAAGGGGAAATGCTGGGGGCGGGGCTGGGCTGAGCCGGACCCAGCTCGTTGCTGACCTCCAGACTTTCAGCTTGGCCTGGTGCTTGGCAAGACAGCTGGGTTTGGAAGCTGAGAGCAGGGCTCAGATTTTTACCAAGCGTGTATACCCACTTAAAACCCTTAACTTCCCAAAGCCTCACTTTTCCCATCTGCAAGGTGGGGAAATTAACACTTGCACACAAAGTTCTCCTGAGATATGCTCTTTGCAAACTTTATAAGTGCCTCAGAAACTCGAGCTGTCCAATGAAACCGTACCCAGAGGAGGGACGGCTGAGGCTCCGAACATTTCCCACGTGGGGCTCGGCCCTGGCCCCAGTCAGCCCAAGCTAGCCCGGGAGAGAAGGGAGACCGGAGAAGAGAGAGAAGGGAAGGAAGAAATGAGGGCCGGAGGCCAAGGAATCTGGCCTGAATCCCCTAGGTGTCCTACTCGGTCCAATTCCCGCCGGGAACGGATGCACACACCCCTCCATACCCACCCCCAGCTCAGGCCCCTGCTTATGCCTGGCTCCTCTAACCAGGCCGAACCTGGCAGGAGGACCCTAGACCTTCACCCTAGCGCCCTCGGCCCGCTGGCCCCTGCCCACCCCGCCCCTCCCCAACTCGCGCTGTGCCTCCTCCCCTCCTAAGCTCCCCGCGGACACTGACCTAGCCGTCCGGTCCCCGCTGCTCCGGCTCTCGCAGACACCGGTTCTGTCCACCCGTTCTTCCGGGTTTGCGCAAAGCCCAAGGGGAGAGGGAGCAGGGAGGAGGAAGAAGAGAGAAGGGGAGGGGCAGAGCTGGCTCCCAGTCCCGGGATCCCCCAAATTTCGGGGTGGGGGCGGCCCCTGGCGAGCAGCCGGTACAGTTAAGAAGCGTAGTGACTGGAGCTACGTAATGGATGGGTCTAAGGGCCTGTGGGCCCAGGTCCTTCCTCTGACCCACCCTGATCCAAGCCTACGAACCAGCCTAAGCTCCTGTGAGTCAGCCATCCCTGAGTCAGTGTAGCCGGCCCTGGAAATTCAGGGATCCCAGTAACCCTTTAGGCTCGAGATCCGAGGTCCGCTCTCTGGGACAGGTAAGAAACATCCAGACCAGGGTTAGCTGGCCAAAAGGACTTCTCTACTGGGAACGGTGAGTAATACTCACGCGGGTCTGAGAAAGGTTGGGGCACATGCAATACTAGCAAGAGCCCTGGGCTTGGAATCAGGTGTCCGCTTGAGTCTCGACCTGTGCCGCCTTGATCATCACTTTCCCTTTCAGCCTTTTTCCTCTTCTACAAACGAAGGGTAATAGCTAGCTTTTATATTACGCTTTCAGTTTTAGAAAAGACTTTATGTATTATTTCATTTGATCACAACAGCTCTGTGAAATGGGCGCTGTTATTATTCCCATTTCGCAGATGCAGAAACTAAGGCTGAGAGGGGTTAAGTAACTTGCCCAAGGTCACACTACTAGTATGTATTTGAGGCAGGATTTGAACTCAGGTCTTTCTGGCTCCAAGTTCCACAATGTCACTTGGCTCTAGCTAGTCCATAAGGATTGTTGTGAGGAAAGCTGGACAACTGTGGCTTATTATTTGTCCTCTATTAGGACCCCTACCTGCGGGAGTGGAGGAAGGAAAAGGAGATCCACAGGATGGGGATTCATGTTCAATTTGCCTTTTGGGAGTCATGAAGATTTAGTATCCTTAGGTTATGTGAGCTAGGCCTCCTGCGGATGGCTCAGGCGGAACTGGCCTCCATACACTTCGCCCCACCCCACCCTATGCCTCACACTTTGGACTTCGAAAAGAAGACTTGGGGAGCCCCGACAGTATGGGGCAGGGCCGGTTGCGAAAAGCTCGAGACACTGTTGGTGGCAGCTGGGGGCAGTCCCCATTCCCCTAGCACTTTAAAACTGACAAAGCGACTGGAATTGGTCATGCAAATATCTCCATAGCTGAGGAAACGTGGCAACGTGACTTGCCCACAGACATACAATTAGTGTCAGAGACAGGATTTCGAACCAGGTCTTCTGGCACTGAGTCCAGATTTCCACTACCTCAAATTTCCCATGCCTGGGGGTGGAAGGAAGAGGGGGACTTTCCAGGTCCAGCTGTCGCCTCCGCCCCCGAACCCGGCCGCACCCAGCTTTCAACGTGCCAGTCTGTCCCCGGACACTTTTGCCTCCACCACCTCGCAGAGCTGTAGGGTTGGGAGGACGACGGGCGAAGGACCCGGCTGTCCTCCGCCCACGTCCCCGAAACGGAAACAACTGATAGAAACCCCTGCTCCCCGAAAGAAGGGATCCTCATGATGACTGTAGTGTCAGAGGGGAATAGTTGCGAGGCAGAGGGCTGGAGACACCTGACTGATGTCCCGGGCACCCAGAGTAGCTGGACCAGCCTCCATCCCACAGCTTCATCTGGGCTCGGCCCCGCCCAAGCTGGTGATTGGCTACTGGTCCCCAGCTGATTTGAATGAACCATTCAGGTCTCTACTCGGGGCTCTAGAGCCCTACCCATTTAACTCCTTCACTGCCGCAAGGTGGTGGGTATAAAGTGGAAAAGAGGCTCTATTATCGCAAAGGGCAGCCAGACTCAAGGGGTGACGTTGGCAGACCTTGTCAGGGTCATGGTGTAGCCATGAGAGCGAGCCCTGGGTTCCTCGGATTCTACAGGAGCTCCGGGAGCTATCGGGTCGGCGTTGGGGCGACGGTGGAGATGGAGAAAAAGTCCCCAGAGCCCCACCCCGAGTCAGGGCCCTGGGCTGCTGCTGAACTCCGCAGAGCCCAGCCGGGAGCCCCCCGTCTCGAAATGATCTACGCTCCGGCGTAGGCCAAGTAGTCGCCCTTCTCGAAGTTCCAGGCAAAATATAGTCCTGAGAAAGCCCATAGAGAAATGGAGGAGAAGGCGGAAGGCCACGGCCTCGGGTACGGTCCAGTCTCTCAGTCCCGTTAGGAAGTGACGGACCCGCCCAAAGGGCGGTGACTCCCCGACCCGGGTCGTGGCTGTGCTCTGCATTACGAGGCGGACAGAGAGACAATTTATTCCAGGCCAGAAGTGAGAAAGTTGATGGTGATCTTTATAATTATCGCGCGTATGGGGAAGGGGCGGGGGAGCATGGGGTGAGGAAAGAAGTCAAATCCACGGGCTTTTATTAAGCATTCTCTGTGTGTTAGGCACTGTGCTAAATTCTGGGGGTACAAAGAAAAGGGAAAAGTTCCTGCCTTCAAAGTGCGCACATTCTAAAGGAGGAGACAATATTTAAACAACTACGCACATAACCGGCTACATGCGGGATGAATGGGAGGTAATTTCGGTAGGATAGCACCAGCATGAAAAAAAGGTGAAGGGCCCTTCAGGCGTCCCCCTGGTCTATGAGGTTGAGAGGACTGAGTACTGTCCTAAGGACAGGCAATCTGGATGGAAATGGCAGATGAGAGGCATCAGGGAGGATTTGAGTTTATTCTCTAAGCACCCCCCCCCACACACACACACACACACACACTCACACAAAATAATGGCATTGAACAGTTTGGCATAGTGTGAATGGCAGAGCTAAAAAACGCCTTCTAAAAGAACATGAGACCAATCAATAAGCATTTAT
Source organism: Phalanger gymnotis (assembly GCA_028646595.1). Lineage (NCBI taxonomy): Eukaryota > Metazoa > Chordata > Mammalia > Diprotodontia > Phalangeridae > Phalanger > Phalanger gymnotis. The sequence goes on along the minus strand of CM053625.1, from coordinate 352,758,452 downwards.
TAAGCACCTACTAAGTGCCAGGCACTGTGCTAAATCCTGGAGATAAAAACAAAGACAATAGTCCCTCAAGGAGTTTACAATCTAATGCAGAAGACAACAAGCAAACATATTCAGACAAACTGTGTACAGGATAAATAGGAAATAATCACCAGAATTAAGAGGGATTGAGAAAGGCTTCCTGTAGAAGATGAGTTTTTAGGTGAAGGAAGCCGGGGAGGAAGAGATGAGAAGGTGGAGCATTCCAGACATGGGAGACAGCCAGAGAAAATTTCAGGAATCAGAAAATGGAGTGTCTGGTTCAAGGAACAGCAAGGAAATGGGTGTCACTGGATCACAGATTATATGGAGGTGGGAGAGAGGTGTAAAATGTAAGAAGGCTGGAAAGGTGGGAGGTGTGGGGGGAGGAGAACTAGGCTATGAAGGGCTTTGAATGCCAAAGTTTTGTATTTTATTCTGGTATTGATAGCCAGTGGAGTTTATTGAGTAGGGGTGTGACATGGACAGACTTGTGCATTCAGAGATTTGAATGGAAGAACAGGAATATGGGAGAGACTTAGGGCAGGCAGACCTATTGCAATAATCCAGGCATGAGGGGATGAGCTCCTGCATTAGAATCATACCAGTGTTAGAGGAAACAAGGGGGTGTGTTTGAGAGATGTTACAAAGGTGAAATCAACAGTCCTTGGCAACAGGTTAGATATGAGATGAGAGACGGTGAAGGTGAGAGGAATCCAGAACTACATATGTGTTATGAGTCCAAGGGACAGAGAGGACAGAATAGTGGTGCTCCTCATAGTAAAGGGGAGGTTTGGAAGTGGGGAAGGTTTGAGGGGGGAAACCTAGAACGTTAGAGCTGGAAAAGATCTTATAACATAGAATGTTAGAGCTGGGAGGGATTCTAAAAGTCCCAGAGGTTCTTAACCTTTTCTGTGTAATGGACTAACCCTTTGGCAGTCTGGGGAAGCCTATAGACTCTTCAAAATGTTTTTAAATGCATAAAATAAAATATCTAAAATTATAAAGGAAACCAGTTATGTTGAAATGTTTTATCAAAAAAAAATAACCAAATTTATGGTCCTAAGAGCTACTGGTTTCCAGTCCAACTCTCTTATTTTTTACATGTCTGCTGGATGAACATAATTTTAAAACAAAAGAGAGACTGACCATATTAACACTGAGAGGGGTAAGCAAATGGAATGTATTGCCTTGTGAGAAGGTATTCGCTGAAAATTAAAGAAATCTACAATGAAGTTTTAAGGAAAGTTATCACACAGCTCCTGGAGGATACTGAGCTGAATTCACCTAGGTCTGCTCTCAGGGTGTTGTTCTCATGGAAACCCCCACCCCATGGTAGTTTCCCCAGCCGTGCAAGGCACTGAGTAGGAGGAGGGGGCAGAGTTCACTGAGTGGGTGGTTCTTTCCCTTTGAGTCATGCCCCGGTCTCTATCCTCAGACCAGCTCTAGTCACGCTGCAGAAGGATCGGCAGACAGGGATCCTTTGGGGCTCACCTGCCTTCCCAATGGCTGAACTGTGGAAATACCTCCCTGAAGAATTACTGTCACTGATCTTCCGATTCTTGCCCCTTCGTGACCGATATTCGGTTTCCCAGGTCTGCCGGACTTGGGCCACTGCTGTCAACTCAAGCTCTGTGTGGTACATCACGGATATCAGGTGAGAAAGCCTCTAAACCCCCAAAGCACCCAGGTGGCAGTGGAGACAGCTCTGAGCCTGCAGTCAGGGAGACCTAAGTGCAAATCTGGCCTTGGACCCTTACTACTGTGTGGTTCTGGGCAAGTCACTTAACCTTACTTTAGCCTCAGTTTCATCATCTATAAAAGGGTATAATAACAATACCTGCCTTATAGGGTTCATGTGAGGATTAAATGAAATATTTGGAAAGTGCTTTACAAACCCTAAAGAGCTATAGAAATGCTAGTAGTATTGCCTCAACTGTTGTTGTTTTAACTGAGGGCCCCGGGCACCTTAGCCGTGGAGCAAAATTCAAACAGATAGCAAGGGACCAGTCCTGGCACTTTAGTTTTCAGCAAGTGCTATCAGTGGAGTTAGAATAACTGACTCCAAATGAGTGACTGAGTCCCATTAAAGATTACAGTGAGAGAGGGTGGCTGCCCCAGGCTTATCAGTTCCAGCCACTTCCCAGTGATCTTGGCTAATGACTCGTGCTTAGATAGCTGCCAGCTCCCACCCTTACCCCTGAGGAAGTGGGTCTGTTCCCTAGGATCCACTGAAAAGTTTTATAATACGGTAAACGTTCAACAAACTGTAATAACACAGTTATTGCAGCCCCATAATAAAGCCCTGCTTCATGCCAGCTCAGACACTGAGGATGGAGAGATGGCTCACCACCCCTTCACCTCCTATGTCCTGCATCCAAGTAGAAGGGAGAGGGCTCCGGGGAGGTTTACTGATTTGGCTACATGGAGGCATTCGGCCTCAAACCTCACATTCTGGAAGTTATGCCAGCAAATGACGAGCATACAGTAGCAGGTCCAACCAATCTGCAAGGGCTTCAGGGACCTGCTCCGTGGCTTTTTGTTTGTCCAAGGCCTAACCTAGCTAATTCATTCGATTTCAATTCAATAGGCAGTTATTAAATGCCTACCATGTGTCAGGTCTTGGGGAAAAAAAAAGGAAGGAAAAAAGAAAAGAAGGGAGGCAGGAAAAAAGGGAGGGAAGGAGGAAGGGAGGAAGGAAAGAAGGAAGGAAGGAAGGAAGGAAGGAAGGAAGGAAGGAAGGAAGGAAGGAAGGAAGGAAGGAAGGAAGGAAGGAAGGAAAGAAGGAAAGAAGGAAAGAAGGAAAGAAGGAAAGAAGGAAAGAAGGAAGGAAGAAAAAAAGATAGGTCTCTACCCTTCAAGAAGTTTGCAATCTATTGAAATATAGCTAAATGTGAAAGGGCTCAGAGCCAATCAGGCAAGAAGTTAATAGCATTTAATTAAAATAAAAAAAATTTGTTCTGAACTTAACAATTGCCAAATTTAATGGGCATTCGTGTATACATAGAAAATCAGAAAAAGGAGATTGTGCAGGCCTTTATATGTGTAGCGTGATTTTCTTTTACACATATAATAAGCTCAAGCTTATTATATATGTAATATATTATATATATATAATATTACATGTATATAATCTGTCCTGCTTCTTTGGCCTTTTTTCTGGTCTTCCTTCTGTTTTCTTCTCTCTATTAAAAAAAAGACGCCTCAAGACTCTCCTTCTTTCTTTCCTTTCTTCCTTTCTCTTTCTCCCTCCTATCCTTATCTCCCCTCAATCTCTCACCACCACCCCCCCACCATGGAAAAAGGGAAAAAAAACCACAACCACAAAGCCCTGGTAACAGATATTTGTAGTCAAGCAAACCACATTCCTTCATTTGTCATATCAGGAAATGTATGCTTTATTTTGCATCCTGAGTCAGTGGCCTCTCTGCCAAGAGATGAGTAGTGCACTTCCTTATCAGTCCTTTGGAACGAGGATTGGCCATTGATTGGATCAAAGTTCTAGGGTCTTTTAGAGTAATTTTTCTTTGTAATTCAACAAGAGTTTATTAAGCATCTACTGGGTACACACACAAAAAAAGGCAAAAACAGTCTCTGCCCTCAAAGACCAACTAGGCACATACAACCTATATACAAGAGTAAATAGAAAGCATTCCAAGAGGGAAAGGCATTAATTGCCTAAGGAACCAGGAAAGGCCTTCTGTGGAAGACAGGTCTTGAGCTGAGTCTAGAAGGAAGCCAGGGAACCTTAGGGGCAGAGGTGAGAAGGCAGAGTACTCAATCAGTGCAAAGGTAAGCCAGGAGACGAGATATGAGTATCTTGTGTGAGGGACAGTAAACATGCCAGTGTGGCTTCATCACAGAGTCTACAGAGGGGAGCAAAACATGAGAAAACTGCAAAGGTAAAGAGGCACCAGCTTATGAACAAATAGAGAAGTTTATATTTGATCCTGGGGGAACCGCTAGAGCTAATGGGGGGTAGGGAGGTTGACACAGTCAGACCTATCCACTAGAGAATCATTTTGGCAGCTGGATGGAAGATGGGTTGGACTGGGGAGAGATCTGGGGTGAGGAAACTAGTTAGAAGGCTGCTGCCGTAGCCCAGGTAAGAGGTGATGAGGGCCAGAAACAATTGTAGCTCTGAGGGTGGAGAGGAGGGGACAACGAGGTATGTGAGAAAAGTTCGTGAAGTTAGAAAGGACAAGATTTGGCAACAAATTGGATATATGGGGTGAGTTGGGGAGTTCAGGAGAGAGTTGGCCACTGGGTGATGATTTTATTTATTTTTAAATTTTATTCATTCCTTTGTTCGTTCATTTGTTTTGCCATAACTAGTCCTGAAGGCCTGTCTGCTGAGGCAGGGAAGGGCTACTCTCTGCATCAGCATACTAGGGAGTACCCACAGTAATCATGTAAGGCATTTTTGAAGGAGTAATACCTATGTCTTTTTATAATGAAAGAGATGATTAATCTGTTCATGATTTCTTTAGCCCAAAACTATGTCCCAGAGGCAAGTTCTTCTTGGATAAGTTAGGATATGGAATGCCATACTTGGAAAGGTTAGTCCAGATAAGGCCAGGCCATCAAGGTGGTTCAGGGAAGGAAGTCTTACTCTTTTCCACCTCATATTAGAGGTGCACATATCTATCCCAGTGTGAATTCGTTTCCTTGACAGCTCAGCAATTGCCTTGGGCAAGCCCCTTGCTGAGACCCTGAAACAGCAGAGCTGGGAAGGATGGAAATAGAGAGCTAGGAGCACCGTGGAACATAGAGGGACAGCTGTGAACTCTACTTTTGCCTCTGGCAGCCCTGTTGATAATTTTCCCCTCTGTTTTGTTCTGAAAGCTGCGAACTGGAGGCAGATACGGCTGCTTTGAATTGTCTGTCCCCCTGCCTCGGCCAGATCCGCCACTTGGGGCTGGAGTTTGACCCATCCAAGGAGGGGAGCCGGCGGGCAGCCACGGAGCTCCTAACTGCCTTGGCCCAGCAGGGTCCTGGCCTGCAGGGCCTGCGCATTGCTTGCAAAGGCGAGAACCCGCTCTTCTACTCTGGCCAAGACATCCTGAACGGACTGCTCCAAGTGTGCGCAGCAGGGCCTCCGGGCCTGTGCGCGCTCCGTCAGCTGGATCTCCGAAGCATGCCTTTCACCCTGGACGACGGGCTAGTGCTACAGGTGGCGCGGGCCTGCCCGGAGCTCCGAGGCCTTTTCCTCAACAACAGGACGCTGGTATGCAACGTCCGCCCGGAGACGGTGCGCACGGTCCTGGCTGCCTGTCCTCATCTGTGCGCGCTAGGTCTCTATTACGCCAGCCTGTCAGCCCAGGTACTGGCCACCCTGGCCGAGCCAGGCCGCCCACCTTTCCAGCACCTGGCCGTGTTCTGCGCCCGGCTTGACAAGTACGCCGAGGGCATACCAGACGACGCGTGGGCCGCGGTTCGAAAGCGTCACCCGGGGCTTGCGGTGGACCTCGAGCTGGACCATACGGTGCCCGATGAGCGGGTCACCCTCGTCCTGCAGCCCGCCATCCCCGTGACCACCCTGAGGCTCAACACGTTCGGCGAGGTCGCTGAAGCAGTGCGCCTCGCAGGTCGCCACTACGCTGCCTCCCTGACAGCCTTGGTCGTGCGCGCCACAGCCTCAGCCGCCCTGAACTCGGCGCTAGAGGAGCTGGCGCGGTGCTGTGGCCATCTGCGCGAGGTGCATTGCTACTGCGTGGTAGTGCCCGCTGTAGTGAGTGCTTTCCTCACCCACTGCCCCTACCTTCGCAGCTACACTCTCAAGGTCACTAGGGAGCCGCATCCTTGGCGGCCCAGGATTGTCAGATGACGAGCTTCAATCCCAGGCTGAGAGGAATCGCGGTGTCTGCATCGCGAAATTTCCTAACCCTACAGCTCATCTAGACCGCGTGTTGTGGTGGAAAGAGGTCAAGTTCAAACCCATCTCTACCTCTTGTTTGCAGTGTAACCTAAGGCAAGTTCCTTCCTCACTCTAGGCCTCATTTTCCTTCTCTGAAAAGAAGGGGTTTGGATTAAATCATTTCTAAAGTCCTCTCCAGCTCCAGATCCCAGGATCTGCGCTGAGGGGGAGATGTGCTAATCCCGACTTCGTGGATTTTAGGGTCCTTAGCTGTGAGAACAAGAGGAAGGACATATCTGTGCCTTTGTGCTTACTATGAGTACATACGGGGTTAGAACCACAGAAAATCACATCCTGGGATGAGATCCAAAAACCACTTAGTCCAGCTCTCTCATTTTATGGATAAGATCAAGAGAGAAGATTCAAGTCGCTCATGGCCGCAGGAATAGGTGCCAGAGAATTGGGGCCACCGAGGTAGACACCATCTCAGGCAATATGATTTTTTAAGACCCGAGCCCTAGAATCTCCCAGTAGCTAGGTTTCTCAATAGAATAGCCTTTTCCCTAGTTCAGGAGACCACCCTTTCTACCGGGTCCTAACAGACAGTGAGGTGTAGCTGTAAGAACACTGGAGTGAATTATAGCAACACAATTCCTGTATCCAAATCTATGTGCCTTTCTTTTGTGACCCAGATGTGGTGCACAAACACGCCCACACATATTCAGACTCACAGACTAGACTACACACCAACATCTTTAAAGTAAAAGCACTAGCTTAGGAGTCAAGAGGACTGGGTCTGCCATTCACTAAAAACCTTGGGCAAGTCACTTTCCTTCCAGGCCTACAATTTCTTCATCAAACAAGGAGCTAGAACCATCTTTTCGGCTGTCACATTAATCAATGTCTCTGTATCCTGGGCCCTCCAAGAATTCAGTTTTCAGAGAGGTAAGAGAGCAAAACTGAGTCCAAGGAGAGAGCATATAGGAAGGTTCCCAGGGTGCAGGAAAGGAGGAAGGGAGGGGGATGCCTGTGCAATGTCACTTAAAATATTTCATACATGTTCCTATTTTTAAGGTCAGAAAATTCTGCTTTCCGTGGCCCATAGGTATTTTAGTGAGATCATATATGAAGGATTGTAACCCTGATGGACAGTCACACACACAGGAATTTCCAAACCTTCTCTGAAGTCTTGAATTGACTCTGATTGAAAGTGATCCGGATCAGGAGCTTTGGAAATATTGGTCAGGGGACTGTCTATGTTAACGTGGTCAAAGGGAGGACATCAATAAAGTCTTCCAAAGTGTTTTGCTTTCTGCTGGTCCCAGCTGCTGGAGGCTGGGATGCATGAGGCACCACAGAGTAGTAGAAAGAATATTGGACTTTAAGCAAGAGAAGACTTGGGCTCAGCCTTGACATTAATTACCTGGGTGACCTTGGATAAGTCACACACATCCCTGAGACTCAGTTTCCACCACTCAGTAAAATATTTGCACTACTTACCTCACAGGGCTGTTTTGAAGAAAATGCATTGTAAATCATAAATTATTATGGGAAAGGGAGCTTTAGGAAAATCTCAGATTTGGTGGAGGGCTCGGGTGGGGGAGTGCTTAATTTTTTAAAAATGGGCAGAGGGCACACATGGGGAGAAGATGTGGGTAAGGGGCCTTCCCTGCTCCTGAGGGGGAGCAGAATCTTACTTGCAGTCCGAGAGAGCGAAAGATGGGCAAGCCTTTGGATAAGGTCTGTTGTGGGAGAAAGGCAAGGGAAGGAACGAGGCTGGCTCCCCAGGAAGAACCTGCACTGTTGGCACTTTCCCCAGGGGGAGACAGCAGCAGTGCTCTCTCTCTCTCTCTCTCTCTCTCACACACACACACACACACACACACACACACACGAACCCTGTCCCATGATCTGGTTTCCTCCCATTGGCTATAGCCTGTACACCACAAGAGAGGTCAAAGTAGAGTTTGTCCCTACTATTCACTGATTTCTTCCATCAGATGTACTCTTCCTCCCTTTCTCCCTTCTTTTTTTCTCTGTTCATCTACCCTACTACTACAGTGTATGGAAAGATGGCTGGGGAATAGTATCTTTGGGTAGAAAACTGTTGCCTTCAAAAACAGTAGTTTTCTTGAAGGGTATGGACCCTCAGGGAACTTCAGCTGCCATGGATCAGTCATCCCAAGAACCCCTGAATTTTATGCGGGATGGGAGGGTCTTCTGGTAAACAGCAGAGTTGATGGCCCACACCCTGAGAAGCCTGAGTATTGAAGCATGGGTTAGTCCACTCCGCACCCCTCCCTCAACTTTTTTAGCCCTGATTTTGAAGGGAAGAGTGCAACAATTGCCCCACTGCATCTTTTTTCTGCTTAGCCTTCATTATTTTTACTGGTTTCCACTCATCTCCGCACACCCAGAGCTGTGGGTCCTACCCTATTTATGCATCCTTGCAACAGATACGGCCCACAGCTTCTACACCCATAAAATGGGGTCAGACCAGAGGATGTCTAATTTGCGAACCCATCTCCTATAGTATCCTTTAGAGATGCAAATATACAGCTGGTGTCAGAAGAACAAGAGACTTTGGGGCTCTGACATTTTCTAGCTGTGTGTCCTTGGGCAAGTCACTTTACTGCCTTAGTCTCCTCATCTGTAAAATAAAGGACTTGGACTAGACCAGGAGTTCTTAACCTTCCGTCCTTGAACTTGCATATTTAAAAAAAAATTATAACTGTATTTCAAGATAATTGATTTCCTTTGTAATTCTGAGTTTAATTTTATGTATTTAAAAACCTGATTCTGAACAAGAATTATCCCCATTTTACTGAGGAGAAAACTGAGGCACGGAGAGCTTACGGGACTTGCCCGAGGTCATGTGGCCAATGAATGGCTGAACTCCAACTAGAAACCAGGTTCCTTGGCTCCGCAGTTCAGTGTGCTTTTCGCTACAAGTATTCTCAGCTTTGGTCCTCACTATTTCCCGTCCTTGCACACTCACTCACGCTGGCACACTCCCTACTGTCCTTCCCCCACCCCCACCCCCTTCTCTGCCCTCCCTCCAACCTGGAGCCTCTGACCCCGTGTCCTGCACGTCTGTCTGTCCTCAGGCCGCGCCGGGCGCTGAGCGCGCCCCGCCACCCTCTAGGCAGTCCAGGCCCGGGCAGGGAGCACGTGGCCCCCCGCCTGATCCGGTCTCGGGGCAGGGGCGGGGACGGGGGCTCTGGGAGGCCGCTTGCGGTGCGCAGCACTTTGCTGTCCCCAGGCCATTGTCCCCGGGGCGGGGCTGGGCTGAGCCACGCCGCCCCGAAGTGCTGAGCTGTGAAGAGCGCTGGGTGCTGATGCAGAGGACTGTCCCCCAAAGCGTGGAGGAGGCCGCCGGGGGCCCCGCGGTGGCCATGGACGGCTACCCCAGCCCTGTGCCTGCCTTCCTTACCAAACTGTGGACGCTGGTGGGGGACCCCGAGACGAACCATCTCATCTGCTGGAGTCCCGTGAGTGTGACACCCCGCCCCTCCGGGAATGTGTCCCAGGGTGTGTATCACCCCCTCGGCATGCCACTGTCACTGTGACCTCGGGCTCCCCCCACACCCCTCTGTCAATTCGAGTCAACCAATATTGATCGAATTAGACCCTACGAGTACCTCCGTAGTGACTCTCCCCGGCACCCCACAAGTGAGAGCATCCTACTGTCAAAAGATTTTGACAGTTTTAGTGCTGGACAAGACCCCAAACTAGATATCTAATACGACCCCTACATTTTACATATGAGAAGGAAACTGTAGACAGCCCGGGAAAAATCACCCCATCAAAGCCCTTCCCCCAGTTCTGACCCCCTCCCCCCTCCTCCATCAGTGAGAGCCTTCCTTCCACATGCCCATGACAGGGCCTGGGGCCCCAGGATGGCTGTGTCAGATTCCAGCCGTCCTCAGGCCACTTTTTTTCAGCTTAGGGGAGAGGGCAGGGCCAGTGAGAGGGACAAGGAGAAATGGGAGAATACTTAAAGATTTGATCTATGGGATTTCAAACTGGAAGGGACTTTAAAGATTATTAATCCAACCTCATTTTACAAATGAGGAAACTGAGGCCCAGAATGAGAAAGGTCACAGAGACAGCAAATCTTCAGCTGGGATTCAAATTCAGGTTTATTTTCTGTCTGCATGTTGATGTCCTTTACAATAAAATCCTCCTGTCAGGGATGTCCCCTTTTATGAGGGGAGGGGAAAGGTGAAGGGGCGAAAGGCAGCTGTGTTAGGATCCTCTGTGTAAGATTACATATGTCAGAGCTGGAAGAGTCCATTTAACAGATAGAAAACTGAGACTCTGAGAAGGGAAATGGCTTCCCAAGGAAATTTAGCTAGTTGGTGGCAGATCCAACTCTCCCCACTCCTGATCCAATTTTCTTGCCTAAAGCATGGGCTCGGAATCAGAAAGACCTGAGTTCAAATCCTGCCTCAGACACTTACCAGCTGTATGATGTTGTGCAAGTCACTTCACCTCTTTGCCTCAGTTTCCTCATCTGTAAAATGGGAATAATAATAGCACCTCCCTCCCAGCATTGCTGTGAGGATTAAATGAGAAGATAATTGTAAAGCACTTGGCATAGTGCCTGGCACTGTGTTATTATATGTATTATTATTACTTCCCGTTTATAATTGTGTGTCTAAATTCATAGAAGTTTGAGTCTATGTCTGTGAATGCCAGATGGCAAAGTGGAAGGAGGGCTGGGCTTGGAGTCGGGAAGACCTGAGTTCAAACCTAACCTCAGGCATTTATTAGCTGCATGACCTTAGACAAGTCCCTTAATGTCTCTCTGCCTACCTCAGTTTCCTAATATGTAAACTAGGGATAAGCATAGCACCTCCCTCCCAGGATTGGTGTGAGGATCAAATGAGATAATATTTATAAAATATGCTTAGCACTGTGCCTGGCACATAGTAGGAACAATATAAGTGATTATTCCTTTCCTCTCCAAGTTTCCCAGCGCCTTTAATGAAATCCTGTTCATGGCCCTCTGCTAACTCTTACCTTCTTGAAAGGCAATGTACTGCAGTGAGGGTGGGGGGGTTGGGGGGGGATTGGATTGAGACTTAGAAGACCCAAATTGGCTTTGGGAATAATCTCTCTCTGCTCTTCATTGAGTTACTGGCCGTTTGAACTTGGGAAAGTCATGGGATCTCTGGATAGAAGAGACCTCAGAGGTTATCCAATCCAGGGATTCTTCACCTTGCTGGTGCCCTGGACCCTTTGGTGGCAGCCTAGGGACCCCTCCTCAGAACGTGTTTAAATGCATAAAACAAAATACAGAAGATTACAGAAGTAACTAATTGCAGTGAACTGCAGTTAGCAAAATATATTTTTAAAAACCAACCAAGTTCACAGATGCTAGGTTAAGTACTACTGATTTCATCCAACTTGCTCATTTTACAGAGAAGGAAACTGAGAACCAGAGGGGCATGTGAAGTCTCCAAAGTCATGGCTGTCCAATGGCACCTACCTTCTGATTCAGGATTAAATGACAAAGTAGGGATTTGAACTCCAAACCCTGGGTTCCTTCCTCTATACCACAGCTACCTCTTTTTTAAAAATAGAAAATACAATTTTAAGGGCACCATTGGTCTTTACACAGACTAAACATCCCCCTACATCCCTCTCCCTCTCTCCCTACCCAGTCCCTTATAACAAAATTCACAGGTACCAAAGATTTATACTTCAGCCTCAGTTTCCTCATCAGAAAACAGTGTAAAGGCATTTACTCTACCTACCTTACCTATCTCTAAGTGGTGTGAAGATCATTTAATGAGATTGTTTATGTGTGTATATGTACATGTGTGTACATATATGCACATATAGGTATATAGGTATGAAGTTATGTTTACCAATGTGAGCTATAATTATGAATCTCTGTTCCCCAAATTGCTGGTCCATAGAGACATCCTATCCTGATGGATGACTGGATGAGGAGTCTAGAAGACCTCATTTTGAATCTCACCTCAAACATTATTAGCTGTGTGGCCTGGGGCAAGTCACATACCCACTCTGAGCCTCAGTGATCACATCTATAAATTGGGGGTGATAAAAAGCAGGGTTGCCATAAGGGTCAAACAAGGTGATATACACAAAACATCTTACAAGAATTAAAATGGTACATCAGTGTAAGGTGTTATGATTCTCTCCCACTTCCAAGTCTTGGCCCAGCTATACCCCAAACCTGGAATGCTCTTTTTCCTCATCTCTACCTGTGGGAACCTGTAGCTCCCTGCGAGAATCAGCTTCTATTCAAAGCCTTTCCAGATTCTCCCTACTCCCCAGTTTTTAATGTTCTCCCCTTATTGAGAAATGAGTTTATACACACACACACACACACACACACACACACACACACACACACACATACGTATATAATTTCTCCATTTGTGTTTCACCAAAGTAGATAGGACACTCTGTGAGGACAGACTGTTTCATTCTATCTTGAGTCTCTCAGTGTCTACCATAAGTACATAATAGGTGTATAATAAATGCTTATTATTGTTGTCCTATTTGTGTCTCTGTGTCGGTTGCCTTGTACCCTCTGTGTATTTCTGTGGGTTTTTGGGGGAGTGTCTTTCTCTATGCATGTCTATGTTTTGGGGTGTTTTGCAGAATGGAACCAGCTTCCATGTACGTGATCAAGGCCGCTTTGCCAAGGAAGTCCTGCCCAAATACTTTAAACACAATAACATGGCCAGTTTTGTGAGGCAGCTCAACATGTGTAAGTGTCGCTTGCCAACACCATGATCGCCCAAGAGGGAGGAGGGTCAGGGCAGGAGGGGAGAGGACACTGGCTTATGGGAAAAGGAAGAGGAGAATCCTCACCCCACCTGGGAGAACTGGAGTCCTAATCTACGCCCCCCAAAAGCCCGAGGGCTTCTGCCTTATTAAACATGGGGGAGGGAAGTCCTGGGGGAAGGCTGCTGAATGCTGGGTCAGGAGACCTGGCTTTCGTCCCACCTGGGGCTCGTATGACACCAGACAGAGGCTCTCTGACTGTGGAATGGGGGACAATGGGAGTGAGGATGGGGGGAGAGATTTGTAGCTGGCATTTGGATAGCCCTTGGAAGTTTATTTACAAAGTCCTTTATCGTACTGCTCTGTTTTGATTCTCCCAATCTCCTGGTGAGGAAGTTCTCCTATTGTCCAGATGAATTTAGAGAGGGTCGGTGACTTTGTTCACTGTAAGCAAGTTAGAGGCAGAATTCCAGATATAGGTTTCTGGGGCCTTCAAGTATAGGATTCTGCCCCTTCGTGAGGAGGAAGAAAGAGTGCTTACAGTCCCGACCTGCAGAGGCTGTAGGGAAGAAAGTGCTTCATGCACTCTCCCGATGAGTTATTGTTCTGGAAGGGACTGTGGGCCTCCAGAGTCAGCATCCCTATGACCCTCCCCTCTGGGGACTTCTTAGATGGTTTCAGGAAGGTGGTGAGCATTGAGCAGGGAGGCTTGGTGAAGCCAGACCGGGACGACACGGAGTTCCAACACCTGTGTTTCCTCCGAGGGCACGAACACTTGCTGGAACACATTAAGAGGAAGGTGGGCCTGCTCCTTCCAGCCCAGCTCCAGCCCCATCCCCAGGCCAGCCTCAGCCCCGGTCCCAACCCCATTCCCATCTCCAGTAGAGTCTCTGACCCAGTCCAGCCCCAGCCCCAGCCCCAACCCCATTCCCATCTCCAGTAGAGTCTCTGACCCAGTCCAGCTCCAGCCACAGATTGGTCCCAGTCCGTCCCCCAGGTCAGCCCCTGGGGCACTGGATCCCTCGTTCCCCCACCCCCACCCCAGTGCAGGAGAAGACAGGGCAGCAGATATGAGGGGTTAGCTGGGTCAGAGTGGAGCCACTCAGCCCCGCTCTGGACACCACTGTAGGTCTCGGTGCTGAGGAGTGAGGAGAGCCGGCTGCGTCAGGAGGACCTGAGTCGGCTGCTGTGCGAGGTTCAGCTGCTTCGAGGACAGCAGGATAGCGCTGAAGGCCAACTCCAAGACCTCAGGCAGTGAGCAGGCAGGGGGCTGACAGGTCTGGCTGTTGGGATGCGGTTTCTCCTTGCTATCCTGGGGGGCATTGGGCTTCTAGAGCCCCAAATCTTCCTAATGATCCGTCACTGCCTCCACCCTGAGAAGCCTCAAGAAGGCTCCCTTTGCCCAGGGTTTCCCAATTAATGGTGTTCTCTCCTGGCCTCCTTGCTGGGAAGACCCTGAAATGGGATAGAGTCTCAGAGCTTGAAGGGTCCCAAGGACATAATATGTTAAAGATGGAAGGGACTCGAGATTATAGGATGTCGCAATGAGAAACTGCCTTAGAGATCTAGGACTAGAACCCAGGTTCCTTGACTCCTGGCCTGATGCTCTTTACACTTTCTACACATTTTCTTGCATCCTGTCCCTCCCTCCAACCCACCCCAGAAAATTGGTTATAGAGTCAGCTTGCTAAGGAAGGGCAGGAGGGTCAGGGGAAGCTTCACATTTTAAAGTTCCTTGACCTTTGTCCAGGTCTGTCCTGGGCTCAGGGTCCCTTTGGTGGCCCAGAGAATCTTTTTGTTTGGGAATGCAATCTCCCCCATGCCTGGCTTCTAGCCCTGCACTGGTGGTTCTTGGCTCTTCTCCGTTTAAGTCGAGGGCACTGTCAAGCAGCACATCTCTTCAGATACCAGGCTCAGAGGCCACTGAAAGCCCCTTCCCTTCCCTTCAGGGTGACCTGGCAGAGGCTGCCCCATCACATCTCCTTCTGAAAGCACCCCTTCCCAATCCCTGGGACCTAAGGGAATGGGCATGTAGGTGGCTTGGTGGGCAGTCTTTTCCCCTAACCCTCCCAACCTTCTCTAGGCAGTGGAATGTATGTCTTTGTGGAGATATGGGGGAGGGGGGAGGTCAGTTCCACCTTCCTCCCCCCCCTTTTTTTATCTCCAGGCAAAATGAAGTCCTGTGGCGTGAGGTAGTGAGCCTCCGGCAGCAACACCATCAACAACACAGAGTTATCAACAAGGTAGGGCTCTTTCTTCCCAGACCCTTCTTTCTCCCACCAACTCACCCCATGTGGGACTCCACCTAATCCCCTCACATGGCCTCCCACTGGCTGAGAAGTGAACTATGGGGTCACGACCAGCTGGGATGGGGTCATAACTCCTCATGCCCCTTCTCCCTTCCCTCATCCCCCTTCACTTTTGATGAAGCCCAGGGATGAGGCCTTGACAGCAGAGAGCCCTGTTTCCTGAGTAGGGGGAAAAGAAAATGGGACATTTTAACTGTGGGGGTGGAATGCAGTAGTCTTCAGCTCAGGGGCAGATCTTAGGTTGTGTCTGTTGCTGGGACCCCCAGAATTCACTACTTCCTAAGCTGGGAGAAAGGGACATGGCCGGGGAGGCTACACTTGGCTCTTAGAAGAGGAACTGTCCAAACTGGTTTTAGTGGTTGCTGTTCTAGGGTCCTGTTGTCCTTGAGGCAGGCTCTTTGTAAAAAGGTTGGGTCCTTCCCTCCCTCCTCTGACAATAAAACATGTCTGTCTTCCTCCCTCCATTAACCTTTTTAACCTGGATAGCTGATCCAGTGTCTCTTTGGCCCACTCCAGGCCGGGCCCAGCGGTGGGGCCACCAAGAGAAAACTGTGAGTGGGGTGTGTGAGAAATAGGGACAGACCTGAATTCCTCTGCCTATAGCCCACCTCCCTCAGCTGATTCCCTGAGTCCTAGATCCCTTCCCCTTCCCCCAGCTGGAGTGGACCCTCCCAAACACCACTGTCCTAGGAGTTCAGGCCACAGAGCAGAGCATCTAGGGTCTCCCCATCCCATGGTCCCCTGGGCTAGTCCAGTTCTCCCTCCCATGTGATCAGGGTGCCATGGTGACAGAACCAGGGCTCGAGGTGGCAGGAGGGCTGATTCAGCACTGCTGCTATTACTGGCAGGGGGTAATGGGAAGGGGTGGGGTGGTTAGGCTGGGTCCCAGGGTGGGGGAGCCATCAGAGCCACTCTGTGGGTTCCCAGAGCACCATGGAAGTCTTCCACTATCTGCAGACTCCTCAGTTCAGTAGTGCCCTGGTGCAGTTGAACCCCAAGCTTCCTGACCCCTTCCCCTGCGAGGAGAGATGGAAGAGAAGGAGAATGGGGTTTGGGAGAGAGAGGTGAATTGTAATCCTGAGCCCTCCCCTGTCCCCCTAAGGCCCCTGATGCTGGATGAAGGGACTGGGACACACCCCGGAGTCAAAGTCAGCAGGCCCCTGGCTAAACTTCCCTTGCAGGACTCCTACTTTATCCAGTCAGTAAGTGTCATGCTCATTCCTTACCCCGCACCCCATGCAGGGAATAACCCCTACCTTTTTCCCCAAGAGGAAAAAAGGAGGGCAAGGACTATCTCATCAAACTGAGGACTCTCTCGAGGAGCCCAGGATGCTCCAGGAGCAAAGTTGTTTCCTCCATCAGATCTGGGTCCCCTTCTGTTTTCCCCGGGCTCAGTCAGGGGAGCTGGGCCTGGTATTGTGTTTACAGCCTTCCACAGAGCCATCCTCCTGCCAAAACAGCCCCAGAGGACTGAAAGGACCCATCATCTCTGACGTCTCCGAAGCCTCCCCTTCCCCCGAAGAAACCATGTCACCGTCCTCTGGCACTGGGAGGTAAGAGAGGAATCCGGAGGAAGCCAGAAACAGAGGATTCTGGGATTGCCACAGTGGGTGGCAGAGTGCTGGGCTGCAGGGGATGCTCTTCTCTGGTGCAGGGAGAAGGGCCTGGTGCTGCTCAAGGAAGAGCCAGCCAGCCCCGGGGGGAAAGGCACAGCTGCTCCAGGTGTTGCCCCAAATGACTACGACTTCTACGTGACAGCCCCACCCGTGCTTCCCGTGGCTGTGGTGCAGTCCATCCTGGAAGGCAAGGGGAGCTGTAGCCCCGAGGGGCACAAAAGTGTCCAGCAGCCAGACAGAAGGGTCCCAAGAGGGCCCTCAGACAGGTGAGGGGAGGATCCTAGCAGCATAGGCCCCCAGGAATTGGGGCTTGCAGACAAGGTCAGAGTTACTTAGTCCACAATAAGCTTGTGAACTTCTGGTCTTGAAATACACGTAAAGAGAATGTCCCATCTCTTAGGTTCTCCCACTCAGTTGCTCTAGGATGCTAGATGCTGGTGAGGAAGGACTGCCCTATTCCCCTCCTTTCTCCACACCCCTTCTAATCTCCGAAGCCTTCCCTAACATCAGGAGAAGATCTCATGCCATTATTTTAAGAATAAATGTGTTTATCCTTGAACCCTCTGCCATGGGGGTTTTTACATTTAAGCTTTTTCTTTGTGGAATAACACTGATTGTGGAATGAAAGCCCCCTGCTATATAAGTCTGCAGATAAGTCTCTGGACTTCCTTAGTTCAATAAGGTGAAGTGCCGTATATGCAGTTTATGTACATATGCATTTCTTCATTCTATTAAGCGCCTACTGTGTGCACCAGAGTTTCTGAGTTGGCTCTTGAAGGAAGTGATTTGAGGGAGATGGGGGGAAGGGTGGCTATTCTAATGAACCCAGAAACAGCCATGCACACAGGGCATGAAGAGAAGGCTCTCCCCGAAGCTGCCTGACATTTTTTGACAGCACAAAGAGGAAAGAGACAAGGACCGGCAGTCCGGTGAAGCCCGCTTGTGTTTTCCTGTGACCTTAGGGAATCTATTTCTCTCTTTTGAGGTTCAATCTCTTTTCTGCGATGAAGGGACTAAACTAGACAGATTGCCAAGACCCGCCTCAGCTCTTAATAACCTCCAGGACCCTCCTAGATGCAGGGATGTTCATTTTGACCTGATCAAAATGGGGTGGGGAGGTGGGGTAAGGTACAGTGTGATTTGTTCCCGGACCACCCCCTCCACCACAGAAAAAAAACTTTCCTAAAGGAGCTCTTTGGAGGGAGGCGGAGGCAGGGAGTGTGACTGAACCAGAGTCCTTGGTCCCCACAGGGAGCTGGGGGAACCCCTAGATGTTGCAGACCTGAGCCTAGAGAGTTTACAGCTGTTGCTTCGGGGCCAACCTGCCAGCTTAGAGCCCGAGGGAGGGCTGGAGGCAAGTATCCACCCCGACCCAGACCAGGGATGGTGTTACCGGCTTCTTGGGTCCTCCCTTTCCTTTCTTCATGGGGGGTTGAAGAGCTGAGCATTGAGAGTCAAATACCTAGATAAGAATACTACCTCTATTACCAACTGCCTCTGAGCCAAGACGCTTTCCCGCCCTCGGCTTCAGTTTCTTCTTCTGTAAAATTGAGGGGCTTGGTCTAGCTGATCCCACAAGTCCGGTCCAGCTCTAAATTCTGTAATCCTCAGGTGTTCAGCCCCGGCCTCCCAGGGAGCGAGTGGAGCCTGCTAGATATGGATGTGGGGCTGTCCCTGGTAAGGGGGCCGGGGAATGGAAGGAACCCGGGAGGGCGTCACTGGGAGAATGCTAAGGGCGGAATCCTCGCCCTGTGCCCAAGCCAGAGGAAGTTCCCCACTCCCCTCCTCACCTTCCCTTCTTTCGGATCCGGTAGACCCCTTCCACTTCACCTCAGGCCAGCCCATCCAAGGGCAGAATTCCGAAGTCAAGGTCACTCTCAAATTGACCTTCTTTCCTCGAGCCCCTCCTCCCCCCATAGGGCCTCGCTGTGTCCCCCTCCCCTCCTTCCCCAGCTCCCGCTTCCCACTAGATTTCCCAAGGAGGTCCAATGCTTTCCTCCCCACGCCTTTCTTTCTCTGTGCTCGGAATTTTCACATCCAGATGCAGCAGCTTCCCAAAGATATGGAGAAGAGTGAGACCGAGCTAGTGTCCAAAGGGTTGAATCCCCCGGGCTCAGGTAATTACTGTGTAGCGTGAGACCGCGTGCCGGTGGGTGTTTGGGGTGGGTGTAGGGGAGCTGGGGGAACTCCCGGCGCTAGTGGTGAAGACTTACTCCGCACTGGCCCTTCCACTTTTCCAACAGAAGCATCTAGATGGAATTTGAGGGAGGGGAAGGCAGACCTAAGCACTCGAGGTGGGGCCAGGAATGCTGAGGTCTGAGGCCTGGGCCTGACTGACCCCCGACATCTCAGAGGGGATTAGGTTTGGAAGCCAGTTAGAAAGAATGGGGAGCGGTAGTGTCTGGGCTGAGAAAAAAGGGACAAGGGAGGGACCGGGTAGGAGATTAGAGAACAAGAAAGGAGACCTGAATAAACAAACCGGGGTGGGGACGCCCCTGCGCTAGAAGGAATGTTTCCCTTCTTGCGTGTTTGCTTCTTGGGACAGCGGGCCCTCCCACGAAGGCCCCAGTACAGGAGGATTACTGTTCACCGTGGGTACCAAAGGCCCCAATTCTTTGCCATCTGCTCCTCCCTCCCACTCCGCTGTCCTTTCAGAAAAGGAGCCGGCAGCCTCCAGGACGCCCCGAACGTTCCCGATGGAAGCCCCCTCGAGCTTCGGAGCTCCGGCCCTAGGGGTCCCCGGTGCCTTGGCCCTTTATGACCCCTCGCAGACCCTGACCCAGAATGGGACTCGGACCCCCTACCTGAGCCCGGGGGCTAGCCTCGACCCGTGAGGGGAGGTAGCAGAGGGTAGGGCCAATCAGAGCGGGCCAGAGTGATTCGGCGCCCCTTCCCATTCCGGGCCGCTTGGTTCGGATTCCAGCCCACCCAACCCTCCGTCTTCCCCACCCCCTCCAGCCAAATCCCCACCCAAGTAGTTGCAAGGCCCCGGGCCTGAGTGAGTGCGCCAGGTAGGGAATTGGGTACGTAGCGCCCCAGAATGCGTTGAGCGCCCCTGGCGGGAGACAGCCCCTCCCCAGAAGCCCAGGGCTCCGCCTCGCCGCCGGCCGGTGCGGCGGGGCCAGAGGGCGGGGGCCCGGCCGGGATTTCATTGGCTCTGGGGCTCGCCTCCACCCCGTCCCCCACGTGGTCCCCCCACCCCTGCCCTGCCCTTCGCTGCACTTTGGTCCAGGCTTCCCAGGCACCTCCCGAGTGCGGGTTACAAATAAAAACGATGCAGTTTCTTTCCAGCGCTCGCACCCTGTGGCTCCAGGGCTACCTGTGGCTGCGCCGCCGCCCAGGCTCCGGATCCGGGCTGGATTTCTTTGGCTCTGCGTCTCCAGCCCCACCCTCACTCACTCTGAGCCCCATCGGGCTCAGCTACTCCAAAGGGACTGTGATCTCATCGATTTGGAAGGTCCCTGTAGAGATGGCGATCTCATCCCATCCATGCCATCCTGTGCGACTCGTTCTGTGACACCATTGCAAAGTGTTTTCCCCACAACAACTCTGGGAGGCAGGTAGAGTGAGTGAGTTACAGCATCCCTATTTTACCGATTAAAGAAACAGACTCGGAGAGCATTATGACCAACAACAATAAAAGACCTTTATAGCCTTGTAGTCAGGAAGTTCTGAAGCTAGCTGTGTGACCCTGGGCAAGTCGATAAATGACTCTTTGGGCTTCATTTTCCTCCTCAGTGAAATGGGAATAATAAGAATAGCTCCTACTTCCCAGGGTGGTTGGGAAAATGAAATGAGATAATGTTTGTAATACCCTTTGAACGTTTTAAACACTGCTACAGAAGTGCTAGCTGCTATCAATTATTATCACATGTTCTGCGATTTTTGAGGATGGAAGGGGAGTTAGAATGCCTTAGATCAAAGTGGGACTCAAGAGTGACTCAGTTCTTTTCTTTCAAAAAAAAAAAGCTAAATATATTTTTAAACCCATTTTATATAAAATATAATTTTAATATAATATATAATATAATTTAAAATATAGTTTTATATTTTTCAGATAGCCAAAATCCACCTTCTCTTCCCCCACACCCTTCTCTTCCGAATTGAGAAAGAAAAACAAAAACTCTGTTACAAACATATAGGGACAATCAAAACAAATTTCAAAATCAAATTGGCCATGTTAAAAAAAATGTTTCATTCTACATTCTGAGTCTTTCAACTCTCTAATCAGCATGTTTTGTCACAAGTCCTGTGGAATCTTGGTTTGTCATAATGGTGTTCAAAGCTCCTAAGTCTTTCAAAATTGTTTGACTTCACAATATTACTGTCTTCCTATAAATTTTCCTCTTGATTCTTCTCACTTCACTCTGCATCAGGTCATACAAGTCTTCTCAGATTTCTCTGAAACCTTCCCCTTCATTATTTCTTATGACAAAATAGTATTCCATCACATTTATGTGCTATAACTTGTCCAGCCATTCCCCAATTAATGGGCACCACTGCGAGTTTCCAATTCTTTGCTACCACAAAAAGATCTATCAATATTTTTATCCATACTTAGAGTTTGTTTTGCTTAGGAATAATCCCTTTCTTAATCTACCCTTCCTCTAATTCCCCCTTCTCCCTTCTTCATTTTCTCCCCATTTCCCCGTTGAGCGAAAGTTATTTCTGTATCCAGTTGTGTCGTTGTGTGTGCACATTCTTTCCTTCTTTTCTAGTTCAGATGAGAATGAAGTTCAAGTGTTACTCCCTCCACCCTTTCCTCCTTATTTATAGAGACTTCTGCTTGCGCACTCCAATTATGTGAGATTTTCTTCTAACGTTCCTTTCCCTGACACTCCCCAGTGTATTCCTCTCCCCCTCCCTTTCCATTCTTCTTTTAAGATCACTAGGAGAACCACTCCCAGCCTTCTAATTAGAATCCCTTTGTGACCCTTAATGACCAGGTTCAGAGGGGACATGAGTATCATCTCTGAATTATTGGAATGTAAGCAGTTTATCCATGTTTAGTTGCTTCCAGTTGTTCAATCATGTTTAACTTTTTATGTTGCCCCTGACTTGCTTGTTTGGACTTCACGGTTTCTCTGCAACTTTGGTATTTTCTTTAGGAATGTTTGGGAGTTCTCCTTTTCATTAAAGCTTCATTTTTTTTCCCCACTGTAGGGTTATATTCAGTTTTGCTGAGTAAAGTATTCTTGGTTGTAAGCCTATATCCTTTGCCTTCTGGTATTTTGTGTTCCAAGCTCTCTGCTCCTTAATAGTGGTGACTGCCAAATAATGTGTGATCCTTACCCTAAATCCTTTGTACCTGAATTCCTTCCTTCTGGCTGCCTGCAATATCTTTTTCTTTGACCTGGACATGCTTGATTTTGGCCATATTGCTTCTGGAAATTTTTATTTTGGAGTTTCAGGAGGTGACTAGGGTTTTTTTTTTCTTTTTCTGTTTCCATTTTGCCCTCTGGTTCTAAGAGATCAAGGCAGTTTTGTCTTATGATTTCTTGGAATATGATGTGTAGGTTTTTTTGGGCGTTGACTTTCAGGTAGTTCAATGATCCTTAAATTTACCCTTCTCTATCTATTTTCCAGGTGAGTGGTTTTTGCTTTGAGGCATCTTACATTTTCTTCTATTTTATTTTCAGTTTTTTGACTTTGTTTTACCATTTCTTGTTGTTTCATAGCATCATTAGCTTCTATTTGGTCTATTTTAATTTTCATGGAGTTTGTTGCTTGGGCAAGGTTTTGTACCTCTTATACCAACCTGGTAATTCCTGTTCTAATTTTTTCTTCCATCGCTCTTATTTCTTTTCCAATTTTTTTCTTCTAGCACTCTCATTTTGTTTATAAGAACATTTTAAAACTTTAAAAAAACCCTTCTTGCTTTATCCCTTCCAGCAATTCTAGTTGAATTTGCGTCCAAGCTATGTTTTTCTTTGAGGCTTTGCCCGTGGATGTTTTGGAGTAATTTTCTCCTTCTGGATATGTGTTTTCAGTGTCCCTATCATCACAATACTTTTTTTTTAGTGGTGGGATTCCTTTTTTTGTTTGGAGAAGTTGGGGTTGTTTGTTTGTTTGAAGTTTGGGGGGGGTTGTTTTTTGGGAGAAGCTCATTGTATCTTTTCTTGCTACTCCACTATATTGACTCTGTCTCCTCCAGAGCTCTCTTCTTTATTCTATGCCATTTGGTTCAGCTTGCAGACCTCCTTCCTCACCGTTGAAGGGCCCACTTTACCTACATTATCTATTTGATCTTTACAACACCCCAGTGATGTAAAGAGAAGTATTATCATCCTCATTTTACAGACAAAGAAACTGAAGGCAGGGAGGTTATAATGGTTAAACTCAAGATCATGCAGGTAGTAAATGTCAGAGCTGGGACTCCAATTGAAGTCTCCTGAAAGGTTTGAGGCAATTTCCAATACACCGAGCTGTTGTTTCTACCTCTTAAGTTAGCCTTAGAGTGTCTGAGCTAGGAGACACTTTATTTTTTTTTTTTAGGAGAAGCTTTAAAGAGCGATTAGTCTGACATTCTTATTTTTTAGTTAGTGAAACTGAGGCACAAAGAGAGGAGGTGACTCGCCCAAGGACAAGACTCAGTGTCCGCTGACAATCCAATGTTCTTGTCTTGCTTTGTGATTTTTTCTTAAAAAAAAATCCATGTAAATATTTCAGCGCTCTTTCTGCTACTGTTTCTAAGGGAAGCCAATGGGAATATTTTATGTTCTGACCTTGGTGCAGGCTGTAAAAAGTTGTGGGTGGCTTTTTGGGGGGGAAAGAGATAGCTGGGCTTGCTTTCCCATGCTCTCTTTAAAAATTGCATCTCCTTGCCCTGACGAGACTGACCAAAGCCACTAGCCAGTTTTTTATTTGTTCAGTCATGTCCAACTCTTCCTTATCCCATTTAGGGTTTTCTTGGCAGTGATACTGGGGTGGTTTGACATTTCCTTCTCTAGCTCATTTTACAGATGAGGAAACTGAGGTAAACAGGTTAAGTGACTTGCCCAGGGTCACACAGCAATGTCTGAGGCTGGATTCGAACTCAGGAAGAAGAGTCTTCCTGATTCCAGGACTGGCACTATGAGGCTATCTAACTGCCCTCCGGTCCAGGCATACTGATTGCCTCCCTCTCCCTCCCTTAGGAGCTCACTGAGGCCAGAAGCTGACTGGCAGTCACAAAGAAATGTGTAGATGTTTTGCTCCCCACCCCGTATTTCTCTTTTCTCCCTCTTCACATCTCCTAAGGTCTATTGTGCTTCCTCATACATCTTCTTCCATCTTACCAAAGGAAAAAAAAAATACTATATTCTGTATTTTAGGCACAAGTCTGCCAGAAACATTTAATTTAATTTAATTTAATATTAACCTAATATCCAAGAATTTCTAGCTTGGCCCTCAAACATCAGGGTCCCCCAAACAATTTCAGTAACATTTATAGGAATCTTTAATCAGGGAAAGATCATCATATGTTAAAATGTGGATGACATTGAGGTTAACATTTCAGAGTGGTTGAGTAACAAAGACACCTTCCCATTTCTCCCTGGAATTCCCTTGAGGAATCAAAGGAACTCCTTCTAGAGAGCAGTATCTAATGTCTTCTGAATAATAGAAGAAGGTGCTTCCAGGTGAATGGAACAGAGGTAGATTTTAGGGCTAATCTCTCCACAGAATGTTGTTTAGTCATGTCCTACTTTGCAACCTCATTTGGGGTTTTCTTGGCACACATTTCCATTTCCTTCTCCAGCTCATTTTACAGATGAGGAAACTGAGACAAACAGGGTGAAGTGACTTGTGCAGGGTCACACAGATAGTAAGTATCTGAGGCCAGATTTGAACGCATGAAGAGATGAGTCTTCCTGATTCCAAGCCCAGAGCTCTATCCACTATGGCACCACCTTATTGCACCCCCCTTCAGAGAATATGGAAAGCCAGAAGATGAAGTTCTATTTGTTCAAACTTCAGTTTCTACCCTTAATCTATATCATTATGAAAGGCCTTTTGTTCTTTACCCATCACCCATATTTCCATGGAAATCTGGCAAGAGTTTTTTTTTTTAGATCAGAGAAATATTATTTCTTAATAATTTCTAGAGAAACCAAAAAGAGGTTTTTAATGTGCTCCCACAATGCCACCCTTTTGTGCTCCCTGCACAGTTATTTGAAACCTAATTTAAATGCATTAATTCTAAGATCTCATTTTTTGTACCCACTAATTTGTAGCAAGGTACATTATTCTAGTTTATCAAAAAGATGAAATTTCCATGTTTTGCTCTAATACAGCAAATACAGCAAGATAGCAAGAACTATTGCTATAACGTGACATAAGAGAGTTGAGGAATTGCCTTGAGGTATAGAATGTAAGGTAATGGGTGGAGACAAAACCCAGTGTTCAAACATACTTGAGTGTCTAGGCAGTCCTTTATCTCTTTGCTTATAGTAGAAGAGTAGCCAAGGATGGTCATCAGTGGCCACAATTTGTGCATTAATCATTGGAGACATTTTTTCCTACCAATATGTACATATATCAAATACCTTCTTAAAGAATATATTTGTGCAAGGATACATTTGGGGTAGGAAATGGGAAGTAAAATGTACTGGGATGTTCCAATATTTAGGTAATAAATGCATCTCACATTCCCAACTGAACTGTTTACAGTGCCTTCCAGAAAGGCACCCATCAGGAAATAAAATACAGCCTTTCGTCCTGGAGATGATAGACACACTACCACAAAACAGTTTTATTTGTTCTAGAATGGCAAATCCTATTCTTTGGAAAGGAGAGAGAGGCTGCCAGCAGTCACTCTGACCCTTCGCCTCAAGCTCTTTAGGAATAGAAGCTCATTTACAGTTGTTTAGTCATTTCAACCCTGCCCAACTCTTCATGACCCCATTTAGGGTTTTCTTGGCAAAGATACTGGAATGGTTTGACATTTCTTTCTCCAGCTCATTTGACAGATGAGGAAACTGAGGCAAACAGGGTTAAGTGACTTGCCCAGGGTCACACAGCTAGTAAGTGTCTGAGGCAGGATTTGAACTCAAGATGAGTCTTCTGGACTCCAGGTCCAGCATTCTATGCACTATGGTGCCACCTAGCTGCCCATTTACAGTAAAATATATTAACTCAGTACTGAAGATCCTGGCTTTCAGCAGCAAATCAGTCATTAACAACATTGTGATTGTCTCGCGACAATTTCCTTTGTGACTGCTTTGTAGTTTGCTTTAGAAGTAGGGTAAGCTTCAACTCATCCCGAAAACATATATACTCTATTAAGAATATATTCATTATTATTGTGTAATGAGTATGATTTGGCCTCACTCTACCAGAGTAAGGATATATAGATATATAGCTATATCTATATGTATAGATACAGCTGTATCTATTATAGATAGATAGATAGATAGATACATACATACATACATATGTATCACCCCCTCAGGGTTCTAGGGGTACCCCTGAGGGTTTGGGGGATCTCTTTTCTAATGCTATTGACTCAAGCCCCCATTCCAGCCATTCTTCCCACTGTTAGCTACCAGGGACTAGCACCCCAGTTCCATTTAACCAATTAACATCAATTAGCTTTTAAAAAGGCTTATTGCTTTGAAGATACTGCAGGAACAAAAGTTCATAATTTCCTCCCAGCACTTCAAGGGCACATTCTCCCCTATCCTACCTCAGTCTCTGGGGAAAGTAGGCTCAAACTTGGGACAATTTCTACATCTTGTTGATCCCACCATGTTCTCATACAAATGCAGCATCGATTCTTCTGGATGAGTCCTCCTGTCATTTATCACTGGGCTATATCCCCAAAGGTCACACCTTGGTGCTTCAGTGCCGGGCTGCCTGCAAAACTCTGCATGGATTTGACTTCCAGACTCCCCAGGTTCCCTAGACTCCAGATTCCTGGAAGCCAAGACTCCCCGATAGCACTTTCTCTTGACCTTTTGAGACTCACGAGGTTGTAGGTACCAGATTAAATAAAAGGAAAGAGCAAATGCTGAGACAGAAGGACAGGAAGGACCCTTTCTCATGGGGCCACATGTCTATCTGCTTTAGAAGAGAGAGCCATTGTCCTCTCCCTTAACAGCATCATTTCTCAATGGAAACTGAATACAGCCTTTGAAGATCTCTACAATTCTGGTTCTGTAATTATGGCCAATCAAAGAGGCTTCCATTCACCACATGGCTAGTAGACCAGAACCAGCTACAGAATCTCTACCTACGCTCTAAAGTCTCTCCAAAACACTACAGTTACATGTCATTACATCCTTCCCAGAGGCAGGCTCCCTCAGCTTCTTCAGTGTGCAGAATTGCATCAGTGGAATTCTGGGCATAATAGTAGGGTCTGGGTTCCTTGACCAGTCCTCATGTTTTAGAAGCATTTAGTCATTTGAATAAAATCAACTTGTATGATAACAAAAGACAAAAATCACATATACTGCTCTTTTTGCATTAGTCTGCTTTCCCAACCTTATGTGTCTGAAAGATGAAGCAGCTTTAGTAAATAGTGTTGAGCTATTCAAGACAAATTTCAATCAGTTTTGTAGACCTGTAGCAACACCAATGACCACCATTGCTTACGTACATAGGAGCAGGGTAAGGGTCACTTTAGGCAAAAACAAGCCTTGTAGAAGAGCAAGGACCCAATTATTCTTTTTATTCCCCATTTCCTTTTTTAAAAAATTAATTAATTTTTAGTTTTCAGCATTCGCTTCTATAAGATTTTGAGTTCTAAATTTTCTCCCTCTCCTTCCCCTCCCTCCTCCCCAAGAGGGCATGCAATCTGATATAGGCTCTACATATACATTGATATTTTCACTTTAGTCATATTGTAAAGAAGAATAAGAGCCAATGGAAGAAACCAAGAGAAAGGAAAAAAAAGAGAGAGCAAATAGTATGCTTTAATCTACATTCTGACTCCATAGTTCTTTTTCTGGATGTTGACAGCATCTTCCATCATGAGTTTTTTGGAATTGTCTTAGATCATTGTATTGCTGAAAAGAGCTAAATCTATCAAAGTCAGTCATCGCACAATGTTGCTGTTACTGTACACAGTGTTCTCCTGGTTCTGCTCACTTCACTCAGCATCAGTTCATGTAAGTCTTTCCAGGGTTTTATGAAGTCTGCCTGCTCATCATTTTTTATGGTACAATAGTAAGACCCAGATAGTCTGCCTGAGGGGTGACAAGAAGGGTTTCAGATTTGGGCTATGGAGTCAGCCTTCTGTTTCTATTGCTTGTCATGATGGTCTGGAATTGTACTTTTTTTTTCCTTTTCAATCGACAAGTATTTATTTTCTCTCCCTCCCATCTCACCATTTAAAAGAAAAAAAGAAAACCCAAACCTTTGTTAGAAATATGATTAATCAAAGCAAAACAAATTCCTACATGGTCCATGTCCAAAACCGTATGGCTTGTTCTTCATCTCAAATCTCTTTAGATTGTCTTTGTGCACTCTATAAAAGCAAAGGGACCAAGCAAAGGTCCTCCATGGCCTGAATTTTTAATTTAACTCTTACGTTCTTCTGAAAGAGTCTCCTTGGGAAGAGGTCCACTTCCACTCTGGGAGAAGCCTTCTCAGAGCGTCACCTATTGGAACATCCCACAGCAAGGAGAAGGGGTCTTTAGGCAATTGCCTGGGGTTATACTAGACCCTATTAAAAACATCATTTGGGTTCGTTGGAATAGCCTATGGCACCATGGTTTGGATTTCTATTGAACAATCACCAAATTTATCATTGAAAAAAAGGCCAAGGTCTCCCTCTGTATTTTCTTTATATTGATCTAGCATTTCAGTTTATATCTAATATTTTTGATTTCTTACCGCTATACTTCTCTGCTTCCAAATCAAGTTTCGAATTTTGTTTTCAGATTGTTTCCTTTTTTCTCTGTTGAAACCAACTATTATTACATTTTATTTATGTATAATATATAATATAATATATAATTTAATATAATTGATATGTATTTATGATTATGTGAATCTTCTCAACCTCTGTCTTACCACTGGACTCCAATGACTCTGGAGGAAAGAGTGAAGGTGATGATTCTTCACAGCTCTGCTTCACTTAAATCCAAATTCACTTGCAAGTCAAGACATCGCTCTCCTGATGTCGTTGGTCCTCTTCCAGAATGAAGGGCGAACAATAACAAACAGTATGCTGCTGTTATTCAGTCATTTTCAGTCACGTCTGACTCTTCGTGACCCCGTTTGGGGTTTTCTTGGCAGATACTGGGGCAGTTTGCCATTTTCTTCTCCACCTCATTTTATAGATGAGGAAACTAAAGCAGACAGGATTAAGTGACTTGCCCAGGGTCACATAGCTAGGAAGCCTCCAAGGTCAGATTTGAACTCAGAAAGATAAGCTTTTTTGACTCCAGGCCCACATTCTATCCACTTTGACACCTAGCTTTCCTGAAATACGGTACAGGCAATCTATTTCACATTTTGATTACTTTCCAAATATTCCTAATTATTTGGAATTTTACTGCTTTCAAATTATGTTCTCAAATAGGGTTGCCAGCTTTTCAATGTCTGCCGTACTATTTACTAAACTCAATACTTCAACGAGCCAGGAGTATATATATTCCAACACTCAGGACAGTCGTTAACAAGAGAAAGAACACTATGTCTTCAAAACAATTATCTCTACTATGCAATAACTCTAAACAGTCACAGAATTAAGATTGAAGAGATTCTAACCTCCTAATGTTACAAATATATCACACTAAGTGTCATTCCAAAAATAAACTGTCATTCTATAGACCAATTTACAAAATTATAATGCAAGAAACTTATGAACATGGCACCAACACAAAACAGTCTTGCGAACATGAAACAAAACCCATTGCCAATCTAATAACATTAACCCAGTTCGATGCGTCTCCAAATAAGCTATAAGAAAAATCATTCTGTTCCAGTTTGGGCCTTCCATACTGGTGGCATACAAAAGCCAGTAGAGAGTAGTTATCTCTTGTGATCTCCTAGCTGCAAAGGCATACTATCCCCAATTACTATCCAGAACATAGATTAACTGGGCCGTTAATAATAATTGTACCCGATTAATATCTCAAACACGATATAAATACAAATTTTAAATTGCTCAAATCTCCACATTGCTACATCATTCCAGCTACTTTCCCAAATCCACAAGAAAACTAAGTTCTTGTGATGTTAAGCTTAGAAATCATGAGAAATCTTTAACTCCATCTTCCCACAGAGGAAAGAAATATTTATTCAAGGAATTCATAGTTCTGCAAGCTTAGCAAACTTGCTGGCTAGCTTGCTGTTCAACTCTTATCTTAATAAAGTCTAAATACTTACTCTTACTCCTAAATAAATAAATACTTATTCATACTTGAGTTGCTACTTTCTACAATCCTGGGACTTTCTTTTTCTGATAATCGGTGAAAATGAAGATCTGGAATTGGTGCCTGTCTGAGTGAAAAGTCACTGGTTCCATTTTTCCTGTTGCTTGGAATTCTTCAGTCAAAGCCATCCATCTGGGCTCCAGATAAATTAGTGTCGCAGTATGGAGAGTTGCATTTAAACATTTTTCAGTTGACATGGGCATCTTCATATGTTTCTTACTGTGTTTTAATTTAGCTTCAAGTCTACCATATGCCAATATAAACTAGCTTTCATTTCCTTTAAAAATTCTCTATTTTCACCTACTCACTGATGAACCTTGACTGATCCTTGCAAATAATATAATCATGTTCTCTTTATATTGATCCAGCATTTCAATTTATATCTAATATTGTTCATTTCTTACTCTTACACTTCTCTGTTTCCAAGTCAGGTTTCAAATTTTGTTTTCAGATCAAGTTTCCTTTTTTTCCATTGAAACTGACTATTATTATGTTCTACTTATATAATATATTTATATATAATTTATATATTTATTACATTTATGATTATGCAAATTAGCACAATTTTCTCATGAATCTGAAATCCATCACATCACTTTGATACTGGGTAATAAGAGATCAAACTTTCAGATTGACAGGCAGCACTGTCAATCTGCTTTTTGCTACATAAACCGTTTGTTTCTGTTCTAATTTCTGACTTTGTTGTTGCTGTTGAGTCATGGCCAAGTCCTCATGACCCCATCTGGGGTTGGTTGGCAGAGACACTGGAGTGGTTTGCCATTCCTTCTCCAGCTCATTTTACAGATGAGGAAACTGAGGCAAACAGGGTGAAGTGACTTGCCTGGAGTCACACAGCTAGGAAGTGTCTGAGGTAGGATTTGTACTCATAAGGATGAATCTTCCTTATTCTAAGCCTACTTCTCTACACACTACATCTCCCAGCTGCCCGAGCAACTTTGTCAATATAAGTGATATACAGGGTAAAGTGGAGGTGATCTTATAAGGAAGGTGCTGGCAGCTGGGCCTGGGAAAGGCCTCCTGCAGAATGGAATTCAAACTGAGCTAAAGGGAGTCAGAGAAGTCGAGAGATGGAAGTGAGGAGGGAGAGCATGGCAAGCAGGGTGCAAAAGCAAAGAGGTAGGAGGTGGAGGATAGTATGCAAGGAATGTCCGGAACTCTGGCCAACCAGGGCCTAGTTTCCTTTCATTCTTTTAGCCATAAGATGATCCTGCTGATCATTTTTTCAAGAAGAAATCTCTTGACAGACATGTCTGGGAAACCTCTATTGCCATGATGGGGCTGAGAGGTGAGACATTCACCCCCACCCTCCCCATACCTTTTCTGGAAGACTAGAAAAGATCCCTAAAGAGAATGGCAGATCCATTTTCCTCATCTCCTTCTACAGAGGGGATGGTGCCTTAACAAGAGTTTCCATCCTCCCTAACAACCCCCGACTCTGTTTCCAATGCTTTTTGGAACTGCCTGCCACTTGCCGTGAACCAGCCAGGAGCTCCTTGCGTCATCCCAACACGTCCCTCCACAGGGAGCGAGGGTAATTGTCCTCTTTCACTGCAGGTGTAACTTGACTAGCAAATCAGGACTTTGCTGATCACACCCACACCTGCCACATCATTGTCCTTCAGAGGGGAAAACCATCCCATGGTAGAGTAGAAGGGTTATCAGGCAGAAAAATGAAGGCCCTCCTCCATCCTACAGATGAGGAGACCAAGACTTTGAAGTTAATTCACCTGGCCTAGGGCCACCCAGTTAGGAAGGGCGTACAGTCTATGGGTGTTTATATCCCCAGCTCTGATACACACTTGGCCACTTTGTCAGCTGTCTTGTCACCAAAAAGTTGGCCACTAGGTGCTGAATTTCTTTGGCTGGACATAGCATTTCATAAAGGTCATCTCTGAGGTGTGGAGGTTGGGAAAGAATACTCACAGCCAATGAAATGTGAGTATTTCTGTCCCCCCCATCCCCCACTCCAACCCCCCCCCCATGTATTTTTGATAAGATCGAGGAAGAGGTTTCTATAAATCCAACCCAGCCACATATGCCTTCCCTGCCGTTGTTCAGGAGAGAGAGGGAGCTGACCCATTTCATTTCCCCAAAACCCCAGGCTCAATGCCAGTGCCTTGGCAGCAGCCAGCCCCTCCCTCCCCACAGGGCAGCTGCAGAGAAGCCCCTCCCTCTCCCTGGACTCCTCCATCTCCTCTACCTCAGACTTTCTGCACAGTCATCTCCCTTCTGAGCCAGAGGCATCAACCCGGGTGAGTGAGCTGTGAGACGCTTTCCCTTTTCTTCCCTCCTTTCCTCTGAGAAAGGCCAGCTCAGTATGAGGGAAGCTGGGAGTGGAGGTATAGGTTTCTTGGGTATTGATGACTGAGTAGTGAGTCATCCTCTCCATGTCAACATAGGAGAAACTGAGGCACAAACCAGGCAAAGACCCACTGCCTTTTAGAATAGGATTTGAGTTGGAAAGTGGCAATTTTGGTGCCTAGACCAAATTTAGGAATTCTTTTTTTGGGGGGGGGAGGGGTCAGACCTGGTAAGAAGACTTGGATCTTGGGAAACAAGGCCTGGAGAGGTAAGAGACCTTAGGACACCTCTGCTGAGAAGGCTTAGGAGGAATAAGGCAAGGTTAGGGAAAGATTTGCCTGGATGCTAAAAGGCCTGGTGATCCCACTCACATGGGTTTGCCCGGATATTACTGTTAGATCCTGGGGCTCTCCCAGAATGTATCTGGGCATCTCCCTTCCCATTGGTCCCTAGACCTAGCATTCTAATGTAAGGCACAGAAAACAAGCCTTTGTAGTTGGATAGAGTCATGTCAGGAGAGGAGATAGCCTGATACCCAGAAAGTCTGGTCCGTGTTCCCAGAGAACGTGTAACAATTACATCCAAACCTTTAACCCTTGGAGGAACACCACAGTGGTGGTGATGAGAACTAGGGGATATAAGATAGGGGTCTGGTGAGGGAAGGCTGATGGAGGAACATGAGGCCCAGGGGATAGTGGATTAAGACTGCTCTAGAGAAGGGGGGCACATACAAGATACATACAGAGTAGATGGAAGGAGAAGACTCTGACTCTGACCTGTCTGCCTAAGGCAGAGTTCTGCAGGTGATGCATTTCTTTGGCTGCAGCAAGTCAAAAAGACCTAAATAAGGTCTCTTGGGGAGAGGGTGATATGACCCACATCAGAAGAGGAATTAGCCACAGCTGTGAAATCACAGATCCTCAAAGTATTGAAGTAGAGATATTTAACATGATCAAGTCTGGGCCTCAGTTTCCTCATCTGTAAAATGGAAGAGTTAAGCTAGATGACCTCCAAGGCCCCTTCTCATTTTAAATCTTATCATCCTAAGTTTACAAAGATTCAGAGACATTGTTGGTTAACCCCACCTGAGATGAATTAAAGGGGGGAGAAGGATTTGCCTAGAAAGTCAAGGATTGTAGAGGAAGTCACATTTCCCAGGGCTTGGGAAAGGCTGATGCAGAAGAAATAATTGGAGGGATGCTTTGGGGTGAGGGAAAACTTGGAGTAGGGAGGGTGTGGTTACCAGGTGAGGGGTTACTAAAATTCACAAATCATAAACATACAATTTAATACAATATTCATTTGTACATTTATTACAATATTGAAGTACAAAAATACATCTTACTCCATTTGATCCTCACTATAAGTCTGAGATAAGTAGAGAAGGTATTCACACCCCCATTTTGCAGATGAGGGAACTGAGGCTCTAGAAGTAGTAGGTTATATGTAAGAATGAAAGGTTGTGTGGGGATGGGGGACTAAGTGCTCAGGAGGCTGGGAAGTAGACTGTACTGGGAGTGTGAAATGGTCCCATTCTAGGCCTCCCTCTGCACTCCTCCTCACTCAGGATGGGCAACATCCAGGACAGGCCTTCAGAGATGATCCAACGAGAGAGGAAACGACTGGTAGACGCCCTCAAAAATGATTCAGTCATCCTGCTGGATGGGCTTATGGCTCGAGGCGTCATCACAGTGAGTGAGTATGAGTCCCTGGATGCCATGAATGATGCTGAGCGTGTAGTGCGCCGGTTACTTCTGATAGTACAGAAGAAGGGTGAGTTTGCTTGCCAGGAGCTGCTGAAGTGTGCATCTGAGATCCACCCATACGACTCCAGAGACCCTTATTGGAACTGGAAGCTTACACCAGAGGGTAAGCGATGTCTCAAGAATACAGTGGGCAAGAGGGTAAAAGGAAGAAAAGGAAAGTGGGTCAGAAGGGATGAGAGATGGAGAAAAAGAAGAGGTCCCATCCTCCCCTAGACCTTGCCATCAGGGAACACAGAGTTATGGTAGGGGGGCAGGTCAAAGAAAACAGCAAGGATTCCCTCCTCCCCATACCATGAGCCAGGCTTGCAGATAAGGTTGGCATTTGCCAGCCCACAGTGTTTTCTAGCTGGCCCAACCCAACCCCTGATGCCTTAGGGCAGGGGATGCATAGTCTTGTATCTTCCTGGTTTTGTTACACACATAGGAGGATCTTTCACCACTTCATGATTTCCCCTGCCCAACTGCCCAAAGAACAAGACGTTTGGGAAATCCATGTTTCCAGTATCTTTCTGCTCTTTTTAGCCTTCCTCACTGTAAATCAAGGGGGTTCTTATCTAAACCTCTTTGACAGTCTGGTGAAGCCTGTGGACCCCTTTCTCCGAATGTTTATTACCTGCATTCATAATTCAAGGAAGTACTAAATTTCATTTAGCGGTTAGAGAAAACAGTGTCTTAGGAGAAAATTATTTTAACATTGTTCTGCTTCTCAAGGTTATTGGCATTTATGTTTTCTCTTTGAAAAACAACTCCTTTTGGAGTGGAAGTCCCTGATTGAAGGGGCTGGAGGTCATACAAAGATTTGAGGAGCAAATACAGTATCCGCCATCCAACATTTATTCATTCAACAAACACAAGGAATGATTTTTAGCTGAATGCCTACTGGGTGCTGTGCTCTGGAGGACATACAAAGGAACAGAGAATTTACCTTCAATGTCGTTATGTTCTAATAGAGAAGAAAAAGGCAGATACAAATAAATAGTAGAAAGAATGCTCGATTTAGAGTCAGAAGACCTGGATTCCATGCTGGTTCTGCTTAGTCCCTCATTGTCTAACCTCTCTGGACCCAGCTTCCTCATTTCTAAGATGATCCTGGACCAGATGTCACACCTGTCCCTAAATCCCAGCTGATTCAAAATTCCACAATCCTAGAAGACCTAAATTCTAGTCCTGACTCTCCCATGAATTTGCCTTAAGCAAACTCCTTCCCCTCTCTGGTCTTATCTGTAAAGTGAAGGAATTTTCTTCATTCTGTTTCCTTCTCTAACAACCCGGATTCTCGAACCATTTCCACCTCTGACATCACGTCCTATTTTCTGGCCTCTAATGCCTGATGGTCCCATTCAGCTCTAACATTCTACTTTCCAAAGAATCTCTATAGAGCTTTAATGTTTGCAAAGTGTTTTGCAAATATTACCTCATTTGATCCTTGCAACATCCCTATGAGGTAGGTGCTACTATTACTCCCATTCTACAGATGAGGAAACCGAGGCTGAGAGGTTATGTGCTCAAGGTCACACAGCTGGTAAATTTCTGAGGCAGAATTTGTACTCGAGTCTTCATGATTCCAGGCCTGGAACTCTATCCATTGATTTAAGGTCTCTTCTAGATGAAACATGCCATACTCTGACATGCTTTCAACTCGGATTTTTTATGAGTCGAGGAGTTTTGCATTTCCTTCTGTCCCCCTCAACAGAGAGTAAGGAGGTCCCAGGAGAAGGGAGTAGGGCAGGCAAGAGCAGAGAAGGGAAAGGGACCAGGGCTGGGGGTGGGAGTGGGGAAAAGAGCACAACTGGAGAGAGATTCTTGCATGGGAAGAGAACTGATAGACTAGAATCTCATCATCTCCTTTTTCTCTTTTTTCATCACCTTCCTCACCCAGGATACAGCCATCATCACCACAGAAGTCATGACTCATGTTACACAAATGAACAGAGGAAGATTTCATGTGGGGGTACATGCATTGGGGTTCCTAACCCTGCAGATGAGGATAAGATTGGTGACGTGGAGGGATCACAGGTCTCAGAGGCAGCAGACTTGGACACTCTTGAGGACCAAGAGTCTTCAAAGGATCCAGAGCCAGAGTCACAAAGCCTAGAAGAAGATGAGTTGGCGAATGAGGTTCTGGAAGAGCCAGAGCCACAAAGCCCAGGAAACAATGACCTTTCAGAGTGGTGTTTGGAGCCAGAACAAGAGCACGGAGAAGTAGTAGAAGATGATGGAGAAGGTGCTGATGCAGAGGAGGGTATGGTCTAAAGGGATAATGGAAAAGGGGAAAAGGAGAGGATGAAGGGGAAGTGTAGGATTGCTCCTGCTCCATCTCTGGAGCCTCTTTTCTCTTCATTTATTTCTTATTTTGTCTCCTCTAGATTTCTGATGGAGCCAACTGAAATGACCACTGCCCCATCCTACCCGCCATACCAGGGAATGAGGTCATCATTGGGATAGGAGAGTGCTCAGGCTGGGGCACCCAGCCTCTTGAGTTCCTGCCCAGCTGAGGCTTGGGACCTGGGGTTGTTCCTATTTCATTTGAATAAACTCCTAATAAAGGGTCCAGAGTAGCATTGGATTGATGTAATTTTTAATGACAAAAATCACAGTTTCCACTTCTATAGGCTTAAAAAAGTATGTTCCTCATAGTAGTCCCATGAGGTTGAGAGTTGGAAGTATTACTAGACCCATTTTACAGATAAAGAAACTGCCAACCCCTTGGAACAGAAGTTAGAGGGGAAGAAGGCTAAGGTGGACCCCCAGTGGAGGAGGCTAGGGCAGCATCTCGCCAACTGCCTGGCATTGTTCGTGCCCCTCTTGTTGTTGTATGTCCTTCAAAGAGGACCAGTGGTACCACCAGTGATGTCTTGACTCATGCATGAATTGGACCTAAGTGAGGTGAAATAACACAAAGTCATCAGCCTCACTGTCTCATCCTGAGTCATCGAGGTCCAGTGGCAGGACAAAAGTCAAAAGTCAAATTTGTGCTCAAACTTCAAAGAAAGTACTATGCCCTTGATACCCGGATTTCCACCTCTTTTTCAGGAAACAACCATCAAATCAGCATTACTATGGCTTCTTGGAAAGAATATGAAAGTATTGCCCTTTGGGTCATGATTGCTATGACTGGCTAATTCAAAGCTCCCTTCTCTGATCACTACCCAGGGATATGTATGTGTTGTATCTGCCTAGTTAGTGGAATGCAAGGTCCTTGAAAGGAAGTTCCTTTTGTATTTGCATCCCAAGAAGCTTTAATACATGTTGATTGGTTGATAGTCTGATAGCCCTGCTCTGAGGAGCAAAGTTACAGTTGGGAATGGGGCTGGTGGGGGTGGAGCAAAGTATATATGAAGGCAAAGAAGCCTCCTTCCTAGGGGCATCACCTGTCTGCCTTTCTCTGGAACTCAGTTTCCTCCTCTGAAAAGTGAAAGAGATTGGACCAACCAATCAACAAGCATGTCCATGTACCAGGCACTGTGACAGGTGCAGAGGATAGAAATATAAAAGTGTTACAGTCTCTGCCCTTAAGGAGTTTACATCCTTCTTTGGGGGGAAAATGTGTTTACAGGCAGGTAAACATAGCATATAAACAAAATGTAAACTGATTGGGAATCAGGAAAGGCTTCTTATAGGAAATGGCAATGGAGCTAGATTCCAAGAGAAAGAAGTAAGGCATTACTTCATTCCAAACATGGAGAATAATGGCAGAAAGGCTGATCTAGATGGTCCTTTTAGCTCCAAATCCTCTGCCTTAGAAATATTTCCTTCCTGTTCCCTCAAACTATCTTTACTCAGGTCCTGGGAGAGCTCTGTCAGGAGCTGAGGCAAAAAGACAAAGCCAGCCTGTGTTGTCCTAATAATAGCTCTCATTTCTGCACTTTCTTTTTTTTAAAACATATTTTCACATTAGTCATGTTGTATAGAAGAGTTAGAACAAATGGGAATAACCATAAGAAAGAAAAACATAAAATAAAACAAAACAAAAAAAGAAAATAGTCTACTTTGCTCTGCATTCAGATTCCATAGTTCTTTCTCTGTATGTGGATGGCATTTTCCATCATGAGTCTTTTGGAATCGTTTTAAGTCCTTCCATTGCTGAGAAGAGCTAAGTCTATCAAAGTCAGTCATTGCACACTATGACTGTTCCTGTGTACAATGTTCTCCTGGTTCTACTCACTTCACTCAGCTTCAGTTCATATAAGTCATTTCAGGCTTTTCTGAAGTACTCCCGTTCATCATTTCTCATAGCACAATAGTATTCCATTACTCATTTCTATATTTTCATGCCCATTATCTCCTTAAATCCTCACGTAGAGATGATCAGGCCATGGGAAGTGAGGATTTAGTCACTATCACTAAAGGTGGGTAGAGGAAGGTGAAGTGCCCCACCTTTCTGGTAGGATAGTTACAGAGTTGTCCTATCTCTGACAAATATACCCCACCTACCTTGGCCATTTATGTTGGCCCAGGCTCTCCTATGGTTTGGTATAGGGTTTTACAAATGTGAAAGGATGAGTCACAGCTATGTTCAGTAGTTTTTCAGTTGTGTCCGACTCTTATGACCCCCATGGGGGTTTTCTTGGCAGAGATACTGAAGTGGTTTGCCATTTCTTTCTCTAGCACATCTGACAGAGGAGGAAACTGAGACAACAGAATGAAGTGACTTGCTCAGGGTCACACAGCTAGGAAGTATGTGAAGCCAGATTTGAACTCAGAAAGATGAATCTTCCAGGCCCGACACTCACTGCGCCACCTGCCTGCCCCAAAGTCACATTTAATATTTCACAAATCTATCGTGACTGTGGCTCAAACCTTATCTCTCACCTGGAAAACTTCAAATTAGATCATGTCTCATTCACCTATTCAGTGCCTGGGACAGAGTAGAGACTTGATAAAAGCTTGTTGAATGAATGAGTGAATAAATGAATGAAAGATTCTTATCTCTATCCCAACTTTGTGTTACCCAAAAGTAAGGCATGTTGGCATTACTGTTTAGGTCTGTTTAACACAAGAAATAGAAGAATAATAAACACAGTATTGAGACTCCCCCTAGGTGTCTGTTCAACGTTCAAGGGAAGGACCAGATGGCTGTAAATGTTGCCAGCAACAGGAGCAATGTTGAAGTCTGAGTTCACACATTATCCTTCCCTGGGGAAAGTGCTGAGGTTTTATAGTCTGGACCACTGAAGACAGAACCAGAAGCCCCTGGCAAAGGAGACCTATCTATCACTCCCTCCTCCCCTCAATATCTCACTCCCCAGGTGAGAGCAGGGATCCTTAGCTGATTGTCAGAGGAATTCAGGAGCCCCATGACTCCACGGTCAAGCAGACTCTCAGTGCAGCTGCTTCTGCACTCACTGTGCCCAGACAAATAACCTTTATCTTCTGAGTGTCCCAGGAGGCCACAGACCCCAACCCCAGTATGTCAGAGAGAAGGAGAAAGGAAGACAATAAAAATTCTCTCTGTTGAACAAGGTGACCTCAGACTAGAGATGTGTCTTTCATGAAGGTGGGACAGTTGTGTTGCTTCAGGATCGGAACCAACTCACACCTAGCTCACTGCCCTGCTTTCTGCCATCCATAGAAAAGCCAGTTGTCATTTAATTATTCACTCATTTAACAAGTTTAAGAATGTAATATATATATATATTTTGACCACCAGGGGATGATACTTTCAAAAACAGCATTCCAAAGGCTGCAGTGTCCTCACTGATCACCAGAGGGCACTCCAGCCTTCCCTTTGAGCTTGTTCAGCACATGGTTCCTAGGATATATTCAGTATTAATCTTGAGCAGGGGTTTCTCTCTCTCTCTCTCTCTCTCTCTCTCTCTCTCTCTCTCATACACACACACACACACACACACACACACACACACACACACACACACACACACACACACACTCTCTCTCACCCCTTTGGCAGTCTGATAAAATCAATAATGTTTTTAAAAATCATTAATTAGAGGAAATGCTAAACTTCAGCTAGAAGTTAGGTAAAGATATATGTATACATGAGTGTGTGTATGTATATGTGTATACACACATACATATATACACATGCGCACACATATATATTCCTCATCCATGTTCATAGACCCCCTGAAATCTATCCAAGTAGTCAATGGACCTTAGATTAAGAACCCCTGACCTAAGGGCATGAAAATGTAATATTGTTCTAAAATTTTCAAATTATGGACATCTGTTTGGCTCACCAGCACCCCACAATTGAGACATTTCCTTTGACCTCACTCCATTTTTTCTTTTCTTTTTTCCATTTTTTTCATATAACTTTTTTTTAAAATTGACTTTAGAATACCACCAACCTTACTAGGTCCTCTCCAACCCTGATTCTCTTCTCTCTAAGATATTTCCTATCATCTCTCGGGCAATCCATATTGTAACCACACTTTTTATTGTACAAAGAAAATGTGTAAGGTGCTTGTTAAGAGCTATTCTGGGGAATGATCACCTACCTACACCTGCATGACCACCTTCATGACCTGAGAGAAGGAGAGAAGGCTTAGGGCTGAGGGAAGAAGTTGTACACTTGAAATTTCCTGGCATTGGCTGCAACAGAGGAAATAGGAGAGAAGGATGAGGGATTGGGGCTAGTCACCTGGCCTCGTCGTTGTTAGGGTTCCATAGCAACTGCCAGTCCTGTTCAGGTCACACTGGTCTGATCTCTGGTCCCTCTTACATCCTCAACAATTTGTCCACATTTTACTGCCCCCAACCCCCACTCACGATCTTCACCACGGCCACAACGCTCTCTAGGATCTGTCCTACCTTAACTATGTGGGGTCCAACTCAAGGTGTCAGCACAGCGACTCAGTAGCTCTGATAAGAGCCGCAAGCAAGCAGAAGTAGTGGGCGCTTTGTTCTGGGCACTTTCTCTTACCTCTCTGATTCACTAACACACAGTTCCAGAAAGAAACCAGCAAAATACAAAGGAGGGTTCCATCTATCTAGGGTGGGGATGATACAACCCTGTGAGATGGGTGGGACAAATATTAATACTCCCACTTTAGTGAGAAGGAAGCCCAAGTTGGAAGAGGTTCTGTCACTTTGAGGTCACCCAGCTAGTTTGTGGCAGAACCCCTAATTCCAGTGTTCTTTCAAGTACATTGCTTCATGTTATCTCAGTGATCGTTTTCTCTGCTTTTACTTTTTGTTCAGTCATGCCTGACTCTTGGTGACCCCGTTTGGGGTTTTCTTGACAATGACACTGGAGTGGTTTGCCATTTCCTTCTCCAGCTTATTTGACAGATGAGGACACCGAGGGAAACAGGATAAAGTGACTTGCCAGGGTCACACAACTAGTAAGTGCCTGAAGCCAGAACTGAACTCATGAAAAGGAGTCTTCCTGACTCCAAGTTCAGGGTTCTATCCACTGTGTCACCTAGCTGCCTTTTGTACGGTATAGTGGAGTCAAATTGGCCCATAGGGACCAACCAGTGGACCACATTCAGATTTGCCATTCCTGGCATTCTGGTTGACCACA
Organism: Phalanger gymnotis; assembly: GCA_028646595.1. Lineage (NCBI taxonomy): Eukaryota > Metazoa > Chordata > Mammalia > Diprotodontia > Phalangeridae > Phalanger > Phalanger gymnotis. Next base: position 352,716,952 of record CM053625.1, on the reverse strand, counting down.
TGGAAGTTTGGGGGCCTGTTTCTAGCCACTTATGAGTCAGAACTAAAGCTAAATTCCTAGTTCCACGTTGAGATGAAAGTCTTCTTATTTGCTTTGAGGCCAGAAGAGCTGATGATTCAGTGCGCGTAAACAGAAGCAACCATCCCCTCAGCCTCTCTTCCTTTGCAGCTGCAAATCATGTCAGAACTGTCTCAAGGTTTTTCTTAAGATGGTAAGGGTGGAGAAGAAAAAAGAAGGCTGCCCTAATTCCTACTCCAACTTCCATGTGGCCACAAATACACATCTAAACACACGTCCATTGAAGGCAAGCCTGAACCTGGATTTGGACTTCCTCTCAGATGAACGGGCACGTGTCCAAAGATGAATTTATTTGGGTTGGGAGTTTCAGAGATCCAAGGGTCATGAACCCCATTCTGTTGGATCTAAATGGCTACAAAGGAGGCTACTAAGGAGGCATCTCCAGCAAAGACTTCAGTGCTCTTGGTGGCCACTGAAAAGAGTCTTGGCCCCTGCCTGGCCTCTTTACCAGCAGGCAAGTACTGGGTCTATTTGGAGAGTAGAGAGCCAATCTGAAATTTAAAATTCACAATCAGAAGTCATGCAATCTGCTTTACGTTATGATGAAATTTCAGATTCCCAGTACATTGTAACTATAGTCATATGTTAAGTTGCTGAATACTATATAGTTACGTGTTAAGTTGCTGAATAGTATTTTAAGTCATTCTATTAACACATGAGTATTTTATATTAACTCTTACGTATAGAAATAAATTATTCATCACATTCTTGATTCAGACTATACATTGAGTATTTTTTTCTCTCTCCATTTTTGGGGAAACTCTGGAAATGAGCCATAGCTATAACCTAAGCTATGAGTAAATTTATCCCTTAAGTGTCAAGACATGAAGAATGTGACAAAAGGAGCCAGAACTCCTTTAAAGAGGCCAGGTTTCCCCAAGGAATGAACCCAGTCTGACGTTATACTTGGGTCCAGAGTAGAGGGATCTCGTTAGTGGAGAAGGGAGTGGCAGAGAATCCCATTTCTCACAGGCACAGTTGTGGTTTCTCAAGATTGTGTGTTTGTTTTGCTCATAGATGTTTTGGAGTCATTCTCTTTTAGCATTTGTGTCTTGAGAGTCTCTGCCACCACAATAGCTCATTATAGTGGGGTTATAGAGGAAACAAAATAAGACCAAAAACCCCTAGGAATGTTTTGTTATGTTTTGTAAAAGAAGAAAAGGGAAAGAAGGGGGTGGGGGTGGGCTTGCTATCTCACATATTCTTGATGTGCAAATAGAAAACTTTTACAAATGAGGAGAGAGGGGTTGGGGTACCCAGTATCGCTTGAATCTCACTTGCTTCTGAACCAGTCAAAGAAGGATAGAACATGCAAACAGCTTGGTTAAAGAAATATAGTTTGCTCAACAGGGGAATAGGAGGAAAGCAGGAGAAGAGAGAGAAATAAAAGAGATCAACTCAAGGAAGAATAAATTACAAGCAAAACAAACTCCAACCTCAGAGGGTGGATCATGAAGGGCATTCAAAATGAAAGAAAGAAAAGCTAAGAACCTGTCATTGGTTTCTGAGAGAGGGGAAGAGGAGAGAGGAAGTGAAGCACATTGCGTCAAGCATAGAGAACTAGAACTAATTAGGCTCCTCTCTCGTTTGTAGAACAAAGAAAGGATTAAAGTATAAGAAGAGGAAGGAGTGAAATCCCCAATTATTAAGCGTGAGCATGAAACTCTGATCAATGTAATTACCAACCCAGCTCCTGAGAGAAGTGATGTGGAATGAAGTAGGTGGTTCTGAACTTGGCCAGTGGAGGAATTTGTCTTCCTTGTCCATGCCTTTTTGTTACAATGGTTTTGTTTTTCTTTCATTTCAGTTGCAAGGAGGTTAAAAGGGGAGGGAAAGAGAGTTTAGCGATAAGGGTCCTCCTCCAAAATGAGAACAGAAAAAAAAAACCCAGAAGGAATCACAGAAAAGCAAGATGGCTTTGAAAGTTATATGTATTTATTATATACTTTCAAAGAAAAACATACTATATAATAGAGATTTGCAGTTTCATGTACAAGCCCCTCCTTCTGTTCTATAATCTATACAGAAATGCTACTTTTATTATTTAGTGTTTGTAAAGTCAAGAAAATTTTTTTAAAACCTAATTTAAGAAAATCTGTTTACACTTCACTTTCTCTCCTCTAAACCCCCTAAACCATCTGCAGTTTGATCTCCAACCTCATCCCTCAACTGAAACTTCTCTCTCTGTCTCTTTCTATCTCTGTCTCTCAAGCGTGCGAGCCAAATCAGAGTTTTCCCCAGTTTTAATGCCTTCTGATCACTCTGCAGCCTCTGCCACTATGTTCTCCTGGATACTCTTTCCTCCCTGGGTTTTGGGGGTAATGATCTCTTCTGGTCCACTTACCTGTCTGATTAATCCTTTTTGATTTCTTTTGCTCATTTATCATCCACATCAGGACCACCAACTTTGGGTGCGTCCTGAGGCTCTATCCTGGCCCTCTTCTTTTTTCTTTCTACATTCCTTCCCTTGGTGACCTCAACAAGATGAATTGTTAGAGCCAGAGAAGACCTTAGAACATAGATTAGAACACGGTCTATAGACTAACACAGCTGGAAGAGACTAGAGCCAAGGAGGCTAGAACACAGTTGATAGAGTATCAGAGGGAGAAGAGTCTTTGGGACGCAGGATGTTAAAACTCTAAAGGACTCTGAAACATAAAACACCAGAGATAGAAGAATTCTTAGAACTGGAAGGGACCTTAGGACACTGATTATCAGAGTGACCTCTAGGGCATGATGTAGTGGAAAGAGGGTTGGGTTCCAATCCTGCCTTGGTCATATACTGTGACCCTGGCCAAATCTCCTCTGTTTTATCTGTAAAATAACGGTGTTGGACTACACAACTTCTACAACCCCTTCTTGCTGCAAATATATTATTGTGTGATCAGATAGTGTGATAGCGGCCTTGGAGTCAGGAAAAGGGTTACACCATGCCTCTGGCTATGTGATCCTTGTAGTAGGAAGGGTGAATTTATAATCTCAAATATAATCATGTATATGTTTGAATGGTTTGAAATCGCAAGGTATGAGAGATTCTCTAAGTAGAAAACAACAAAACATTTTTTTAGGCCCCACTGCAGCTTATCCGCATGAACCAGCCTCCCCATTCCGACATCTTGACAAAAAGACTTCAGGCCTAGAAAGCCCGCCTCACAAGGGTAACCAGGAGGCCACAGAAAAACAAGATAGTATTTAGCCAAATCATTTTTACTGGCCTCAAGTCCTTGCTCGCACTCCTGGGTCTACACACGGGTCAGCTCTGCTTCCGCAGCTTCCTGCCTCTGCTGTAGTTGTCCCTTGGCTCGCCTTTCCTCGCAGCTGAGCCTCTGGCGTTCTCAAGCCCCGCCTCAACAACCAGAGACCATTGGTTCCCGAGTTGGCCCCTCTTAAGTCATTAATCTATACCCACAGGTTTCACACCTGATAGGGCTTTGGGCCTGGGGCTTAGCACTTAACAGCTGAAAGTACTTGCACTCAAAAGAAACAAAAGCCATGCTAAGGAGACAATTTTGCTTAACAACACACTCCACCCCTTGTTATAGGATACAATCCTGAACAAATCATTTAACTGCTCTAGGTTCTACGTAACTCTCGAAGACTGGTGTCGTTATCCTTCATTCTCAAAGAGGACCAATACCATCTACGTGTGGGTGGTTGAGTAGGTGCTGATCTGCACTAGTAGGGGGACTTCCCCCACTGGAGTTCCTCATGTGTCAGTGAAATCTTAGGTCTGGTTTAAAAAAAAAAAAGCACCATAGAGAACATCTAGTACAACTATTTAGAATAGGGGCTGTATTGGAGAAAGTAGGGCACTTGAGCATCAACCCTAAATGTGAGAGAAACAACTGTCCTGATGTTAGAGAAGGGATTGAGTAAGCTCACAGGCTCCTGAAGAGTTCAATCCTGCCATCTTACAGTGGTGGAGACTGAGGCCTGCAGAAGGGAAATGACTCATTCAAGGTCACACAGCTAACTCAAGACTTGAAAGGCAATTAGCAAAGCCCGAATATGTGAAACCTTTAGGGGTCTGAACTGGAACTGGGTTGAACTTTTGGTTTCACTCATATAGGGACCTCCCAACTGAGGAACTTCATCCTAGAAAGTTAGGTGGTCCAGTGGATAGAAATCTGGGCCTAGAGTCAGGAAGATGAAGAGGTCAAATCCTGCCTCAGACAACTACTCTTTGTCTGAGTTTCCTCGTCTATAAAATAAAGGATATTAGACTTGAAGGCCCTGCCAAATGGAAATCTATCATCCCTTACCAATACAGGTTGGCACCTTCCCTGCAACTTAATGTCTCAGAGTTGCTTAGAGTACTAAGGTAAATGACTGACTCACCTAGGGCTACACAGAGGATATGTGTCCCAGGCAGGATCTGAAAAACTTCCTGATTCCAAGGCCAGGTCTGTATCTGTCGCCTCTCATGATGGTGGCCAGTTGTTCAATTCCAATTTCTGGGAAGGCTTTAGTTGTTTTTCAAAAGGTATTATTACAATATAAGAAAAAAGAGCTAGGTGGATGGGACTTGCCAAATTATAGGAGTGGTAAGCTGAAGCTACCTGAGCACTTGGGCTTTCCTTGTTAATGTCGGTGAGTGATCCAAATTCCTCTATTGCCCAATCCTCCCTCTCAGACTAGCGATTCTATCCCATCCCTCTTATTTCCAAGATCATAGAACCAAGATAAATGGTCAAAGGACAGCTCCCAAAAGCACAAATCCCTGCCAGTAAGAGAAGTACACATTGTGAAACAACTCTGAGGTTTCCCCTCATCCCATAGAAATTGGCAAAGATGATCAAACATGGAAATAATGTTGGAGGTGTGGGAAGACAAGTGCATGATTACTGGTGGCAGAGACCAGCTGTTCTAGATGTTACTTTGGAATTCATTTCCAGACTGAACTCCTAGCTTTCCAGACTTTCTCTACCATTTCACAGAAACCTGGTTTGGTTTTGTTTTTCATCCTAGGAAGGTTCACTTACCCCTATTCAACACAAACACCTGGATGCATCCTCTGCGCTATGGCCTCTTCCTCCAAGTGGCTGATTTCTCCCAGAATATCTATTTTAAGAAGGATGTCCAGGTCTGCCACATCTTCAGTCCTCTTCGGGCTCCACTCTTGACTCTATAGACATCTACCACACCCTATTAGGCACTACCCCTTCCACTCCCCCACCATTAAAACATAAGTTCCTTGACTAATGCCTTGTTGGTGGAGTTGGGAACTGATCCAACTACACTGGAGAGCAATTTGGAAGTATGACCAAAGGGCTATACAACTGTACACACCCTTTGACCCAGCAATACCACTACTAGGGTCTGTATCCCAAAGAGATCATAAAAAAGGGAAAAGGGCCCACGTGTTCAAAATTATTTAAATCAGCTCTTTTTGTGGTGGCAAAATATTGGAAATTGAGGGGATAGCCATCATTGGGGAATGGCTGAACAAGTTGTGGTATATGATTGTAATGGAATTCTATTCTGCTGTAAGAAATGATAAGCAGGATTTCAGAAAAACCTGGACTTAAGTAAACTGATGCATAACGAACAGAATCAGAACATTGTACACAGTAACAGCAACACAAGTGTGAACGACTTCACTCTTCTCAGCAATACAATGATCCAAGATAATTCCAAGAGATTCGTGGGAAAAAACTGATGGAGTCTGAATGCAGGTCAAAGCATACTATTCACTTTTCATGGTTTTTTTTTTTGTTTTCTTTCACATGACTAATGTGGAAATGTTTTGCATCATTGCATATGTATAACCTATGGAAAACTGCTTACTTTCTTTGGGAGGGCATAAGGGAGGGAGGGAGAGAATTTGGAACTCAAAAATTTTTAAAACCAGTATTAAAATTATTTTTACATGCAATTGGAAAATATTAATTAAACTAAATTTAAGCCTGGCGCACAGGAAACACTTAATGCTTCTTGACTTGGTTTTTAAAAAAGGAGCTAATCCATCTACACTCTTACGTGAAGCGAATGCACTAATGGACCTATGTCCCAAGAAAGTCAAAGTCAGAAACAAAGGTCCAATATATGCCAAAATAATCAAAGTAGCACTTCTGTACTCTGTGCCCATAAACTGGAAAATAGCTGGACAGACTATTATCTATGAATGCAATGTAATATTACTCTGCAGTAAGAAATAGTGAATATAAAGTATTCAGAAAAATGGGAAGATTTGTGCAAAACACAAGGTAAATAAGCAGAGCCAAGAGAACAAAAAGCCCCATGACTACGACAGCATCAATGAAGATGGTACTAGAGGGTATAAGCTTGGAACGACTGAGAACCTCGTGAAGGTGCCATAGAAGCAGCAGCTCCTTCAGGGGAGATAGGCAGAGATTATCGGTGTAGCACATTTGATGCACTGCAGCACTCTATTACAAGTTTCCACCTAAGTTTTTGCCACAATGGCGGGTTTGCTCTAGAAGTGGGGTTGAAATGACTGTGACATCAAAGGCATCAAAGAAACATTTACAGAAAAGGGCCAAAGTGATGGAGTAAGATCAAAGATAATTTTATTCCGGAGTTCCTCTTGCTCCTCCTTTCTGGGGGAGGAGTAAGGGAGTGAAGGGAAAACCCATTTCCAGTTCCAGGCATCAACGTACAAGGAGCTAGGGTAACCCCTCTAACCCTGACCCGTGTAGTAGGTGCTGAATCTGTGACAGCACCTGAGCCTCCACTCCTCAGCCAGGCTAGTAGTAAACAAAGCAATCTCCAGGCAAAGGCATTGCTAGGGCAGCTGTCTGGCACAGGGCAGAGAGGGCATCCATGGGACACATCAAGACTAGCCTCCAGGGAAACCACCTCTTAACTTTTGATCCACACTGCCCCCTGCCCTTGCTAACGGAGACTCATTGGATTTCGAGGTAACCACAGGGATCTGGTCCAACTCCCTTGTTCTACAGGTAAGCAAAAGGAAGCTGAGAATTTCTTGGACATTCCCTGAGGGATTACAAACTTCCAGGCCTCTGAGCCAAGCAATTCCTGAACAAGTCTGACTCCTGCCACAGCCACAGGTCAGGGCCTTTTCTCTACAGGGTTAAGATACCAATAGTGACCTAAGCTCCTGGATAGCGTGATCATTGTTTTAGTTTCCTGGGATGGGGGTAGGGGTGGAAATGGCAAAACAAAAACATTTCCTGGTGAGGTACAGGATGGAGGACAATGGAGTCAAGGGCTCAAGGCTTGTTTCCTTCCACAGGGCCGAGTCCCCGGCAATAACTCCGCTACCAGGAGAGTAGCCCTGCTGAAATTACTGGCCAGGCCAGGCTGGAGATGGCTTGGGGTATTAGAGATGGAGTTCAAGGCAAAATACGCCATCTAATTGGTCTCCTGCCCACTTCCAACATTTGTGTTCAGAGGAAACCAGTTCAACACAAATACCAACCTCTGAATTGGGAAATAAGCCATGAACAAAAAGGCAACATGCACTGTTTGCTTTGGTGATGGCCATGCATCTGTAGAGGGTGGAAGAATTCTAGTCCGGCCTCTGAAATAGTGACTTTGGACATCATTTTACCCATTTGAGCCTGGATACTAATCTGTAAAACAAAACCAATACTGTTGCCATTCCTGTTCATCTCCAAAATGTTACAGGATGGTTAAGGAAATCACTGCAAATACTGCATTTGTGTAAGTTAATACCATTGGTGGATCACATATGCATGTGTTCCAAAACACTCTGAGAGGTGGCTGGTCAACTCTATCCTCCAAGGTCCCAATTAGGCCTAGCCTCGAACTGGGTCCCCAAAGCCTGATGGCCCTCCAGTTTACAGGAGGAGAAACAAGGCCTCAGTAGAGACTTGCCCAGCATCAGAGGTGGTCAGTAACAGGTTTAGGGCTTGATAGAGCATGGCTTTCTCCCTAGAAGCCAGCACTGATGCCTCGACCATTCTTCTCCTTTGTTAACTAGTTAATTGCTGCCCTTAGTAACAAGTGAAGACATGGTGTGATCTCACAACCACCCTGAGGTAGATGGCACAAAAAACCCAAATAACCCACCGAGTGAAAAGACTTTCTGTTCATCCCCTGCCACCATTAGACTGTAAACACCTCAACAGCATTAGTGAGCCGGGCATTCAGCACAGGGTTCTGCACAAATGAATTCATATTAAATTTCACCATTGGTTCCAGACTGTCTGGGCCTCTTTATATCTTGATTCTATCACCCATATGTTAGTTCTTTCTCCTTACTTTACATTATCCAGAAATCCAGTGCCATCATTCATATTACTGATTAAAAAACAGCAAAATAAGGCCGAAGACTGACACCTGCTGTGGCCCATGGACATGCCCCTTCAAGCTGGCATCGATCCATTAATTCCTGCTTGGATTCGGTATCCAAAAGTCACCTAATTATACTGTTATCCACTCACCAAGTTCATTTAGTTCACAAATATACCAATAGAGACCAGGTAAAATGCACTGCTAAAATCCAAGTCTAAGCATAAACTCAGTAACACAGAGAAGACAAGGCTGGGGGCCTCTGGAGATGGGGAGCCCCCTGAGGTTAGGAGACACCTTTCCATCAGACCAAAGCTCAAGTACAAAGGCCAGTCTCTCTATAGGACTCAGAACAGTGTCTTAGCCCTAAAAGATATTCTATCTGGACTCACAAACTTTCCCCTAAAGTGGGGTGTGCGTTAGGGGAAGGCGAACAACACAGGTCTCCTAGGATAGGGGTGGGGAACCTGAAGCCTTGAGGCCACATGTGGCCCTCTAGGTCCTCAAGTGCAGCCCTTGGATCAAATCCAAACTTTACCCCAGGCCTAGGGGATGGAACTCAGCAATTTTCCCTTAGCCTGAGGTGGCAGCAAGAAAAGGGGGCAGAGGAGCAAAGATCACAGAGCATCATTCCCCCCAATACACAATTAACCAAGTGCACCTCTGCTGCCCAGGATGTGTACCCCAATAGGTAGGAGGGATAGAAGCCATTTGCCTTTGCCCAGCATCCTTAGAGCCCCCTTTTTGGATCCAACTTGTATCCCTCTCACATTCTACCTTGTTTCAGATATATCTGCATGCCCTACCTCCCTTATTAGCTTCAAGCTGAGGACAGGGAGCCTTGTTTCTCATCTTTCTCCCCTCAGGGATGGGCATAGGACCTTGCACACAGCGGACACTCAGTAAATGCTTGAATTGCTGGGGTCCATGGAACAGCATGCCATCCCCATCCACTCTCGTCTCCTTTCAATTGCTTCATTGAAGATATGGGCAGGAGGTTGGGGAAGTTGAAATGCTGGTCACTGGAAGTGGGAATCTGGAGTCTGATGGTAGTGTGGGTGAAAGGACAGATGTCAGAGTGGAGGAGGGAGGAGCGAGGGTACACCCAGAAGGTAAGCAGCAGCGTTAGGGCCTTGGCTGGGAAAGGGGTACATGGATGTTTTGTCCTCCATGAAAGCCCAGCAAGAGGTAGACGTCAAAGGGTCTAAGAGCACCAAGAGGCTAGAATGACTGACGGGGGGCGGGCATCAGTCCCTGCCGGCATGGGAGCAGCACAGGATTGCAGGTGTAGGGTTAGCTGTGAGCCCCAGAAGCTTACTGTATTTGTCTCATGCACAAGGAGACACCCCCCCACCCCCGACCACTCCTCATACACGCTATCACATTCATTCTCCTTTCCCACAGACACACACACTCCAGCTCCCTCTCCCCTCCCCACTAAGCCAAATCAAGTCCATCTCCCTTTGTCATCCCTGCTAGGATCTCTTCATTCTATGCGCACAGGGCAGCCTCAGTATCTATTTTTCTGGCCTCCTAAGAGGAATTCCCCTTCTGTTCTAGGCTTGAAGACAGATTCTAGAGCTCCCTCCCAGAGGGGCCCTAGCATATATTATGCAGCCATCCCCCCCAGCTCCCCAATATCCAAGGCAAAGAAATGTTGGCCAGGCTGCTGCTCATTGCTGATGGAGCTGACCCAGGATGCCCGGTCAGCCACCCCACCAACCCCTGACCCCCACCCCCAGCCTCTCAGTCTGGCAACAGGCTGTCCAGCTGGGCATCATCCAAGCGGTTGGTGGTGATGATGTGTTCCAGCTGCTGGTGATACCGCGTCAAGTCCTGCATGAAGTGAGGAATCCGAGTCTTTTCCAGCTTTCCATGAGGCCGAAGCTGATTCACATCCTCATAGGAGACCTGGAGGGGTAGGAGAGAGAGAGGATCATAGGGACTTTGTCCATCACCGAGGAGGAGAGAGGTTCAGAGACTTGCCTCCTGTCGCACGGCTACAGCGTGGCCCAGCTGGCCTGTGGCCCTTGGTGCCGTGACTCCAAAGCCAAAGCTGGTGCTCTGTCCACTACAACACAGCAGCTCTCTCTGGTCTGAGGGCCAGCGACACACCGGCAAGCTTCTGACATACTCACAAGGCCTGTTGTAAGATGCCAGGACTGGTCTGGATCCTGCAGCAGGGACGCCAGAGAAGGCACTGGACAAAGCCAGGCCCGTGGGCTGCCCTTAGGGGAAAAGATGGAGCCCCCTCCCATGGGGCCAGCCTCACCTTGCCCAAAGCAGTCAGCATATGGAAATCGATATTCTGCCGATGCCGTAGGATGCGCAGGATCCCATCCAAGTACACCTGGTCCTTACTGAAGCAGCCTGAAAGGGGATAAAGAGACTCAGAGACACCGCCCCCCCCCCCCCCCCCCCCCCCCCCCGCCAAGGGAGGAGGAAAGCACTCAGGTCCAGAATCTCAGCAGGAAGAGACCTCAGGAGTCTAATCCAATTCCCATCTGAGCAAAAACTCCTGTACAATATCCCCAAAACTTTGTCCAGTTTTCACCTAAAGACCTTCACCAATGGAGAGCTCACTACCTCCTGGGGCAGTCCATGCCCAGTCATGGAGAACTCTCGTCATTCAACAGTTTATCTTGTAAGGAGCCAAAATGTGTCTCTACAACATTTACCCCCTGCTCCTAGAGGGGCCAAACAGAACATGTCTGACCTTTCCTCTGCATGACTGTCCTTTAAATGTAGGGTTCTCAGTGAATGGAACTCCTCATCCATCCAAGCAATCTTGGCAAGAAAAAAAGAAAAGTCCAAAAAATGTTTGGACAAATTGATAAGGAGTTCTCAGTACCCATATACAGAGTGCCAGGGACACCTACGTTTACAGGCTGAGTTTAGAAAAGGCAGACCTTCTAGCTTTGGGACTGTTGCTGGCCCCAGAAAACGGATGAGGTAGACAGCAGGCACACTAGGCATCCTCTAGGTACGGCACTACATACCATCTCACACAATTCAGTGGGAGAAAGAGACCACAACAGGCACTTCCTCACACAGGCCTTAACCCCACTTCTTACTGTCCCCAGATCCACCATGGGTCAAGGACCTACCTCTATGGATTCCCCAGGTTGTGGTTAGTACCATCACCCCAGCCAGGGCTGCCCCTGCTTTGGTCAGCTCAGCCATGTTTGGGGAAGTCAGGACCTTCTTTCCCTGCAGCCCCCTCCTGCCTACTTCTTGGACCTTAAAGGACTTACCTCCTCAAAGACGGATCCAGGGTGTTGGGAGTGTTAGAGTTTGAACAGAACCTTAGAGATCACCTGACCCATGCTACAAGGCACTCCTGAGCACTGCATTGTGCCCTCAGGAGACCCTTACAGCTATGAAAAAGATCACCTCACCGTTGTGCCCTCCTCTGTAAGGTGAGGACAGCGCTACCTAAATGCCCACCTCACCTAAGGTTTACCAGTCACTCTGCAAACCCAAGTGGCCCATGTCCTCTCTAATAGTTATTTTACAAAGGAAGAGACCAGGCCTAGAAGACCTGCCTACCATCATATAGGACCCGGGCTCTTCTATGAGCAAAGGCGGCTCAAGTTCTAAGGAACCCCTTTATAAAAGGAATCTTGGGAATACCATTCGCTCGCAAATTGAGGGAACAAGGGGCTGTGGCTCGAGAAACAGAGCTTAGGGAATGGACTGAATCACACCAGGAAACCCAGGTTTTAGTCTTGACATTGCTACAAATTCCCTGGGTGACTCTGGGAAAGTCCCTTTTCTTTAGTGGGCCTCAGTTTCCTGCCCCTGTGAAGGGCCCTCCTGGCTCTTCTCCTCTACAGTTCTAGAAGCATGAGGCATCTGGGCTCCCTCACCAGGCTTGGACGTGTCTGTCTGGCCCCGCTTGGCCCGCACGCAGTACTCCCAGCGCACTGAGGTGTCCTGCACATACTGCGCAAGGTCCTGGAAGAGCTGGCGGAAGGACATCAGGGCTGCACGCTGGATGGTGTAGTACAGCAGGGCTGCCCGCCACAGGAAGGGCTGTTTCCGGAAAAGCACACTGTGCAGGCTAGCCAGCCCCTCCTCAGTGGGGTTGGCAGGCCGGAGCCCGTACTGCCGCCGGCCATCAGAGGTGTTCCAGGGCTGCTGAGTGTTATTGACAAATCGAAGATAATGGGTGCCTGTGAGGAGGTAAGGAGGAGAGCTGGAGACCACAACCTAAGGAAAGCCCCCTCCCCAGCTGCCCCCAGAAGTGATGCACAGCCCTCCCTCTGCCAAGCTTCAGGGGGTCACCACCCTCTACACACCTTCACTCATACACACTTGCCACACCTAAGAAACAATCACTTATTCTTACACAAATTCATGGACATGTACAACGAAGAGACACACACACACGCAAAAACCACAATCACGAACTCACCATGCAATCGGCCAAGCCTTTATGACAAACCTTCACTCATTCCCTCCCTCACAGACATGCTCATCCTGCCCGCCCCACCCCAGCCTCTCTGCAGACATCTCATGCCCAGAGTAACGGGATTCTTCAAGAGAAGAGATAGAAGGAAAGGAAAAGTGATTAGTGAACCCAAGCAGAGGCCCCCTCCATCCCTACCCAATCCACTGAAGAAACAGCCTCCTTTTCTACTCACTCCTCAAAATTTTGTGCATATGACCAGACTGGTCATTGGAACTCTCACCATGGAGCCACCCCCTACCCTCACCCTCTCAGAGTTTCCTGCTACAACCTGGAGGTTTGGGGGGGGGGCAGGAGGATGAAGAGAGCACAAGAAAACCAAGTTCTACAATCAGAGGGGGTTGGTGGCTCTAGTTGGGCAGGTGGGACACCTGGGTTCTCCTCTAGCTCCGGGCCACATCTCAGTACCCCCTGCCTCAACCCAAATGAGATGTGGAAGAAGCTAGAGAAAAAGTTAGTGAGGAGAGGGTAAGGCCCAGAAGGGTGAGAATGGACTGGCAGAGAAGATGGGCCCCCAAAAGGGCCTCTGCCTGCCTACCTCTGTGAGTAAGAGGGATGAGGGAAGCTGGTCATTCCTGGGAGGGGCCGTCCTCAGGGAAGGAGGAGAAGAAATAAAGGGAGTGAGATTACTGGGGCACAGACTACTCCACCAGATCCCTCCCGCATGATGAATTATACCCGGCCTCTACCCAGCTCCACCTTCCACCCACACCTCTGCCTCCTTTGCAGGCTTCCCCATCTCCCAGTTTCCCCTGTGTGTCCATCCCCACCACCCCGCCCCCAATCTCCTTGACCAGTGTGGGTCTTCTCTATCCCATGACACAGTATGCCTGCTAGCCTGGAGGGTCAGTCTCTCATCCTGACCTATCTCATGCCGCAACATCCCCTCCAGCCAGTACTGGCGGGCCCCAGTCAGGTTGATGGCCAGTGTGGGCCGGCTGTTCTCCACCATCATCACTGCTTGGGACAGCAGGTCCTCACTCAGCTGCACCACCACCTGTCAGAGGGGAGGGCAGAGCCAGGCCTAAGCTTGTTCCCCGGGGCTCCAAGTGAGAAATGAAGATGCCCCACCATGCCTCTGCTCTCCAGGACCCCCTCATTGTGGACAGACTGGTCCAGGAAGGATGCCTTCCCTCCCACGGCTCACCTCTCCAGAGCAGCCTTCCTTCTGCATGTACTTTCGAACGATGGACCAGATCTGGCACTTTGTCAGCAGTTGGCCTCCTGTGGTTGCCTCGAACTGCTCGTAGGTACCATACTTCTCCAGGACCGCTTCAATGATCCTCACCGCCTGCCATACACACCCCGCCGCTAGGGGCTGTCACCCTTATTCTAGCCACGGCTTCAGCCTGCACTCATCCCTGGGCCAGGGGCTGGGGGAAATTCAGCATGAAGCTGAGGGTGAGACCAGGAGAGTAGGTGGAGGGAAAAGAGAAGGATAACACTGGAGGGGAAAGCAGCTGCTAGGGGATTGGGGGGTTGGGGCCCACAGAGGGTGAGTCAGGAGCTGCAGGGAAGGAGCTGAGGAAAGGGCCAGAGGGAGACAGGGCAGGAGCTCCTTCTTGCTCCCATGGAACCCATCACACCCAGGAGAGAGGGCTGACAAACCAAAGGGACAGGGGGCGTCCCTGGCTCCCTGACCTGGGGGATGAACTTGTCCGAGGCCTCATTGTACTTTTCCAATACGGCAGCAGGAACCGGCTCCTCATATTCAAACTGTGGGTTGTAGGTGTACCTTGATTGAAAGAACCGGTCTCGCTCTTGCTCCAAGTTGTTGGGTCTTAAGGCCACCAGCAGGCAGGGGCTCTTGCTAGCTGCCTGGCTTTCCTCCACCTTGCTTTTAGCAATGTGGGGTAGAGAGGAGGCGGGCCGGAGGCGTCTCTTTCCACTGGACCCTCCAACTGAGCAGGAACTCTCGCTGCGCCGAATCCGACCACGACCCAGTGAGGCCGACGAGAGTCGTCTTATTTCAGACTTCAGACTTGGGACCTTGGGGCAGGAAGAGGCCAGGCCTGACGGCTGGGACACAGAGGGTCTAGGATGTATTGGGATGACTGGGGAAGGTTTCCGGGAGGTGGGGGCCGACATCGGTGGCCGGATAGAGGGGTACAGTTGTGGCCCATTCTGCTTTGAGATCTTCCCTACCCCAGAGACAGTGGGCGGGCCGACAGAGAGGGAGGGGGGTGCCTGCTCATAGGCCTGGGTCCCCGAGTCCAGCACCATCCTGCCCTCTGAGAAGGGTCACATCTGGATGTGTGATCGATCGCAGCCTGTGGGGACACAAAACGACATGAGGCATATGAGACAAAGGAGGAATGGGTGGTTAGACGATGATAAGGCAGGATATAAAGTAACGTAGTAGAAAAACACTGGATATGGATTTGAAATCTAACAAAGATCAGGATGAAATGAAAGGAGAATCAGGTGTGTCTATCATGAGAAAGAGGCAGCTGGGAGGGGCAGATTACTGTCTGAGGGCAGGTGTCCTCAGCACCCAAAGAGGACCGAAAAAGTAGATGGGTGGGAAGTCAGTCTTCACCTCAACTCTGTCCTCCTGGGGCAGGTGGTGGCTCCTGGAGTTAGGAAGACCTGAGTTCAAATCCAGCCTCAGCCTCTTATTAACTGGGTGACCCTGAGCGAGTCACTTAACCTGTTTGCCCCGGTTTCCTCAAGTGTGAAATGGCAATGATGACAGCACCTGACCCCCAGGACAGCTGTGCAGATCAAAGGGATACTACTTTTTAAAGGACTTGGTGCAATGCCTGGCATGTAACTCCTTCCCTCCCCTCCTTTCTACCTGGCCCCAGACACTCATACCATGCTTCTTCATCGCATCTAACTAACCCCCTCAGACACCAAGGTGGGTACCGTGTGGGCAGACCCCTCTCCTCTCCAATCTAACCCTCTCCACTCCCAACCGTCTACTCTAGCTCAAGAAACAATGATGGAGTCACCATCATCTTTGGCAAAGAGAAGGATGTGATGATTCACTGCCCTATTTAACTCAATACATGCTCGTTTGACTGACTTACGTTAAGACCGAAGAAATCAAATACAGAAACAACAAACTACTGAATAGTCGAGGCATAGGATCTTTGCTCTCAGAGTGACCTTCCAAGAAGAAACAACTTCCTGTCCTCTAGAGTTCACCAGATTTCCAGCTTGAAGCCTGAGCCCCAAGTCTATGAAGGAAGGCCGGTGTGGAAAGGTTAAAAAAGGGCTGTGTGACACGACTAATGTGGAAATAACCTCTATCAGATGGCATGCCATCTGGGCAGGGGGGCAGTGAGGGAGGGGGGAAAATTTTAGAACTCACAATCTTATAAAAACACATGCTGAAAACTAAAAATAAGTTAATTTAAATTAAAAAAAAAATTTGTATAAGGTTCAATAATAACAAAAGTGCTGCACAAAGCACCAGGGGCTCTGCTGTTAACTAGGAGGGAAAGGCTGGGGAGGGCCTCAGTTCCCTTCTCTGTAAAAGGAGAGGGTGGAATGAGATGGCTTCTACAGTCCCTTCTTCCTCTAGTCACCGCTTTAGCTCAAGACTTTTTTTTTTTTTAAATCAGACCTGAAGGGCAGCTAGGTAGCACAGTGGATAGAGCTGGCTCTGGAGTTAAGAGGACCTGAGTTCAAATCTGGCCTTAGACACTTACTAGCTGTGTGACTCTGGGCAAGTCACTTAACCCCAATTGCCTTCCCCCTGCCCCTCCCCCAAACCCACATAAAACAAAACAAAAAAAATATAGACCTGTGATTCCTTCAGTTTAGGAAGCTCCTGGTAAAGAGTATCCTTTCTCCAATGGCGAGTGGCACCTTCTTTGTACTTTAAGAAATTGCCAGGGGAACAGAGAGGTCAAGGGGCATGAAGGGGCCACACGGCTGGCACATATCAGATCGAGGACTTGAACCCAGGCCTTTCTGACTCTTAAGACATCCTTTTGCCAACTAGACCACATTGCTTCTTATGTTGTCACAAAATGTTCAACTTCAAAAAAATCTCTGAAGGAGATTCACTTTAGCTTTTAAAAGGTAGGCCTTTCATCACTTCTAGGAATAGGTGGGTATTACAAAATCCTACTATTTCCAGAATCTGGGTTTAGATACACCTGCCTGGTGGGAAAGGACTGGACTCAGTGACTTTCTGGAGGCTCCTTCCAACCCCTACCTCACTGCCAGGCTGACTCACCTTACCCCTCATCTGGCCTCTCTGGTGGCAAGGTGAGTAAAGGGACAGACCCACAGTCAGGAAGAGGCGAATTCAAATTCTGCCTCAGACACGAGCTGTGTGGCCACAGGTGAGCCACTCAATCTCTGTCTGTCATGAGACAGACCCTCAGTTGTAAAAAAGGGATGATAATAGCACCTGCTTCCCAGGGTTGATATGAGGACAAAATGATGTATCTGTCAAATTCTTCAGAAAACAAAGCACCATGTAAATGTTATCATTATTGTTATGTCCAGCTGGGTCTCCCTTCAGAGTCTTTCTCATTATCACCAACACAACAGCTCTCGTTACTGTATTCTTTTTGGGCGAAGGAAGGGTATCATTAAATGTTTTAAAGGTTAGAATTTCCCCCCCGCAAAATGAGCCAAACCGTAACTGTTGGAGACTCCCCCAAATGCATACTGTCCCTTCGAAAGTCTATGAGTGGCTGGCGTGAGCAACGCCTGCCCTCGGGGCTGGGCATGCTGAGCCCATGGAGGACACCTGGTGTGGAAGGGCTCTGCAGGACCTGGGTCCTACAGCATGCTCTCCATTTCTCTGCTGCTTCACAAAGGTTTACAAAGTGCTTTTTTCACATAGCCCTGTGACCTAGGTAAAGCAAGGCCAGTGTTATTGTGCCCAATTCAATTAGGACAGATTCTGTAGAATTTAAAATAGTGGGAGTAGAGCATAATCAGAAAAACAATGACTGGGCCCAGACAGAAAGCCCATCCACAGAGATTTAAGAATGTTTTTAATGGAAGTCACTCAATGCAATACTAACAATATGTTAAGCTTTTGAAATAGAAACATCTAGAAGAAGAAATGGAAACTGTGTACAGGTTCTACCTGTAGTCCCTTCTGCTACTGGCACTGTCCTGAAGATACCTGCAATGAGTCCTATGCTGACAGTCCCAAATTTTAATTCAATTGCAAAAAAAAATTGCTCCCCTCTTCTTAACTTCCTCATCGCTGTCAAGAGTACCACCTGCCATCCTCCAGCATCCAAGCTTACATCCTCTCTCACCCCTGCCATCCAACCAGGCAGCAAATCCTACAGTTTCTACCTTCAGGAGATCTCTCTCAAATACCCCTCCTTCTCTCCTGGGTTACTGCCACCACCTGGGGGCAGGCCCCATCTCCCCACATCTCAGCTCCTCCGGCAGCCTGTGGGAAGGGTGCCCACTTCATGTCTCTGCCCACTACATTCCAGCCTCCACTCTGCTGTCAAAGTGACCTACCTAACACACAGATCTGACCACATCACCCCTTCGATAAACTCCAGTGGCTCCCTATTACCCCTGAGATCACATACAAAATATTCCAAAGCCCTCAATGACCTAGCCCCTCCTACCTTTCCAGTCTTCTCCCACCTTCTTTTCTTCTATATACTCTGCAATTCAGTGACTCTGGCCTCCTGGCTGCTCAAACAATACCCTCCATTGCCCAGTTCTGAAGGTTTTCACCGGCTGTTCCTCCTGCCTGGGCCACTCTCCCTTCTTATTTCCACCTCCTGGCTTCTTCTAGAGGAAGGAAGGCTTTCTTGATCCTCCTTAAATCTAATGCCTTCCCTCTGAAACCACCTCCAATTTATCCTGTTGCCCATCATCTGTACATAGCTGTCTGCATATTGTCTCTTCCATTACACCATGAGGTCCTTGGGAGCAGGGACTGTCCTGGGCCTTTCTCTGTACCTCTCACTCTCCATACAGTGCCTGGCACAGAGCAGGCACTTTATGAATGTGCCTTTACTAGGACTGTTCAATAATCTGCAGAATACTACATGTCAAAGAAGGTTGGCAACTTGTTCTCCACTCCCCTACCATTTCAATCTGAGTTTTATAGAACAAGACGAGATAATCACGAGGATGAAGGGGGTAAAAAAATAACTGACAAGAGTAACAGTAGCTGTTATACAATTCTTTACAGGTTTACAAAGTGAGAACCTGTGAGGTATGTAACACAATGATCACGCCCATTTATAGATGAGAAAACTGAGGCTCAGACAGGTTACTTGTATAGCCCCGGGTAACTGTCAGGACTAGGGCTGAAACTCCCATCTTCTGAGTCTATCAGAGCTCTATCTACTATATAACACCAGCCTCTCAACCACCACTCGAGAATCATGGTTTAATGCTGGAAAGGTCCTTAGTGATAACCTAATACAATTCTCTCCATTCACAGAAGAGTAAATGGAAATCTAGGGAGGATTATGTGACTTGCCCATGGTGACAACTAGTAAAGAGATGGGATTGAGACAGCTGGATAGGGTGCTGGGCCTTGAAACAGAAAGACACGAGTTCAAATCCAGCCTCAGACACTTACCAGAGGTGTGACTCTGGGCAAACAACTTAACCTCTGTCTACCTCGGTTTCCTGAACTGTAAAATGAGGATAATGATAGCACCTATACCTCCCTGGATTATTTCGAGGATCAAATGAGATAACTGTAAAGTGCTTAGCACAACACCTGGCCCACAGTAGGCACTATAGAAATACTAGTGGTTGTTGTTGGTGGTGGTGGTGGTGGTATTACCTTCCCAGGTCTTTGACTCCAAATCTCTAAGACCCTCCAGGCATTCCTGGGCCTAGGTGCAGGTTAGGGAAAGGGGTTTTATTTTCATCAAACCTTTCAAAGTAGGGGAAGGGGCACCATTGAGAAGGATAGAAATCATCATGGAAGAAGGTTGAGAATGGGTCCAAGTCCCCAGGGAACAGAAAAGAACAGAAAATGAGGGAATGGGACTCCTCATGACTTTCAAGTATTGCTAGGAAGCAGCAAAGGAGTGTCTATCCCTTTGTCTATAGAAAAAGTCCTCAGTGTTTGTACTAAAGTCACTGAAGAAATTTGCAACCAATGTCTCCTGTCCCAAGAAGGCCTGAGATCCCTGGCAGAGTACCTGACTTGCCCAAAGAGAAGAAAATGGACTAACCCTTCAGAGGGCTACAAAGACCAAATCATCCAGCTGAGATCTGGAGCCCAAAAAACTGACAAAGAGCCAGTTTTAAAGCCAAGGTTGACCTGGTAACTTCCTTTCCTTTCTACCTCTCTGAGATTCAGTTCCCTCCTTTGTAAAATGAGACAGTTGGATTAGGTGATTCTTAAGGTCCCCTCAAGACCAAAGTCTGTGATCTACTGGCACTTTTTAAAGTCTGGGTCACAAAAGGGTCAAGAGCAGAAACAGTTTAAGAAGCCCTGATCTATACTTTCTATAGCACTCAGTGCTTGGTACAAGGAAACATTAACATGTTTGTTAAACTGAATGGAATTGTTAAAGGAGTATTCCCTAAACTGTGTCATTCACTCATCCCTACCCTGTGCCCAGTTGGAAACACAGCTCCCTGAGGGTACTTCCGTGAACAGAAAGGTTTTGACAACAGAATTCTGGTTCCTATCATGCTGACTCAGGAAAATTGGCCACTGGTGGGAATGCGAGGTCACCAATTCCCAGAACCCAATAGTTTAGCTCCTCCCAGGTCCTTGAAGGAGCCAAGATTTCATCAAATCAGGAAATAAGGGGAGCAGAAGGTGTCCAAGGCCCAGATGGCATCCCCAGAATCCAACCACAGGTCATCCCACACTAAATATATCTTCTCTCCTGGTTTTTCTGACATTGTACTTTCTTGGTTTCTATTCTCTCTTTTCTGGCTCTCTCTCTGTTCATTTCACTGTCTCTTTGAAGAAACAAATGTTTTATGGATTTTCTCTTCCTTACCTTGCTGCCACTTAACCAATGAAAAATAGTGAGACGAAATCTCACTTTCTTCTTTTCTTCCCAATCCCTTCTCCACATGCCTTCCTACACAGAACTCATCAGCTCCTGTGGCTCTAAACTAACACTCTTTTCTATGTAAACTGAAAACTCCCAATCTAACACTCCAACCCTGCACTCAACTACAGAACCCTAGGCTTTAGAGCTAGATGGGTCTACTGACATTGTGCCCTTAAAAATCACCTCGTCCAAATCTATCATTTTACAGATGAGGAGATGGAAGCCTAGAGAAGGGAAACTAGTAACTTGACCAAGGGGGCACAATGGCAGTCAGACTTCAAACCCTCATCCCACAACTCCAAAACCAGTGCTTTTATATATGCGTGTGTGTATATACATATACATATTTTTATCTTGGCAATCAGTGGTTTCCCAACAAAGAACTCTTCCAGTCCACCCTCCACAGTGTTTTCCCATTTAAAAAGTTATACAAAAGCATATAACAGAGCCACTGAAACTTTGAACACGTCTCATTTCCCATTTGTAGCTGATCTTTTGTTAATAAGAAAGGATATGTGCTTTGGCTTCAATGATTTGGAACCAATGTTGTCCATTGTATAATAATAGCTAATATTCATATAGTACCTAGAGTAAGTCAGACACCATGCTAAGCACTCTTATAAATATTATCTCATTTGATCCTCAAAACCACCATGGGAGGTAAGGGCTATTATTATACCCATGTTACAGAAGAGGAAACTGAGGCAAACAGAGGTTAAGTGACTTACTCAGAGTCACACACAGGAGGTAGCTAGGTGGCACAGTGAATAGAGCACCAGCCCTGGAGTCAGGAGAACATGAGTTCAAATCTGGCCTCAGACACCTGACACACGTACTAGCTGTGTGACCTTGGGCAAGTTACTTAACCCCAATTGCCCTGCCAAAAAGAAAAAAAAACCCCAAAACAAAAACAGAGTCACACACAGCTAGTAAGTGTCTGAGGCCTGTCTTCTACTAATGACATTTTATTGGGTACATTACTATGTATTTTCAAGTGCGCTTTGATGTGGTATTGGGAATAAAGAGTTGAGTTAAAATAAGGTCTTCAAGGAATGTATATCATACAGTTGGAAAGCTAAGCCATATATGTAAATACATACGTATATAAATATATATAACATGTAAAACACATATATGCTTAAAAGTCTAGAATGGCTCTTGCCTTTGCACCCATTTATTTATACATACATAAGCCCGTGGCTTTGAAACTGGAAAGGACCTTGGGAAAGGTCTAGTCCAACTTCCTCATTTTACAGAATGGAAAGTGAGGCCCAGCCACTTGCCCAAAATCACAATGCCAGATAAGACCGAGGATTTAAACAGGTGCCGCCCCCCCACCCAATTCATCACCAGGGCTCTCTCTACTCCATCCAGAGACCGGCCTCCAGTCCCACCTCTTCCATGATGCCTTCCATTTAACTGTTCTCTTCCATGATGGCCAACATTTAGTGGTTCTCCAAAATGTGCCAGGTCTTCACTAAACTGGAAGCGCTCTGCGAGCACGGTCCTGCCCGATTCTGCAGCGACCCCCATGACGCCCAACCCTAGCAGATCCATCGTTCAAGTTCCCACAAGGTAGTAAATTAAAGGGGGTGGGAAAGAAACCTCAAATAGAAAGCTGGGCTCAGTGACGAAAGAGGAGCGGTCCTGACCAATAGGAGCAGGGGAGGAGAGGGGGGGAGCAATAAGGGAGAATAACCGTGGACCAATAAGGAACCGAGAATGCGGGAGGGGGCGGGGCCGCCGAGGGGCGTGGTCCCGAGCCAATGGGTGGCCTCGGAGCTCACAAAGAGCGCGCCTGTCCGTACTCAATAGAAGGGGATGGCCCCGGCTAACAAATAGTAAGGGGTGGGAAAGGGCCTCGTGCAGCCGAAAATGAGAGAGAGAGGGAATGGGTGTCAGGGGCTCGCACTCGCCGTCACCCCTTGCCTGCCCCGGAACCCGCCCTCAAAGCCCCGTCCCACCTGTTCGCTCCACTTGTCTCCGCCTGGCTGCGCAGCACCACGTCCGCACTGCAGCCGAAAGCCGGCCGCCCGGAGCCCGACGCCGGCACGCATGCACGCATGCGACGTGCTTGCGTCAGCCTTTGCGGCTGCGCGAAAAGCGGTGGGGGGGGATTCCTGGAGGACTATTTCTTGGGGGTGAGGCACAGGAGACCGGAGGGAGTAGAGAAGGAAGGCCGGCATGCTATAGCTCCGGCCCCCGGGCCCTAAGCCCCGCCTACCTATGGGCGGAGCTTCTGAGAGCCGGGCGGAGAGTCCTTCTGATTCGTCTAACTCCCCTCACTGCCAGGGTGGTATCGCGGGGCGGTACGGAGTGATCCAGACAGGATCCCCAAATGCGTTAGCCCCTCCCCTACGCAGCCCTGCCCCTTTGCCGTGTGGCCCCGCCCTCATACCGTGATTAAGGCCGTCTCTCCGCCCTAGATGATGGATAGCCCCGCCCCCCGACGCCCCGCCCCCATGCCAGACTCGCCCGCTCCGTCAGCGGGCAGTGGGGATGCTGCAGTCCTCCGAGGCTGAGCGAGTAGGAAGTTGGAGGAGCTGTCTCGCCCCCTCCCACGCGCAGACTCAGTCGCGAAGGCCGTGGGCGTTTATTGACGTGGGTCAGTCTCGGCCACCCGCTCAGGAGCAGGAGCCAGCGGGAAAGCAGAAGGCTAACGGAGGCGAGGGCACTGGCACCAGGCTGAAGAGCGGGCGGTGGCCGTCGGGTGGCGGCGACGGAGGAGGGTTGGCCTGCATGGTCTCCAAGACGACCTGGCGCTGCTCCCGGGACACATCCCCGCGCACGTCCAGGAGCACTCCGATATGCTCCTCGCTGGGCACAGATGGGGAGGTGGGAGTGGGTCTACTCGCCCCTTCCCCATGAGCGCAGCCCTCCCAGATCCCTCCGAGGACTGATCAAGCCAACCTCCCTGTACCTGACATCGGGGAATTTGTGTAAGAAGCTGGACACCTCGAGGCTGAGCAGCGCCGGATCCTGGAGGCGGAACAGCTCTTGCAGGGCACCCAGGACCGCCCCGGTCTGTGCGCTCTCCTCTAGCTCCTGGAACAAGTGGTGGGCACTGTCTGTTGTGGACCAGGAATCAGCCGGGCGCCCGAGATCCCCAAGGAGGGAGCATGGGACAGCACTAACCCCCGGCCTTGTGGCCTTAAGCTGCCCTCGGCGAGGTGCTCTCATTTCTCACCAAGCTAAGGAAGAGCTCTCTGAGCTGGGCTGAGTCCTGCAACATTTGCTCCGACGCCTGGATCCTCTCCTTCGAGTTCCGGCACACAAGCTTTCCTTGCATTAAGCTCCGAAGATATTCCAGCACCACAGCGCGCTCGCTCTCAGCCAGCAGCATCTTTGAGCCCCCAGAGGAAAGGATGGATGTTCAGATTGAGAGGAACAGCTGTCCCTCCATCCCCTTCTGGCTCAAATTCAATCCACCCCTGCCCTCGCCCGCGGATGGACAGTCAGTGTCTCTCTCTCTCTCTCTCTCTCTCTCTCTCTCTCTCTCTCTCTCTCTCTCTCTGTCTTACAGCCCGCATGCGGATGTGAGGAAGAAAATGAGGGAAGAGGAACCCGAGGGCCTGGGTTTCAGGTGTCATGAAATCAGGGACAGAATTTAGAGCTGAAAGGAACCTTAGAGAAAATCTTGTACTCATTTTACAAATAGGAAAAGTGCGATTCGAAGAGGTTCATCGTTCGCTCAAGAGATCAAGCAGTTAATACGTCGCACCTGAGCCATGGGACCCCGGACTCTGGAGAATCGCGAGCAGAAGCCGGCTGTCTGCTCACACACATTGTCCAGCATCATTCGGCAGGATAGCCACTGGCGAGAGGGCAGAGCCACGAACAGGGGCTGAGACCAGAGGAGGCAAAGTTAGGTCCTTTCTGCTTCTTCCCCCAGTCCTGTGCCCCTACTCAGGCCCTAGAGGGGTGGGGAAGCAGGGATTAGTGAGATATGGTCCTGGCCCAGACCTGTAGCTCCTCCAGCAGGGCGTCCAACACCAGTCTGCAGATCTTCCTCTTCAAGTCTCCAAGGGCTGCATCGATGGCGGCTGAGACCCCCGTGGTGGTGGTGGTGGTGGTGGGCACCCCAGCAGGCTTCAAGAGGGAGACTGAAGAACTGCATGGTGGGAGAGGGCAGAGACAAAGAAGGTGTGAGAAAGGCCGAGGATGCATTTGGGGACCATTCATCCTTACTTAGCCTGATGTAGTGGAAAGTGCGCTGAATTCGGAGTTTGGAATTTAAATTGTAACTGCCTCTAACTCTGTATGACCCCTCTGTGTGTGTCTTTGAGCAAGTCAGTTCACAACTTACAGTCTCAGTTTCCCCATATGTAACAAACTAGAGCTTGAATTCTCCTTCCCACTTACTTAGCATATATTTTGAATTTACTTCCCTGTGTACATACCAATTCCCTTACTAGAATGTATGCTCCTTGAAGACAGACCAAAAAAATTGTTATTTGGTCTCTAGCACCTAGTACAGTGACAAGGGGTACTTAATAAATGTTTGTTGTATGGAATGGTCTCAGGGATCCTTTCCAACCCGTCTCTTTCCTCATTTGCAAAATGAAAATGATATTTGCTTACCCACTTTGAAGTGTTGTGAGGAGAAATAGGCTTTATAGCTTGATGCCCAGAAAAAAACTAAGAACAGACTCTCTCCCAGACCAAAAGGATTGTGGTAGAGCTAACTTTAATCCAAACCCCTCATTTTGCGGAAGAGGACACAAGACCAGGGAAATGACATGATTTTCCCAAGATCACACAGCTAGTCAGTAGCTGAGTGGAATTCAATTGAACCCAGTGTCCCCAACTCCAAAATCCAGTGCTCTTACCACAAGAACAGGGACACCTTTGAAACTGAAGCCTTCTTGAAGAGATTTTATAGCAAATTGTTACAAAACCTATTCTCCTGCCCCACCCCCACCCCCAATGAAAGCCCCCTGAGGGCAGAGACCTTTTTTGTCTTGGTAACTTAGAATCTAACATATAGTAGGTACTTAATGTAGATTACATATGTGGAATCGAATTGAATTAACCTCAGTTACCACATACAGAAGGTTACAACCTTATGATGCCTGAGTCCTCTCTTGTCCCCAGTCCCATGGCCTTAGCACCCTCCCTGGTGGCATTTTCCCAAAGCCCCTCCATCTCTCTGTGCAGCAAGTACCTTAGGGCAGCATAGTGATTGAGACAGGCCAGCAGGTACGGCACATAGTGGTGGGGCCTAGACGAATTCCTCAGGTGTTCTTGGGAGAAACGTTCCAGTGCCTCGATGAGGCTGAGCCCAGGAAGAACGGGTGAGCAAGACCAGCACCATGGCCTCCACTCCCACCTAGCCAAACTTTGGAGACAGGAGGACAAGGCACAGGGGAGCCAGGGCCAGGAAAGACTAGCCACTAGCACCACCATCTATGCACCTGGGTCGAGCCCTCCTTCCCACTTTTCACCCCATTACCACCCAGTAGGGGACATGGGACTCTAAGCAAGAACAGGGGTGGGCTTGCATCATTTTGGAAGAGACATCAAAGGCCATCTAGTCTACATTGCCGAAGACCAGGGAGATTTAAATGACCTTCCTAAGGTCACATAGGTAGTCAGCATCAGAAGTAAAACTTGAACCTAGGTCCAGAGTCAGTAAGTGCTCTGCCTACTGGGGCACACCACCTCCTTTGTTCTAAGCCCAGCCACCTCTTTGCTTCAGAGTGTGCTCACCCTTGACAACTTCTCATGATGGAAATGCCTATGGGATTCTATGCCAAGCAGTCAGGGCTATTGTACACGTTGTTTACGTCACTTTAGGGGGAGTGAAACAGACCTCCTCAGGAAGGTGCCCAGCTCCCTCAGGGCCATGCCATGTACTCTCTCCTGCAAAGAAGAGCTGATCACAGCTGTCACCCGGATATTCTCATCTAGGATCTGAGGGTGGGAAAGGCCAGGGCACACAGTTAGCCAGCATCTCCCAGCACACATACTTGGCACCTTCCCCCACCTCAAGCACTTCTCTTTCCCCCTTCCTCCTCTTTCCCAACAGACACACAGACACACACAAACACACACCTGTAGAACAACAGCAGGCAGGGAAGAATGATAGAGGCCTTCAGGGTCAATGTCAGGTTCCTGTTCTCGGAACCACTCTGCCACCTCTCCATCCAGGGCCTTCTGCAGCCACTCAGCTATGCTTATCTGGGGCAGGGATGGGGCGGGGGGAAGACATGAGCAGATAAAAGGCATGGGGGGCAGTTAGGTGGTGCAGTGCTGGCCCTGAAGTCAGGAGGAACTGAGTTCGAATCTAGCCTCTGACACTTATTAACTGTTGCAACCGGCAAGTCACTTAACCCCATTGCCTCTCAAAAAAAAACAAAAAAAGAAAATACTTAGGAAGAAGCATAGTGAAGAGCGTGCAAGGTATACACATATACCCTCTATGAGGAAACAATGTTCCTAAAAGATACCAGCCCAACTTCTTAAAGATTAACTCATCCTAGCAAGGTAAGCTCTCCCAAAGAGCAATAGGCTGTCCCAGAGGGGTTCCCCCTCACAGGAGGTCTTCAAGCAGAGGCATGCTGACCACCTGAATATAATGTTGTTTGCAGGATTCCTCCACAGGGAGAGG
The DNA here is from genome assembly GCA_028646595.1 of Phalanger gymnotis. Classification (NCBI taxonomy): domain Eukaryota; kingdom Metazoa; phylum Chordata; class Mammalia; order Diprotodontia; family Phalangeridae; genus Phalanger; species Phalanger gymnotis. Next base: position 352,689,576 of record CM053625.1, on the reverse strand, counting down.
TTGGACTAGTCAGTGGTGTCAAACTCAAATAAAAATGGGGCCACTCAAACCAGATAGAAATATCTGGCATAGAAAGCTGCAAGTTAAAACTAGTATTTATTTTGTTCAACTATTTCCCAAAGACATTTTCATGTGGTTCCCAATGCATTCAGGAGTGTCAAGAGATGCGTATCATCCAGGGTTTGTGTTTGATGCCTCTAGACTAGATGATCCTAACGGTCCCTTCTAACGTTCAGACCCCACGACCCTGTTTTGGGATCATGGCCAGCATTCAGAGCTGGAAGGTCATCTAGGCCAACCCTCTCATTTTACAGAGAAAACTAAATGTCAGAGTCCTAAGTATTCCAAAGTACTAAGCACTAAGGGGCAGTACTAAGTACTGCCAAGAAGCAGACAGAATTTGAACTCGGGTTCTCTGACTCCAAATCTTTCAACTACACCATGCTTGAAGTACAATAGAAAATGTAGCCAATGAGGTTTTTTCTCTCTTGCCTTTCCTCTAACTCCCTTTACTCTGCCCTTATCTAATAAAGCGCATTTTATAATACTTTATCATTTACAAAACCCTTTCCTCACAACAACCCTGGGAGGCATGTAAGGCAAGTGTAATTATTCCCATTTTAAAGATAAGAAAACTGAGGCTCAGGGAGGGAAATTGACTTGTCTAAGGTCAAAAAGCTAGTGATGGTTGAAGACTAGGATTCTAACTCAAGTCTCTGGACTCAAAGGTTTTTTTCTACTTCATCATGCTGCTTTCAAAAACACTAGCGTATGGCCTTTTCTGTAGTTTCTTCTCATTGGCTAACCTCTCTGGATTGCCCTTGCATCTTTTCCCAAAAGACAGGGGTTGCATTTTTCCAAAACATTTTACTAACCCTCAAAAAAAGCCAAAGAAATATTTAGAGACAACAAGTTCTGGAGTTAGAGGAAGAAGAATTTATGGAGCTTGTGAATCTCTCTCTTGCCATCCTCACCTTGAGTTTTTCTGTGTATGTTCTCTCTAGCCTTTCCACAGCCTCCAGGGAGAGCAAAGGTTCTAGCTCAGAGATGTCAGCTTCAGGACTGAGGTCAGGATGACCCATCATCTCAGGGCTGAAGGAAATCACAGGATTCACAGCCGTGAAAGACTGTAGGGCTGCCTCCACTCTCAGCTCCTCAGCCTTCCTCTGCTTGTCCTGCCCACCCTCTCCACCCTTGGCCTGCCACTGACCCTGGGTAGATATGCAGGGCCCAGTGTAACAGTGTGAAGATGTCCTGGGTGCCCAGGTCCTCATGGTCCAGAAGCTGCTGCAGGTGCTGGCAGAGGCCCTGGTGCAAGGTGTGGGCCCACAGCTTCACCACACCGTAATCTCTAGGGCAACAGGGAGCCACCAGGGCCTCAGCCAGGGCCAGTTCAGCAGGGAGAGCTTCTCGAAGAGCGGCCAGGTGTCCTGCCAGGCCTGGGGGGGCAGGGGCTGGTGCCTCAAAGTAGACTTCCTCAAGGGCCTTACGTAGGGCCTCAAGGCAGCGCTGGCGCCAGGCTCGGGGGCGCCCCGGGGATGGTGACTGGAGCCGAGTATCCCTCTCCTCCTCAAACTCGGCTACTCGAACCGCAGCCACTAACAGAGCTGGATCATCTCGTGCCAGCCTCCTAGCTGAACCCACCACCTTCCCCATGGCTAGGCCCAGCTCCTCCCCCAGAGGTGTCAAGCCTTCAAAGAGGGATAGCTCTGGTCCCCCAAGTGGGTCCAACACCTCATCCCGTAACTGCTCCAGCTCCCGTAGGACCTCATAGGCCTCCAGGAATCGATTGCCCTTGATCAGGTCCTGGGTTCTGGCCACTGCCTCAGGTACTGCAAAGATAAGTAGGAAGCAGGAGATTAGGAAGTAGTCCTGAGGGAGTCTCTGAAAACAAGCTGGACATCAAGACCTCTTTAGACCTGTCCTGAGCTAGCTATGTGACTTGGGGCATTAATATCACTTCCTTTCTCTGTCTCAGTTTCCTCATTGGTAAAATTCAGTCTCCCAAATGTTTATTAAACCCCTATGTGAAAATTAAAATAACATAAAAATGAAATAAAAAATTAAAAAATGAAATAAAAAATAAAAGCAAGGAAACAAAACAAAAAAAAAAAACCCAAAGAACCTCAGGGTTCTTCAGACTTTGGAGCCAATTTATACATCACTTTGTGGATCAGTCATACTTCAGAAAGATCCAGAGTTCTTTTCCCCAAGCTCCCTCATTGGTTCAGGTTGGGCTGGTTCTGCCTGGAAAACTAACTGACTGGGTAAGGGGTAAGTGGCCTGACCAAAGTTGGTGCTCAAGCGTGACATGGGTCAGTAGAAAGAATACTGGACTTGAGATCAGAAGATCTAGGTTCAAATCCTAGCTGTGCTATCACTTAAGCTCTCTGGGTCTCCGTTTTCTTTTCTGTATTGAATCAGGTGAGCTGGAAGGTGAGTCTCTTCCAACTCTTAATCCCCACCCCTGATGGAGCCCAGGAACATTATAAGACCTCACCTGCCAAGAGTTGGGGCAGTAGGAGTGTCACTGCCCGCAGCTGCCCATGTTGATCCGCCAGCTCCCGGAGATGACCCAGGGTGTGGGTAGCCTCGGCCTGGCTCCTGAGTGCGCCCTGGGCCTCCTCCAGGAACTCTCGAGCCTCCTGTAGTTCTTTCATTGCCAGGCCTAGCTGTTCAAGGCCTGTCTGCACGCTCTCCAAGTACGATTGTACGGTAGACTGTGGGGAGAGAGCTTGGGGGGGTCAGTGGCAGGTGACACCCTGCAACGAAGGGGGCAGAGAAAAAAAAGTCCCTCTGAGCATGATCTTGATATGGGCGGGCACAGTCCTTTGGCAGAATTGGGGAAGGGGGGCCTGGGACAGAATAGGAATGACTGGGACCAAGGATGGATGATAACTTTCAGGGGCCCCGACTCAAGTGTCTCCCTGGCCCCACCTTGATTCGAGACTCGATGGAGCACATTCTCTGGGCCTCCCGGCTTCGGTATTGGTCCAGCCTGGTAAGCTGCTTAGGGCTGTAGAAGATGCCTGAGGCCCATTTCAGGGCTGCCCCTCTGGCCAACCTTTCAGCCTTCTCTAGTTCTGGCCACTCAGGGTCTGCGTAGATGGATGGGGGTGGGATGGGGGGAGGCAGGAAGAGGATTCAGGCACAGCTGTTTCCCATCCCTTGTCCCTGACAGGAAGTCACTCAATCTGGGGCCCTGACCTGGTCAGTCTGCCTCTCCTAACCAGTCCTAGTATGCCCAAATGCCAAGGTGGGGGTCGGGTTGGTAGTACTTTGTAAATGCGCTAAATGCCATATCGTTACAGACCACAATGTGGTCTGTATCAAAGTATCACAGTGTTTAGGGCTGAAAAGTCATTAAGTTCAATCCCTCATTTTACAGATGAGAAACTGAGACCCCAAGACATCATGTAAGTCACTTGTCCGAGGTCACATAGCTAGTAAGTAGCATGGCTTACAAAAACCTAGGTTCTCCGACTCCAGATCCCACCCTGCCTCCACTCTACTTTGCCACCTCTATTGGGTAGTAAGCAGCTGATTGCTTATCCCTGGGAAAACATCCCCTGACACCCACTCTCCTCTCCACCAAAGCTATCTCTAGGTGTTGGGAACTTCTCTCTGAGGCATCCAGCCAGCCAGCCAGCCACCTATCCCAGAGTGACTCCCAGAGGAGTCGGCCCATTACCTTGGGGGGTTCCAGATTCCTGTTCCTCCTCTGTATCCATGCCCATGGCTCAAGCAGTAGTGAAGGGGTGGGGGTGGGGGGGCTAGGCCTGATATTGGAACTAAGCCTAGATGTTGGGGGGTGGGGAGAAGGTTCAAGCTTGATTATGGAAGCTCAGCTCAGCTGAGCTTAAAAGCCAAAGCGTCTTCTTCTCCGGGCAGGCTCCTCTGGGGCAGCTCAGTTCCTGCCCAGCCTACTCAGGATATGGGAGGGAGGAGTGTGTGTTGGGGGGTGGGGGTGGAGGAGGGACTGAAGGTGAAGGGGTGGGCACTGGAGCTGCTGAGAAATGCCCTGTGGATGATCCATAATGTCTAGATAGATAAGGTGGATGGGGAGAGCCGTAAGTGCCAGCCCTAGCCTGGGTACTCTAATCATGATACAAGGGTCAAGTGTATCACTTGTACCCACTACAGCTACATCCTACTGCCTATGCCCCCTCCAGGGAAGTGGCAACATCATAGCCCCTTAGCACCCTCCAGTGTCCATCAAAGTCAGGCTTTCCGACCCCCCCCAACTCTATGCCCTAGGGCACCCCCCTCTTCCCTTCCCAAATGGATCCCAGCAGATTCAAGCTTCCCATTCTCAACCTTCTTTACTTTATTCTGTCTTCCTCCTGGGGCTTAGTGGAAGTCAGAGTTACAGGAGATAGCTGGGAGTGAGAAGAGAAAGGGAAGAGAAGAGGCACATTACTTCTCTTTCCATCCCTCCCTGGTATATGCATTCTTTCTCTCCTTGCCTGTGGTACCCATAGTAAAGGATCTTAGGGATTGCTATCCCCCTGCCCCTGTCGGGGAAGAGATAGGGGGTGGGCATTATGACAGGTAGGTTTGGATAAATTCAGTGGAACAGAACATGAGAAATGGCCTGTTATGGGCATGGGTCAAACTGTATAGACTCCTCAGGTGGGGTTAAGGGGCATGCCTCTTCACCTAGCTACAGAGATGCCCCAAGGACCCACCCCCCACCTCCTCCTCTTCTAACTCAGCATAGAAGGAGAATAACTATTGAGCTTTATCCCCACCCAGAGTGCCAATATATTCTTCTCTTCAGCAGAGCGTCGGTAAACCAGCATTTATTAAGCACTTGACTGTGCCAGGCATGGTACTAATCACTAGGAGATACAAAGAAAGGCAATCTATCTATCTCTCTATCTCAGGTCCCTGTGCTCAGGTGGCTTACTTTCTAATGCAAATAACTATATACAAGATACAAGTGGTTTAAGTGGAGGGTCACCTAGAGCGAAGGGTGTGAATGTTGGCTGGAAGAAGCATGGCATCATGCCCAGCCCCCAGCAAGCAGACTTGGGTAGCAGGACATGTAAGTATGGTGAGAGCTGGGACCCCAGGATTGGAATGTGCAGACAAAAGAGCTGGGGGACTGAGAGGAGGGTAGCCAGAGAGAGCCTGGGCTCCGGTCAACAAATATTTCATTAGGGAAATCCATTGTAGATCTCAGAGATGGTGTAGAAAAGGTCAACCTATGGGAGAGAAGTGATCATGGGAGCTACAAATATGGTGGAAACTTTCAAGAAGCTTGAAAACAATAACAGCTAGCATTTATATAATGGTTTGCAAAGTGCTTTACAAATATCATGTGATTTTCTCCTCACAACAGCCTTAAGAGGTAGATGTTATCATTATAATACCCATTTTACACATTAGGAAACCGACGCAGGGGTCACAAAGCTAGTAAGTGTCTGAGGCTGGATTTGAACTCAGGTCTCCCTGACCTTGCCACTTAGCACTGTGCTTGGAACAGAGTGGGTGCTTAGTAAATGTCGTTTGGCTGATTGCATCCAATCTATTGCATCATTTAGCTGCCTTGGCTGAAAGAGATGAGAAGGGGGTACCCTTCACCCCAACCGGCCCGTGACTCAGGCGATCTCCACGAGGGTGTCACATGACCCGATCCCCAGGAGTTTCTCGCCAAATCTGGTAGTTGACAAGCTGGGTTGTTTTCGCTGTCCGTGGAGGCTGGGCTTTTGCCCACGATCCCTGGAATTCTGCGGCTCTCCGGGAGAAAGGGACTCGCACACGGTCCCTGGTGGCGTCTGGCTCTGTAGGAGGCTGGTAGGCAGGGGCGCACGCGCGCACGCGCAGGCCTCGAGCTGTGCCCAAACGGAAGTGAGGGGCGGAAGTGTCGCGGCTGCTGCCGGCCGGGCACTAGCGAGCGGAAGCGGAAGTGGCGGCGGCAGGCGGCGGGTGCCGGCCTGGCCTGGACTTAGGGAGACAGGCTGCCATGGCGGAGCCCGGGCCGCAGGCGCCGCCGCCGCCGCCGCCTCCCGGGACCCCGAGCCGGCACGAGAAGAGCCTGGGGCTGCTCACGACCAAATTTGTGTCGCTGCTGCAGGAGGCTAAGGACGGAGTCCTCGACCTGAAACTGGTGCGGACCCGGCCCGGCTCCGAAGGGGGGTACCCCGGGGAGAAGCGAGGGCCGGGGCCGGACATCGGAGAGAAGCGAGGGTCGGGACCGGACATCGGGGAGGAGCGAGGGCCGGGGCCGGACACCGGGGAAAAGCGAGGGCTGGGGCCAGACATTGGGGAGAAGCGAGGGCTGTGGATGCACCAGGGGGCAAAGCGAGGCCGGGGACGGACGCCGGGGAGCATCAGGAGTGAGATGCTGGGGGGGGGGGTACCCCCCGGAGAGCGGCTCCCGGAGAGAGACCCGGGAGAGACTGAAGAGGGGCATCAGTGGAAGCGAGTTCCCTCTCATCGCCATCTCTCTTTCAAGTCTCAGCTCAAATTCTGCCTTCTGCAAAAGCTTTCACGGATCCTTCTTAATGCCTTCCCTCTGCTTATCATCTCCAGTTTATCGTGTTCATAGCTAGTTCATACACAGTTCGCATGTTGTCTCCCCCTCGGACTGTGATCTCTTTGAGGACGGGCACTGTACTTTGCTTTTTCGCTTTTTTTATCCTCAGCTTAGCACAGTGCCTGGCACATAGAGCTTATTAATAAATGCTTGTTATGAGAGGAGGGAGGCACAAGAGGTGAAGGTCTTGGAGGAATCCTGGAAGGTGGAAATTTGACCAACAGCCAAGGAACAGCGGGAGGAAGAGATAGGGGAGTCAGACCAGAGCACGGAGGGAGATCCAAACAAGACTAGGGAGAACTGGAGGCTGGGAGGTAGTGATCAATGACAGCCTGGAGGGAGGAGGAACTCCTGAAACGTGTGAAAGGCAGGTAAAGGAGGGAGGTCTGGGGGAGACCATCTGCAGAGAACGGAGATTCCTCTTTTGCTGATGAGGAAGATCATTCTGGGTTTCTGGCAGAGAAGCAAGTTGGAACAAACCTGAATTTTGGAGCACAGGGCAAGAGAGTTGTATTGGGCCAGGCAGGGGGAAAGTGTTTCGGTCCCATTGGGGAGAGTAGGGCCAAGCCAAGGTACAGAGAGATGCCAAAGTAAGGAAGAGTTTGGAGATCAAAGTTAACTTCCTAAGATGTCGTGTGTGGCTCCAGGCTGCACTGAGCCTCCCATGCTGAAGTCGGTTGGAGTTGGTGTTGCCTTAAACCTTGGGGACAAACCAAAGCATCTCTTTTCTTCCTCCAATAGGCAGCAGACACCTTAGCCGTTCGGCAGAAGCGGAGAATCTATGACATCACGAATGTCCTGGAAGGGATTGGGCTGATTGAAAAGAAGTCTAAGAATAGTATCCAGTGGAAGTGAGTACTGGAGAAGGCAGGGCAGGAGAGATTCTCGTGAGAGATTAAGGAGCCTCTTGGTGGGAGAAAGAGGGTTCCTTCCTGGAGTTGGTGGGCCCTGGGAGGGGCGGAGGTCCTTGAGAAGCAGGTACCATCTCACTCCTCTCTCTCCACTTGGGGACTGCATACAGGGGTGTGGGACCTGGCTGTAATACTAGGGAAATAGCAGACAAGCTCATCGAATTGAAGGCTGAAATTGAGGAGCTTCAGCAGCGGGAGCAGGAGCTGGACCAGCACAAGGTGTGGGTCCAGCAGAGCATCCGGAACGTCACTGAGGATGTGCAAAACAACTGATATCCTTCCAGGGCCTCCCCCTCCCTCTTTTCTTTGTGTCTCCTCTTCCCTGCATTCACCCTACATTCACATCTGAGTCAGATGTGATCAGTTTCCATTTTGGCTGCTTTTCAGGGATTACAGAATGCTTTTCTTAAAACAGTCTTGTGGGGTTGGTAGTATAAGAATCACCTACATTTAACAAAGGGGAAAATTTTGAAGCTCTGGGGGTTGAGCCACTTTCGTCAAAGTAGTATAGCTATAACTGTCTAAAATGGGATTCACAGTGAGATCAGTGGGATCAGAGCTGCTAGGCCCATGGATTAGGAAGACATCCATCTAGGCTGGGCAAGGCAAGGCAAGGTCTGGTCTCAGTTGTGGAGAGATACAGTCAGGCCGCACCCTGAAGGGTTTGGGGTGTTGGCAAAGAAAGATAGAAAGTAGCAGGATAGTTTAAAAAAAAAAAGAAAAGAAGTGAACTAAAATAATAATGCTCGTACTAATGGTTCCTGTTTTCTTGGGGATAAATACAAATACAAAATATTTTCCCTACAACAGTTCAGTGAGGAAGGTAGTAGAAGCATTATCTCCATTTTACCTATCAAGGAACTGACCTGCAGAGCAGGGAATTGACTTAAAAGTTTTAGCTGGGATTAAAAACCAGGGCTCCTAACTCCAGGGCCCTGTGCTTTCTACGGCACCATGCTTTAGGAAGCCCTCAGTCAAATCTGGCACTAGCTCTCAGGTGTTGGTCCCAGAACTGGTCCCTTTCCTGTCATTCCCTCAAAGTCTTTTGCTTTCCCTGTGCCACCGGTCTAATTTGACAGCCCTAATTTGAGTCCCTTTCTGATGGCTTCTTATCACTGTCCCTCCCACTGGGACCCTCTTTCCACTCAGGTTAAAATTGTCAGTAACTTTCTTGGGAACTCTACCATCTAGGCATCACTAGATGGCTTGGACTCTACATTCGTTCTTGTGCTTGTCCAATGTCTGTGTTGAATTGGAAGCCAGGGCCTATGGCAAGGAGTTGTCCTTTTTGCTTTGGAGGAAGGCGCCACTGAGCTGCCCTTGCTTTGGACTCGGTTTTGTAGCAGCAGAATCTCTGACCTTTCCCTTCTTTAAGTACCATGTGGAGCTCCAGAGCTAGAAGGAGGGAATAGACGCTCTGTCTAACTTGTCTTCATGGTCTAACCCCCGGGCAGACTTTATGGCTCTTCTCCTTAACCTCTGGCACCTTAGCATATGTGACTCATGAAGATATCTGCAAATGTTTCACGGGTGAGTGGCCCCTTGGGCAGTGAGTGGGTGACTGAGCAAACCCGGATGGTTGAGTGCCCCCCCTTTTTTTTTACATTTTTTTTCTTTATTTTAATTTTTTTTTATTATTTAATATATTTAGTTTTCAGCATTGATTTTCACAGGAGTTTGAATTGCAAATTTTCTCCCCATTTCTACCCTCCCCGCCCCGCTCCAAGATGGCGTATATTCTGGTTGCCCTGTTCCCCAATCAGCCCTCCCTTCTGTCACCCCACTCCCCTCCCATCCCCTTTTCCCTTTCTTTCTTTTAGGCCAAGATAAATTTCTATGCCCCATTGCCTGTGTATCTTATTTTCTAGTTGCATGCAAAAACTTTTTTGTTTTTGAACATCTATTTTTTAAAACTTTGAGTTCCAAATTCTCTCCCCTCTTCCCTTGCCACCCACCCTCCCCACCTAAGAAGTCAAGCAATTCAACATGGGCCACATGCGTATCATTAT